>CM053414.1:47673345-47707613 GCA_028644305.1 Xerus rutilus
CCCCCTCCCTCTCTGGGTCTCTGTCCCCCTCCCTCTCTGGGTCTCTGTCCCCCTCCCTCTCTGGGTCTCTGTCCCCTCCCTCTCTGGGTCTCTGTTCCCTCCCTCTCTGGGTCTCTGTCCCCTTCCCTCTCGGGGTCTCTGTCCCCTCTCTCTCTGGGTCTCTGTCTCCCTCCCCCTCTGGGTCTCTGTCCTCCTCCCTCTCTGGGTCTCTGTCCCCTCTCTCTCTCTCTCTCTGGGTCTCTGTCCCCTCCCTGTCTGGGTCTCTGTCCCCTCCCTCTCTGGGTCTCTGCCCCCTCCCTCTCTGGGTCTCTGTCCTCCTCCCTGTCTGGGTCTCTGTCCCCTCTCTCTCTGGGTCTCTGTCCCCTCCCTGTCTGGGTCTCTGTCCCCTCTCTCTCTCTCTCTGGGTCTCTGTCCCCTCCCTGTCTGGGTCTCTGTCCCCTCCCTGTCTGGGTCTCTGTCCCCTCCCTGTCTGGGTCTCTGTCCCCTGCCCTCCTAGTCTCTGCCCCTCTCTGTCTCTGCCCCTCCCCTCCCATCCTGTCCACCAAGTCCAGCCTCTCAGTTCTGCCCTGCCTTCTTCCCTGGAGGCTAAGGAGATGAGAGTCTGCCCCTGCCCACCCGCTGTCCCTAACTCCCCAGGCATTGCAGCTCCGGTGCTGCAGGAGGGCTCAGCCTGCACCCCCAGAGCCCCACCCCACCCCTCTCTTCCCCAGATGCTCCTTGGCCGGTGGTGGCAGCAGGACCAGAGGACCTGACATAGCTGTCGCCCAAGGGCCTGGGCCCCACACACATAGAGCAGAGGGTTGAGGCAGCCACTGGCCGCCACCAGCGTGAACCCCAAGGGTCTGAGAAGCACCCAGACATCCCCCAGGTCCAGCCCAGCCTCCTGCATCCCCAGGAGCCTCAGTAGAAGCAGCAGGTGGGAGGGGAACCAGAACAGCATGGCCCCGGTGGCCCAGGGCAGGCCCAGTAGCAAGGGCCTCCCCGTGAGCCTCGTCAGCCACAGCCTGGCCCGCACGAGGCTATGGAAGGTGCTCAGCACCCCCAGGGGCACCCCAAGCCCAAACACCAGCTGATCCAACATGTGGCCCCAGGACCTGAAGTCCTGGCCTTGGCTGGGGGGCTGCCCTGCAGGTGTCCTGTTGTAGGGGTCAGCGGGGCTTGCCTGGTCCCTTGCAGCTCGCAGGGTCTGCCCACCTAGGCCCAGCAGGAGGAGCCAGAACCCACTGGCCCAGAAAACCACCCGCCGAGCTGTGCGGTGAGCCAGCGCCCAGGCAGGCCACAGCAGGGAGGCCTGGCAGTCAGCAGCCACACGGATCAGCAGGCGGCCACTCGCATAGAAGGTCAGGAAGGCCAGGCTGGGGTCCAGGTGACAGAAGGCACCACCCAGGGGCCAGCAGGAGTGTGTCCAGGTCAGGGCCAGTGGCAGGAGAACGGTGAAGATGGCATCGCTGGTGGCCTGATGGCCAAACCAGGCAGCCAACAAGGGGGAAGGCAGGAGGGGCCCCACCACTTGGATCAGCAGGCCATGGCTGGTCACCTCCAGCAAGTAGGAGGCGAGTGCCACCAGGGAGTAGACGAAGATGAGGGTGGCCCAGGCCAGGCACAGCGCCTCATGGGGAGCCGCCCGCTGAGTCTCTGCAGGGTCCTCCATGGGCTGGACAATACTGTTGGGACCCACAGGCCATCACGTTAGTGTGACCTGCAGCTGTCCCTAGAAGCGCCCCAGGTCCTGCCTCTCAAGTCAGCCCCACTGTCCACCCTGGGGTCTCAGCATCACTCTCTCCTTTTCCTCTCCCATCCTGACTCTGACCATGGCCCTGGCCCAATTCAGGCCTCATCTTCCTCCCCAGCCTCCCTGCCTCCTTGCCTTCCTGCCTCCAGTCTCCCGGCTCCAGTCCATCTTGGAATACTCCAGAGCTGACCTGTCCCTCCCTGATCACCCTTCCGGGGCTCCCCAGCACCCTTGGACAAGGTCCCAGCCCTCAGCGCAGGGTGGAAACCCTGGGTGGCTGTCCATGTTCTCTGCTGCCTCCTCTTCTGGTCTCCCCTGGCATCAGGCCCACAGATTCCCAGAGCCGGCCCCTACCCTGCACCCTGCTGCCCCCCTCCACCCTCCTGGACTCTGCATCTCCAGACCTCAGAGCCCTACCTACCAGGTGGCTTCTCTGAGCAGCTTCTCCTCCAGGCAGAGAAGCCAAGGCCCGGAAAAGGGGATTCAAAGTCACATGGCAAAGCCGATACCGTGAGACCCCCAAGGCCTGGGTGTCCACTCAGGGCTGGCTCTGTCTGCCGGTCTCAGTTGTACCCTCTGTGCCCTGGTGGCCTGAGAGCACCAGCAGGTGGAGGGTAGGTGTCTTCCAGGTGTCTGAGCAGGAGCTAGCAGCTGGTCTCCCTGGAGGACTGGCAGCAGGAATCTGTGGTCAGCTCACAGCCCAGAGATGAGGAAGTGGGAACGGGGCCTGGCAGGAAGTCAGAGAGGCCACTGCGTGGGGTCTGAGCCTGGGCCTCAGTGTCCCCTCTGAATGGCAGGACTGGCTTGCTGCCCTGGGCATCCCCAGGATGGGGTCCCAGCCCCCTCCGCATGGCCTGCAGCTTTGCTTGTTATAGCCCCGCCCACCTCACCCGCCTCCCAGCTGGCTTCCCTCCGCTCTGCAGTTCCTAGAATAAGCCACGCCCTCTCATCCCTGCCGTTACTTGGTCCTGGTGCCTCTTACTTCATTCCTGTGCAACTCCTATTCATCCTTCAAAACCTGATTGGGAACCTCCTTCACTGGAAACCCTTGGCTGGCCACCACTCACCCCATCAGACTGGGTCAGCTGTCCCTGTATGCATTGTCTCTGAGAGTGGGTTGGAGCTGCGCCAAGGGCGAGGATTCCGTGTCCCCTGGGCACAAAGTAGTGTGTTAAGACCTTTACATCATTTCAATTTCTTCCAAGATCTCCGTGAGGAAGTTGCTATTGCTGTCTTCATCTTATGGGGGAAATGGAGGCATAGAGCAAGGGTGAGGGACTGAGCCAGCCAGGAAGTCAAAGGACCAAGGAAGGCATCCAGAGCGACTGATTGTGCCTCCTGTCATCCTGCTCAAACACGTTAAGTAAGTCCTTGGGCCACCAAACCCCACGAGGCTGCAGGACATGTTTGTAAATGATGAGTGAATGAATGGTCCAGGGTCCCCCCTGAAACTCCCACTCAGGTGACAATGCCCAATTTGCATGTCCCCTCCTCCAGGAAGGGGCAGAGTCTTGCCTGGAACCTCTTTCCCTTGATTTTCTTAGCCCTCTTCCCCCACTGGATTGGTCTATGCCCAGTTTGTCTCCTGAACAACCTGGGAGGCCCAGTAGGCTGATTCATATCCCCAGAATCATCCTGTCAGAGGTCTGGATGACAGGCGGCTTGGGCACAAATTTGCATGGAGAGCTGATGGTCTGGAGACAGGCCTGGGCGAGGGAGAGGCTAAAACCCAGGGCAGGAGCCAGGCCCAGTGGCTCACGCCTGTAATCCCAGCACTTTGGGAGGCTGAGACAGGAAAATCATGAGTTCAAAGCCAGCCTCAGCAATGGCGAGGCACTAAGCAACTCAGTGAGACCCTGTCTCCCCTTAATCCCTCTTCCTAGCGCTCATGACTGCGTATTGCCTTTAACTTCTGCCGCCTGCCAATCATTCTTGCTCCTGCCAATCATTGGTATAGATCCCTCCACCCCATACACTCACTTAGAAACTCCCAAAGGGCAGGGACAGCTCCTTCTGGAAGGATTCCTTCCACTTTGTGCCTGAGAGAGCCAGGATTCCGGTGCCCACTGGGGTGGCAGATGGATGTCCCCAAGATGTTCCTGTCCTAACCCCTGGGATCTGGGTATGTGTCCCATGACTCAGCAAAGGGAAGGGAAGGTCACAGATGGAACTAAGGCTGCTGCTCACGTCATCTGACAACAGGGAGATGGTCCACGTGGGCCTGATGTGGCCACAGACGTCCTTGTGAGGAAGAGGGAAGCAGAAGAATGGCCTTTGCAGGCAGAGGATGGGGCCAGAGCCTTGAAATATGGGCCCCTTAGAGCCAGGGAAAGGCAGGAGCACTGACTCTCCTCAAGAGCCCAGTAAGATCTTTGTAGGACTTGTAAAATAATCTGTGCTGTTTGAAGCTCCCAAATTTGTTACAGCAGCAAGAAGAAACAAATACACTCCTTTTATAGACCAGCAAACAGAGACTCTCTGAAGGTCACACAGTCACTTCACTGTTGAGTTTGCCTTTGGAATGAGAAGGGGGTAGGGAGTTGGATGTAGACTGTAGGGGGGGAGGTCTGCACCCAGGATGGCTAAAGGGGGACCTGGAGGGAGACCTGGAGGGAGTGGCCAGGTGGTGGTGGAAGTGGGTAGGACTGGTATTGGGAAAGAGGAAGGAGCACCAGGAGGAGGGGAAGTGGGTGTCCAGCTTGGCCAGTCCTTGTTCTTTGTGCTTTCTGTAGACCTCAAAGTGCTCAAGATGTGGAGGGAGGAGGGAAAGCGAGGGAGGAGGAGGAGTGGTCCTGGATTTGCACCCACTACCAGGTTTGCCCCACTGCGCGGGCCCCACTCCTGCCCTGCCCCAGTCTCCGCTCCATCACCTTCTCCATCTCAGCGGCTAGCCCCGCCCCGCCCCCCGCGCCCCTCCCCCCTCAGGCCACCTCCTCTCCCCTGGACCCTGGGTGCAGCCTCCTCCCGGCCTCTGTCCTTCCCCTGTCAGGGATCTTTCCCCCTCTGCCCTCCCTTGCTTACAGACCTGCCATGGCTCCCCAGCATCCCAGGGCAAACCCCAGTCCCCCAGCCTGGCCTTCCAGCTTCCCCCTTGAGCCCCACCCCCTGGCCCAGAGGTGGTAGCCCCTCTGCCACAGCCTGAGCACCTTGTTTGTTCTTTGTGTCCATGTCCGCAGTCACCTGAGGCCTCCTGAAATCAAGATCTGAGCCTGACCTCTCCAGAGTGGCCTGCATCACCCACCACAGCGGGAGACACATATACGACCCCTGTTTTCAAAGACTGAATCATCCATACTGGAAACCTGCTCTGGGTCAGCATGAGGCTGCGGGCAGGAGCAGCGTCGTTCATCTCAGGCCAGGTCGCAGCCCCGAACACAGCAGCAAACCCAAGGGACAAAAATCCCCCTGTGGTGGGCAGATTCGGTTATCAGGTGGTCACATCGCTCGCTCCTCGTTTTATTCCACACGAACAAGAGTGGGCACGCGGGAGCCCACAGGGCATCTGGCGGTGCTGCGGAAGGAGGTGGACGCCGTACTCCCACGGTCTTGAGCTCAGATCCCGGCCCTGGCTGCGCGTCCTGGGGGGCACCGCGGACCAATCAGGGCCATATTTGGCAGAGCAGCTGCGAGGAGGAGAAGGCCCGGGGCGCTCAGACCTGCAGTGTGCGGCGCGGGGAGGGTTCCTGCGCGGGGTCGGGGACGTGTCAGGGTGAGGAGTCTCATGACAGCTATTTTCCGACATTTGATGACAGACTGTCTCCTAAGGCTGGGAACATCTCAAACCAGACCAGATTGGGGGCGACGGCTCCCCTCCCTCGTTGCCTGCGAGAAACAGAGGTAGTGATTAAGATCGCATAATTACCTCCCTCCTGCCTGGGAGGCGAATCTCTCTCTCCCCTGCCTGCGATCTTGGGGTGAGGACTGCCTCCCCGAGGGGAGCGGCGGCGTTCTTCACGCTGCCATCTCCCGCGGCGGGAGGCATTCGCACCTACTACGCGCCCAGGTCCGCACGTGCGGGGACAGGGTTCCGCGAGCCGGTGTTGGCTGTGGGAACCGAAGATCCCACCCGCTGGAATGTCGACCCCGCCCCTAAATTAACATTCAGGCCCTCCCACTTGGACGTTATCCCCTCCTCCTGGAGTGTGGGCCCCGCCCCCTGGACGCCAGCCCCTTCCCCGGGTTGTCAGCCCCTCCCACTGGGATGTCATCCCCGCCCTCTGGACTGGGGTCTTCTAGTGAACACCTTTCTCTACGAGGGCCATTTCCCGGACAGGCACTCTAGGAGCGTGACCGGGTTCAAGCAGTCAGACCCGTCAAGTCCCGACTCCACCCCTTACCTGCGATGCGACGTTCCATAAGTGACTATCTCGCTGAGTCTCGGGTGTCCTCGTCTGTATGAAGGACATCAAGGCAGCGCGGTCCGCATGCGCTGGACGCTGACCTCGGGCTTCACGGCTTATCAACGCCTGCACAGGATCTGGCAATCAGGACGCGAGGAGCCGCGGCGCTGTCGTGGCGAACGGAGCAGCGAGTCGCCCGCTCGCTCGAGTCACAGCAGTCGTGCAGAGGAGGCGGTTTAGTCGGTGTGTGGCGGAGGCTCACCCAGGCAGTCCCGGGAAACGCCAGGCCCCGGCCGGGCCGGGCCGAGAAGAGCCGCCGCCCCGCCTTGCCAGCTCCAGCCGGGCTCCGCCACCGAGACCACCGCCCCCGCGAGCGGAGTCCCGCAGCGGCGCGGAAAGCCACGGTCTGCTGGAGAGAATGCTCAGCCGCGTTCATTAGAAAATCAATGCAAATTAAAAACCTCCCCGGGATCCCACTTTCTGCGCGAAAAGGCGAGGATCAAAGTCTGACTTGGCGGCTGCGTTGGCGAAGCCAGCCGCGGGGAAACAGCTTTGCGGAGCGGCGCTGTGTGGCGGTGTCTAGCGACACGGAACACGCCCTCTGGCCCGGCCGCTCCCCGCCAGCTCCCCGCCGTGGCACTCGCTCTAACAGGTGTTAACACTGATCAACGCTGACACGCGGCGCCTCCTCGGTGCCCGCGCCCACCCGGGCGCCTTACCCACCTTAACAGGAGCACTGCTCACAGCGACCCTTTGCGGGAGACCCTACTGGTGTCCCCTTTTTACACGGATGGAAACCGAGGCATGGAGGGCCGAAGCAACCTGCCTGGTGTCCCCAACAATAAATGACCATTGTGTTAGTCTGCCTTTTGGTACTCAAAAAAGTGCACAAACACAAATGTTAAGGAACATTATTGTTAGGGGTGAGAGAGAGAGGGAGGGAGGAAGGGAGATATGAAGACAAATGAAAAAGAATAACAATTTCCCTCCAAAGAACCATCTTCATTTCAGAGCCCACAGCTTTTTCTTTTTCATTAATATCCTCGTTAACCTCTTAATGCTTCCTTTTAACTTTGGTGCATTAATTTTATTCTTGTTTTTCTACTTTCTTGAATTATTTGCTTTACTAACTTCATTTTGGACTTTTTTTTCCCCAATTAAAATTTAGAGGTATAGGGGCTAGGGTTGTGGCTCAGTGGTATAGCGCTTGCCTAGCATGCATGAGGCACTGGGTTCGATCCTCAGCACCACATACAAATAATAAATGAATAAAAAAAATAAAGATCCATCAACAACTGAAAAAATATTTAAAAAAATTTAGAGCTATAGATTTTCCTCTAGGCACAGCCTTGGCCCTACCTCACCAAGTTTTGGTGGGCAATGTTTCTAAATACAGTGCAGCTTCAGTTTTAATTACCCATTGAACACAACGGTTACTGAGAAAGGCGTCCAAGGCAATTGGAGTGGGACTTTTTTTCTTCCTCGTTACTGGTTTCTAATTTCCAATGTGCCCTGCATTATTTCTACTTTGGGGAATCATTCTAGGCTCTGCTTATGACCTTAATCAACCAGTTTGGGGTGGGGAAAGAATACCATTGTAGAATCTTGATTTTTGAAAAAATGCTCTAAAGTTCATAATCGGGACAGTTAGGAATTTGAATATGGACTTTTGTTAGATCATATGTTAAAGTTCTTAAGGAAAATGCCCTTGTTCTTAGTGGCACAGGCTGAAGAATTTATAGGTGAAATATGATGTCCTGCCTGTACCCACTTTGAAAAGGTTCAGAATTTTCTGGAGCTGCCTCTAAACACAGCCCCTGAGGGACAGCACCTTGGCAGGTGCTCTCCCTGGCCTTCCAGGTCTGGTGTCTCTATCTTGGCTTGTTCATGGTGGGTGTGTGAGGTGTACACATGTAGATGTGTGGAGAGGAGACGGGGAAGAGAGAGGGAGCGTGGGAGCCACTGTGGGTGGGGAAATATTAGCATCAGGGAACTCTAGTTGAATGGTACACTATACTTTTCTGGTAATCATGCCTTTGAATTCTTTCAAATGAATTTTTTGGGGGGTACTGGGGATTGAACTCAGGGGCACTCAACCACTGAGCTACATCCCCAGCCCTATTTTGTGTTTTATTTAGAGACAGGGTCTCACTGAGTTGCTTAGCACCTCACTGTTGCTGAGGCTGGCTTTGAACTCCCTATTCTCCTCTCTTGGCCTCCCAAAGTGCTGAGATTACAGGCCTGCACCACCACGCCCGGCTCAAATGAAATCTTTGAGATAGAAAAAAGACAAAGTTACAACAAAGTTTGGAGCAGAGGTCACCTTTGGAATAGGTAGAGGAATGATTGGGATGAGGAGGAGGAAAGGGGTGGGGAACCCTGGAGAACCCTAATATTTTATTCTGTGACCTAAGTTGTGTGATTTTTCACTTGATGATCAATCAACTGATTCTCTTAGTTCTGTTTTTTTAATGTCCTCCAGAATGTGTGTTAGATGGAATAATTTTCAATTTTTTAAAGATAGATTGTAGTAAGCTCAAAGCAACCTAGATGCCCATCAGTAGGGGATCAGTGAAATACTTTCAGGCACCATATATCTACGTAAGGGAACACTGGGCCCCTCCACTGAGAAACCATGTGGTAGCCTCATATGCATTTATATGCAGCCATCCCTTAGATACACACTTGTTGTTTATTTGTTTGTTTGTTTGTTTGTTTGCAGTGCAAGAGATTGAAACCAGGGTCTCACGCATGCCAGGCAAGCACTCTACCATTGAGCCACATCCCTAGTCCCTATATAGAACACACATGGTGTGGGATAATGTACTTGGCATGTTCTGTTTGTGTTAAAAATAATTATGCATGGGTAGGCTATCTGGAAGGATATGCAAGAAGCTGATGTCATCTCCAGGGAGGAAAAGTAGGCATGGAGGATGAGAAGTGGGAGTAAGGATTTCTTCTTTTTGCCATGTGCCTACACCACTTTAAAGTCTGGCTTTGTTTTTAATAAGCCGCTTCCTCCAGTTAGTGCTTTTCAAGGTGTCTCCATCCTTCCTGACACCCGGGTACAGTATCATTTAGTCCTCTCCCCACCCATGAATATGGAAGTATTTGGTCCCATTTTACAGAGTTGGTAAACAAAGGCTCTGGGCAGCAGAGTTCTCAGAACACGTCAGAGCTGGGCCAGAGATGCCACTATGGATTGGGACAAGTAGTGTGATAGTTTCTAATCTGGATAATTTTTTTCCCTCTACCTGGAACTGAGGAAATGGCACATAATAACTGGGGACCACTCGTGTTTCTGCCCCTGGAGAGGAGTATTTACTGCATGTATCAGCAAGGGCTGCTTTGGGTTTCAAGTAAGAGCAAATCTCTAAATGGCTTTGGCAATAAGAAAATTTATTATCTCCCTTCACACAAGTTCCAGAGGTTGGTGGCATAGTAGGTAAAGATACATTCAGCTGCTGCAGCACAGGCACCAAATCACGGTGGCTCTGGGGAACTGGAATTTGAGATCTCTCTTCAGGGCCCAGGTGAAAACATCCAAGGCTGTCATGGGCTCTCCTTGGGGACACCGTAGCTTCCCATGTGGCTTGCCACAATGGTTGGTGTGGCAGATTGCAAAAACGGCCCCAGTTCTGCACGCCACTCAGCATCCATACCCCTTTGCAATGTCACTTTGCAGATTTTCCACTTGAGAGGTGAAGCCTCACCTGATGTAGGCTGGCATTGTGATTTATTTTGAACAGTATCTTGGAATGGCAGTCATCAGTGCCAAGTTCCAAGTTTTCATCTCCTGTTTCTCTCACTCTGAAAACCCTCTTCATGAGCCTGGGATGTGGCTCAGTGGCAGAGCACTTGCCTAGCATATACAAGGCCCTGGGTTCAATCCCCAGCACCCCCCCTAAAAATAAAACAAAAACAAAACAAAATCTCTCCACATAAATGACACATTACAACAAAACAAAAACAAACAAACAAAAAAAGCCAGACTGCAGGACAAGGGGAACTATATGGCTTAGCCAATCTCATCACCCCAGCTGACCAGCCACCCCTCCCAGAACCATTTAGCAGACCCATAGGTACATAAGGGGCCCAACTAAGACAAGAAAACTCAACTGAGCCCAGTCTAAATTGCTTAGCCACCAAAGTCATAAAAGGTTTTGTTGGGAGTGTTTGTTATACAGTAAAAGCTAACTGATACATTCACTTTCCAGTCAAATGGAGGAATGGAGGGCCAAGCCCCTTTCATTTAAGAGCATTTCAAGGAAACTACATTGATTACATCCATTCTCATCCTTCTGGCCAGAAAGGAGTCCCATGGCTGCACCTACTTGCAAAAGTTACTGGGAAGCCAGGTGCAATGGCACACGCCTGTAATCCCAGCACTTTGGGAGGCTGAGACAGGAGAATCGTGAGTTCAAAGCCAGCCTCAGCAACGGCAAGGCGCTAAGCAACTCAGTGAGACCCTGTCTCTACATAAAACACAAAATAGGGCTGGGGATGTGGCTCAGTGGTCGAGTGCCCCTGAGCTCAATCCCCGGTGCCAAAAAAAAAAAACAAACAAAGTGATACTAGAAAATGTAGTCTGTCTGTCTGTCTCTCTCTCTTTCCATGTGTCCAGTTTAAAACAAATACAAATCTCATAAAGAAAGGGAATGACAGGGAATACCTAGCTATCTCTACTACAGACCTTCACATGAGGGACTGCTGGGGAGGCTTCCTGAAGAAGAGGCAGAGTCTTGGAAGCCAGCCTAGTTTAGCTAAGAGGGACACTTCCAGCCTCTACCCGGAGGTTTCCATCATGCTGTGAGGGCTTCACCTCTGGGACAGGAAGATTGATGAATCCCTCGTCGCCAAACGCTCTGGCCAGAGCAGAAGGCAAAGACTGGAAAAACTTTTCTTGGAAATCTCTGCCAATGAAGACGTAGAGGAAGGGGTTGAGGCAGCTGTTGAGGCAGCCCAGGGAGAAGGTAGCCCACATGACCAGCATCATCTTAGGCCAGTGGGATTTCTCTTGCATCATCAGTAGCCCTGACTGGACCAAGAGCGCCACGTTAAATGGAAACCAGAAGATGAAGAAGGCACTCACTAGCACCAGCAGCAATCTCTTTGGCCTGCTGGCACGGACCCAGCCTTCCCCCCGGAGCTTGGCCCGGATGAGGTGGGCACAGGTGCCGATGATGACCAAGGGCACCAAGAAGCCCAGCAGGAAGTGAGTGATGGCCACTGCCATCTGTCCCTTCCAAGACGCTAGATTGCCATCGTGGGTGACCTCATTCTCTAAGCTGAACCTGAAGTAGCAGTAGTCACACCCATTCACTTTCCCAGTGGTCCGGAATTTCAGGTACGGGGAGCATGCAGCAGCCGCCAGGAGCCACACGCCAAGGGCCAGCCAACTTGCTCGTCGCACGGTGCGGTGGTTTCGGGCCCAGACGGGATAGAGAACAGAGACGCAACGGTCCACAGAGATCAGGACCAGGAGGTAGATGCTGGAGAAGAGGTTAAGGGCCAGGAAGGCCATGTAGAGTTTGCAGGCCAGGTCGTTGAGGGGCCACTGGCCAAAGGCAACGTTGTGGATGGAGATGGGCAGGAACAGCAGGACGGTGAAATCAGCAAGGGCCAGGTTGAGGAACCAGATGGTGGTGACGGTGCGGGCCATTCGGAAAAGAGTCATCCACAGCACCAGCCCGTTGCCCAGCACGCCCACAGCAAAGGACACGGACAGCACTGCTGTGGTCAGCAGGCGGAGGCACCCCACCTGCTCAGGCAGGCATTCAGAAGCGCTCATCTTTCTAGAAGAGGAATCATCACATGTCAGAGCCAGAGGCTGTCTTTCACTAGAGCCCACGCTCCCCTCCAAGACCCCAGTCCTCCATTCCTCCATTTAATAACTTTTCATTGGCTGGGATCAGTGGCACACGCCTGTAATCCCAGTGGCTTGGGAGGCTGAGGCAGGAGGATCGTGAGTTCAAAGCCAGCCTCAGCAACTTAGCAAGGCCCTAGGCAACTCACTGAGACCCTGTCTCTAAATAAAATACAAAAAAAGGGGGGAGGCTGGGGATATGGCTCAGTGGTTAAGTGCCCCTGGGTTCAATACCTGGTACCAAAATAATAGTAATTTTTTAAAATAATAGTAATTTTTTATTGAGTGGATTATATCACAATGCTATTGTTCTAGGTACTGGAGATGAGGAATGTAACAAGGCAGGCCTTTACAGAGCTTGTGGCCTGGAAAAGGATGTCAGACCCAATACCTGAAATATGAATCCATAATGAACTGCACTAGAAGATGATATATTATGGGGAAAAGCCAAAAGGGCCTCTGGTTTTTGGTAATGTCAGCATGGCTTTTTAAAATATTCCTACAGAAAAAAATTACAAAATCTAGACAAAAATATCAAACATCAACCTACTGACTATATACACTGAAGAGTAATCAGAATTAAGCATCAACTAGAGGAGAAGCCCCTCAAGGGTGGTCTTTCAGCCTGTGTCTTTCGTGTGTGCTCACTGTGCCAACCCTACAACTCCAGCAACAAAAGTCCCCACATGCCTGGCTGATCTGAGTTATGAGAGGACAGAGGGGAGAGCAAGGAAATTGGCCAGAAAGATAGTAGGGAGGAAGAGAACAATGCCACACATCAGGGAAACACCAAAATGTGCATACAAAACCCATCTGAACTCTTTCCTGACTAAATTATGCATGTCTGGGGGAGATGCCAAGATGCCTAGTGGAAAAACCAAGCTGGAACTAGAAATATCTGAGCACAAATTTCAGCCATTGTCCACCAGAGGTGACATAGACTGGGCTTTCAGTCTAGCCAGCTTACTCGTCTGCCAAAACAAAGCTCACTCTTCAAAGGAACATAACACAATGCAGATTCTCGATATCACTCATGATCTCCAGTCTGTGTTTGAAAACCTCTAGACATGTGAAGTAACAGGGATATATAAGCCATGCTCAAGAAAAAATCAGCAGTATGAAAACCCTGGGATGACATGGATATTGTAACACACGAGGATGTTAAATCATCTGATACAAATGTGTTCAAAGACTTCAAGGAAAAGGTATTCATAATAAACGAACAGGAAGCCCTTGGCCTGCTTAGAGATCACTCAGGACACCCTGACCAGAAAAACAGAAAACTACTAACCTTTGGCATTGGAATATCCTGAAATCAGGGTGTTCTGTCCAAGGCTGACTGAGAGACAAGGAAGCACAGATCACTCCCTTCAGCTGTTTGCAAGATGCTATGTTCTTTCCCTTTTAATTTTATCTTGATTTCCTGCTTACTGGCACAGAGAACTGCTTGCTAAAATAATAAAACTGATCAGCTCAGCACTCATGGCTAATTTTCATCACATCTCTGGTTCTATGTACCTGAGAACACACACTTATCTCTGAGAACTTCACTTATCTCTGGTTGTAGGTTCCTATGAACACCACATCATTGTTCATTCCTCCTATTAAAAAAAAAAAATCTGGTCAGCCTGGGACTTCACTTCATCCTGGGTGAATTCTCCTGATCCTTTGCTTTGGAACAACTTTGTCTCTGTCATTATTCATTTGCTACATCCAGGATTCAGTTGGTCTGGGCTGGCAAATAAATAGTGTGGGTATTCCAGTACGAAAGAGAAACTATAAAAAGAGAAGTAACTGACAATTCTAGAGATGAACAGTTAAAATTTCATCAAATGGATGTATGGGCTTCGCAGGAGGGAAATGACCTCAGTGAACCTGAAGATAGAGCAATAGAAATTTTCCAACCTGAAAGATGAAGACAAAACATTAAAGAAAAGTGACTAGACCACCACTGATACTGTGGAACAATCCAAGTCAGTCTACCCTATAAGTAGTTAGAATTTCAGGAGAAAGAAAGAAAATGAGACAGAGAAGTATCTGCAAAAAAAATAATAAGAAGAAGAAGAATAATGACCCTAAATGTACCAAATTTAGCAAAAGGCATTATCTTACAGATCCAAGAATTTCAATGAACTCTAAGCAGGATAAATATAAGAAAATCACTCAGAAGGCACAGTACAGGAAGAATGATGAAATCCAAAGATAAAGAGGCAATTTTGAAAAAAAGCTCCATAAAAATGACACATTACATAAAGCAAAACATGGGTATGAGCATTAGCTGACTTATTGCAGTGTTGGGGGAAAGGCCATGGAATAGTGGAGCTGTCTTTTTAAGGTGCTAAAAGAAGAACAAAAACATGTCAATTGGGGATTTTATAACCCGTGAAGATATCCTTTAACAATGAAGAAGAGTTTTAAGTAAACCAAAGTTGAGAGGATTTACATGCAGTGCGCCCCCCGACCACAAGAAACGCCAAACGAAGCTCTTTGGGCTGAAAGGAAATGACAGCAAATGGTAACACATTTCTTAGGAAGAATGAAGATCGTGAAATGTTTTCTTAGAAAATCAAGGTAAACTAGGGGTGTTGGTAATGTGGGGGTGGGGCAGGAGAGGAAATGCTCAGGACACTGGGACACGCAAAGAATTTTTTTTTTTTTTGGCCAGAACCCCAAAAGCACAGCCAACAAAAGCAAAAATCGACAAATGAAACTGTATCAAACTAAAAAGCATGGACAGCGTGAACAGTCAGCCTTCAGCCCCGGGGAAAACAATTGTGAACTACTCTGGTATGGTTTAGATGTGAGGTGTCCCCCAAAGCTCACGTGGGAGACAACACAAGGAAGTCCAGAGGTGGAAAGGGACATAGGAGCCTTGACCTAATCTGTGCTTTGTTCCTCTGATAGGGATTAACTGGGTGGCAACTGTGGGCAGGTGAGGTGTGGCTGGAGGAGGTGGGTCCCTGAGGGTGCTCCTTTGGGCTTTGTATTTTGTCCTTGGTGAGTGGAGCTCTCTGCTTCCTGGTGACCATGTGCTGAGCCGCCTTTCTCCTCCACACCTTTCCTCCATGATGTTCTGCCTCCCCCCAGGCTCAGAGCAACAGAGTCGGCCGTCTATGGACGGAGACCTCTGAAGCCAGGAGCCCCAATGAACTTCTCCTCCTCTAC
This sequence comes from Xerus rutilus, assembly GCA_028644305.1. Lineage (NCBI taxonomy): Eukaryota > Metazoa > Chordata > Mammalia > Rodentia > Sciuridae > Xerus > Xerus rutilus. The sequence goes on from CM053414.1 coordinate 47,688,449, forward strand.
AATTGTTCTTGTCAGGTCTTTTGGTCACAGTGGTGAAGAAGCTGACTAAAACATCATCTGAGAAGGGACAGACACCCGGAATGCATATAAGGAACTCAACCCAGCAGAAAAAATAATCTGGTTTCTTAAATGGACAAATGACCTGAACAAATGACGTTTATCAAAGGAAGGTATACAAATTGCCAGCAAGTCGGTGAAAAAATGCTCAGTCCTGAATCATCAGGGAAATGCAAATCGAGACCACAATGAGACATCACCTCACCCTAGTTAGAACAGCTACCATCAGAAAGATAAAAAGTAACCATGCTGGAGAGAGTTCAGAGAAAGGGGAACTTCCACACACTATTGGTGGGAATGTAAATTTGTACAGTCATTATGAAAGTCGGCCCCAAGACCGGAAATAGAACTGCCGTATGGTCCAGTGATCCCACTACTGGGTGTAGACCCAAAGGAAATGAATCAATATGGTGAAGAGACATCTGCCCTGTGCGTTTACTGTGGTGCCGAGAAATCAACTTAGGTGTCCCCTGGCAGATAAATGGATAAAGAAAATGTGGCTTATATATGCCATGGAATATTATCCAGCCACCAAAAGAGCAGAACTCTGTTCTCTTTCACCACATGGATGGAACTGGGGGATGTGACGTTAAGTGAAACAAACCAAGCACAGAGACCAGGCCTGCATGTTCTCACTTAATGTAGAAAGTCAACCGTTGACCTCATAGTGTGGAGCGTGAAATAGTGGTTGCCAGAGGCTGGAAGGGTGTGGAGGATGGGGAGGATTCAGAAAGGATGGTTAAGGGGTAGAGAGGTGCAGTCAGATAAGAGGAATAGCTTGTAATGTTTTATAGCACAATCGGGTAACTCTGGTTGTCAACAATTAATTATATATTTCAAACTACCTAGCAGAGAGGATTTGAACATTTCCAACCCAAAGAAATGAGCTATGTTTGAAGTGATTAGATCACCCTGATCTAATCATCACACATGGGTACCAAAATGTCACACTGTCCTTGTAATTGTACTGTAATTGTAAATATGAGTAATTATTATGCATAAATTGAGATTTTTATATATATTTAAATATATGAAGTATATTTAAAATAGGGTGGTCAGTGGGACACTTCATTGGGAAAGTATCACCTGAAAAGAGATTTCAAGGAAGTGAGGAGGTGAACTGTATAAATATCTGGAGGCTGAGCATAGCAGCTTGTGCAAAGGTCCTGAAGTAGAACTGTGCCTCTATATTCAAGAAACAATGAGGAGGCCAGAGTGAGAGGTGAGGACAGGGGTAAGAGTGAGGGTAGAGAGGGAAGGGGGCTGATTATGTGGGACCTTGTGGGTCATGGTGAGAACTCCCCCAGCTTTTCCCCTGGTAGCTACCAGAGACTCTTGAGCAGAGGAGGGACAATATCTGACTTTGGTTTTGACCATCCATGTGGCTTCTAGGTTTAGCCTAGATGGAAATGGGTTAGTGTGGAGACAAGAGGCCAGGGAGGAGGCTACTGCAGTGTTCCAGGTAAGTGAGGAGGGTGGCCAGGGCCAGGGTTGCATCCTGATTCTGGGTTGCAGGTGGAGCCGACCAGATTTGCTGATGGGCTAGTTGTACAAGGTGACCACAGGACTTTTGAGCAGGTGGAAGGTGGAGTTGCCACCAATTTTGATACAAAGACAGCACAGGAGCAGCTATGGAATCAGACCAGGAGCTTAGTGTTGGACGTGGTGGGTCAAGAGACCCGTCAGACCCTGGGAGCATCTTCAGGAGATGGGCAGTGAGGCCACAGGCAAGTTTCCAGTGGGAAATGGGCATGTGGCAGGCATGAGAATTATTTCTTTCCTGGAGCCTGGGGGAGGTCACCAGGGTTGAACGGTGGCTGGCCTTAGATGTCAGGCAGCCATGGGCTAAATCTGCGTTTAGACCTGAATAGCTGTGTGATCTTGGACATGGAGGTTTCCCTCTCTGGGCCCCAGTGCTCCCATCTGAGGTAGGGGTATGGAACCCTGGAACACCTCTGCCTCCTGCTTCCCCTCCAACATCCCATCCATCATGCAGCCCTGGAAACTGCACTGCACCCTGCCCCACAGCAATATCGTCCCAGCACCTGGCATCCCAGCTCCTTGTCCCCTACAAGTCATTCACTGCCCCTGCAGAATGACCCTTTAAAAGTTCAAATTGGAATAGTGCCCTTAGGATCAGTCCACATGTCCTGCACATGGTTGATGAGGTCGTCCCCGGGGCTGCAGGCCTCTCCAGAGCCTGCTGGTGCTCCTCTCCTCCACTGGCCACCTCCTGGCTTCCCTGCTGTGTCCGTTGCTGAGACTCACCTTGACCTCTTGACCCCTTGCCCCAGGGACTTTGCGCATGCCTCGCCCTCTGCCCTCACCCCCTTCCTTCCTTGGCCTTTTTAAAAAACTCCTTCTTGATTTGATTTCTCAGTGCAGATTCTACTTGCTCCCCCAAAGCCTTCCCCGATCACCTTAACTAAAGCAAGATTCTTATCTGGGAGCTTCTTCAAAATTAAAGGGTGGCTGGGCATGGGGCGCACGCCTGTAATCCCAGCACTTTGGGAGGCTGAGACAGGAGGATCACGAGTTCAAAGCCAGCCTCAGCAATGGCGAGGCGCTAAGCAACTCAGTGAGACTCTGTCTCTACATAAAACACAAAATAGGGCTGGGGATGTGGCTCAGTGGTTAAGCACCCTTGGGTTCAATTCCTGGTACCAAAAAAATAAAGAGACGGCTATGGGCAGCCATGACTACATTATTCACATCCTTCCTCCCTGATCCCCAGTAATCTCTAAATTCTGTCAAGACGAGGCCAGTGTGTGGCTCGTTCACCAGCCCCTAGTGCACAGTAGGCATTCAATCAGTAACTGGAGGGTGGATTAAAGGCAATCTTCTGCTGGGTGTGGTGGCCCATGCCTGTAATCCCAGCAACCCATAAGGCTGAGACAGGAGGATCACAAGTTTGAGGCCAGCCTCAGCAACTTAACTAGATCCTGTCTCAAAATTTAAAAAAAATTAAAAAGGGGTTGGGGGTATGACTCAGTGGTTAAGTGTCCCTGGGTTCAGTCTCTAGTACCAAAACAAAATAAAATAATCTTTGCCATTGAAGGGTGGATTCTCATCCATTTCGCCTAGAAACACACCTTGAACGGGTGCTGGGTGCCAGATGCCACCCCACGTGTTGGGCCCAGCGGTGAGGACACTGGAGTACCTCTGCTCAGGCTGGCCGACCTGAGAGGAAGGAGAAAGCTCTTCCCCAGGAGGCGGCCTGGAACTGTGGCCTCTTCTGCCACAGTTTGTGCACACCTCTGTCCGCCCCTGTCCTCTTCTGAGCTCCTGCCCTCCAAGCTCCCTGAGACCTCCCAACAAATCCCAGTTTCTCTTCACCTACCTTGTCTGGGTGGGAGTGGGGCCAGGGCTCTGCCTGCCTCTGATGTCCGCCCCCCACAGCTGCCAGCCAGGAGCCCAGGTTGGGAACAGGAAGCAGCTAGTGAATTTGGGGGGCAGATAAGGGTTCAGAAGAGTCTTGAGCAAGAGCGCTGGTGGCCCCAGAGATCAGTATCAGAGTCTGGGAAGTGCCTGTCACTAGATGTGGGTCCCCATAGGCTCAGGGCCTGGGGGCTAGAGGGAGTCAACTGCGAAGTGAGTTCAGCTATGTGAAGCACTGGGAAGGCCCCTCGTATACAGGTGGTGCCTAAGCATGGCCAGCTGTCATTACTGAGATGACTTCCCTTCTAGAGAGGGCTCCGTCTGCTGCATTTCACAGACACTTAAAAGACACACCAAATAAAAGACAACCTATAAAATACCATGTGCTTTCTACTCCCTTGGAATTTCTACTTCATGGTTCCTGAAAGACCTCTTAGAAATGGATTGCTCAGAGGGACACCCAGGTGGAGCGTCCTCTGTCTGAAATGGTTGGAACCAGAAGTGTTTCTGTTTTTGAATCCCCGTGCTCATGGATGTTGGAAGATTTGCACATACATAGTGCCATGTTTTAGGGGTGGGACCTAAGACTAAACATGAAATTCATTTGTCTCATACAGGCAGGGCCTTGAAGTGAACTCGATACACTGTTATGTTACACAGTCTCTGTGCCTGTGGGTTTTTTGTTTGTTTGTTTTTCTTGTACCAGGGATTGAACCCAGGGGCACTTAACCACTGAGCCACCTCCACAGCCCTTTTTATATTTTGTTTAGAGATAGGGTCTCATTGAGTTGCTTAGGGCCTCACTAAGTTGCTGAGGCTGGCTTTGAACTTGCGATCCTCTCGCCTCAGCCTCCTGAGCCACTGGGATTATAGGGGTGCGCCGCCATGCCTGGCTATGCCCAACCCCTGGAGGTCGGGTGGAGAATTTTCTACCCGCAGTGTCATGCCAGTGCTCAAAATGTTGGGGACATAGGAGCATTCCTATTAGGGATGCTTAACTTGTATAACTAAAATGAAGTATTCCTAAAATTGAAGTGGTTTTCTTTGTCTAGAAAAATTAAAAACAACAAAACAAAACAAAATTGCATTGGAGAAAATGTCAACAGAGGCAGGAACAGTCCACAGAGTGTGGAGACCTTCTTTGTGCCATAGTGTGACTTCCATGGCCTTGTTCCATCCCCTACCCAGAAGCAGTTGACTAGGGTGGAGGGGGCCCTGGGGATTAAACCCAGAGGTGCTTTACCATTGAGCCACGTCCCTAGCCCTTTCTGTCTTGAGACAGGGTCTTGCTAAGTCCCCAAGGTTTGCCTTGAACTTGTGATCCTCCTGCCTCAGCCTCCTCAAGCAGCTGATTTTGAAGCAAAGGCCAGATATCACATTCTTCCAAACGTAAATAATTCAGCATCTTTGGTATGTTTCGGATATGGGTTGAGTGTGCCCCACCCCAGGCATTCTGTGTTGAGATCTAACCCCCATTTTGAGGTATTAAGAGGGTGGAAACTTCCAGCTACTCAGAAGGCTGAGGTAGGAGTATCACAAGTTCAAGGCCAGCCTCAGAAACTTAGTGAGACCTTTTCTCAAAATAAAATTTAACAAATGAGGCTGGGGATATAGCTTAGTCAGTAGAGTGCTTACCTTGCATGCACAGGCTCTGGGTTCAATCCCCAGCTCCACACACCCACAAAATTAACAAATGGAGCCGGGCGCGGTGGTGCACGCCTATAATCCCAGCACTCTGGGAGGCTGAGACGGGAGAATCGCGAGTTCAAAGCCAGCCTCAGCAATAGCGAAGCACTAAGCAACTCAGTGAGACTCTGTCTCTACATACAACACAAAATAGGGCTGGGGATGTGGCTCAGTGGTCGAATACCCCTGAGTTCAATCCCTGGTGCCAAAAAAAAAAAAAATTAACAAATGGCTGCAGATGTGGCCCAATGGTAAAGCAACCCTGAGTTCAATTCTCAAAAGAGAGAGAGAGAGGAAACAATCTAACCATGGTGTTTAGGGTTAGAGAATTTGGGGGATGATTAGAATTAGATAAAGTCATCAGGGTGGAGCCCCAAGACTGGATCCTGGAGGCTTTACAGGAAGGCCTTTTTTAAAAATTTTTTATTCTAATTAGGTTTACATGACAGCAGAATGCATTTGGATTCACTGTACACAAATGGAGCACAACTTTTCACTTCCCTGGTTGTACACAATATAGAGTCACACCATGTGTGCAGTCATCCATGAACCTAGGGCATTGTTGTCCATCGCATTCCACCATCTTTCCTGCCCCCATGTCCCATCTCCTCTCTTCCCTCCCCTTTGACCAACGTTCCTCCATTCCTCCCATGCCCCCTCCCACATTATGGATCAGCATCAACTTACCAGAGAGAACATTCAGCCTTTGGTTTTTTGGGATTGGCTTACTTTGCTTAGCATGATGTTCTCCAACTCCATCCATTTACCTGCAGATGCCATAATTTTATTGTCTTTTAAATGCTGAGTAATATTCCATTGTGTATATATACCACAGTTTCTTTATCCATTCATCTATTGAAGGGCATCTAGGTTGGTTCCACAGTTTAGCTATTGTGAATTGAGCGCTAAAAACATTGAAATGGGAAGCCCTTATAACTATTTCGAGGTTTGGGGGGTGGGAAGCCCAGCTCATCGCAATCCCTTTTGATGCGAAATCATTCATGTGCTTAGGTTTCTAAGTCGTAGCAGCTCTGTGACAGCTAGATCAGGGGTTGGCAGACTTCCCTGTAAAGTGACAGAGAATAAATGTTTGGGGCTCCTGGGGGAACACAGCCTGTGTTGCCAGCACCAGCTCTGCCAGTGCAGCACGAGATCAAATCCACAGACAACAGGCCAGTAAGTGGCTATGGCCGTGGCTGTGTGCCCGTGAACTTCACTTCCGAATGCCGAGTTTTGAAGTTCATATCACCATTATGTGCCATGAATATTCTTCTTTTGATCTTGTTCAATTGTTAAAAACATGAAAACCATTCTTACCTTGCAGGCGGCACAGAGTCCTGTGGGCCAGAGGCTGCCATCCCTGAATCAGACACCAGCCAGGCCCTGGCCAGGCCGTGTTTCCTCCAAAATCCTGAGAACTGAGAATCAGTGCCACAGGAATCCTGACTGGCTCTGGAATTCCAGCTTATTCTCGGCGTCTCCAAATACAGCTCCATCTCCACCAGCTCCTCACTTGTCCCCACCCACGCCAGTTGGCACCAGGGCCGTGTCGTCAGAAGATGCCTCCTGGCTTCAGAGGGGTCAAGGTGTGGGAGAATGTGCTGTTTAGAACCATCAAACATGGGACCTCTTTCCAAGGCAGTGTCTCACCAGAGCTGGAGGCTTTCCTAAGGGCAACACAAGACTTCTGTAAGATGAGACTGTTGTCACCCGGCTGTGCTCTACCTGGATTTGAGGATTGCTTCTCGCTGTGATGAAATCCTAAATGTATTTCTCCTGCTGCTACATAATCTCCAGCTTTTTAAAATCATGGTGCCCCATGAAGTGTTAATGGCATTCCTACCCAATCCTGTCTTGGCCCAAATGGCCCGGATGTCAGGGGTGGTTTCTTTCCTCCCTAAATGTTTTGCTATTATAAATAGTGCTGCAGATAATGTCTTTGAAGATGAAGCTTTTCTCCACATTTAGGATTCTTTTAGTCTGGATTCCCACAAGTGCCCCCAAAAAGAAAAGATCTCGTCTTTATCACCCAGAAAGATATGAGAACCTTGAGACAGGACAGGACAGATTCTGCCCCAGCCTCATCCACCGGTTCCAGGGATTCTTGTTCAATTGATTTTCCGCCTATGGAGCAACACTCTCAGCTCCAGCTTTGGATTCTTGTGGGATGGAAGCACCCTCTGGAAATGGTCTGTTGCCTCCTGTGTGACCCGTCTCTCCATCTCTTGGTGACTCTTGTCCACAGGCCTGCTGGAATCCAGCTGCCCCTCCCTTTCCTGTGCCCTTTACAGATAAGATTATTAACTCTGCTTCTGTCACAAAGGAGACAAGTTTTTATACCCCCCAAGTCTATTTCTTGACTTATAATTTTAGCGTGAGATTTTTTTTATAAGCAGAGCTATTGGTTTAAAGGCTGTCAAATCTGTATCCTTAATACAAGAAAAAAGTAAGTGTTTTTAAAATTCAAACTGTGTTTGCATGCAGTATGATTCACATGTTCAGGGGCAGTTCCGAGATTCTGGCAAATGTATACCTTCTGCGACCAGCCCAGTCGCAACACGGAAGAGTTCCGCTGCCCCCGATTGATTCCCTGTGCCCTTTTATAGTCAAATATTTCAAAATATAAGAAAAGTGCAGGAAGATGGGCGTCTACCAGAGGGATCACTGAAAGATGCAAGGCTTCTTTGTGAGGTGGTGAAAATGTTCTAAAATTGACTGGGGGACAGTCACACAAATCTGTGCTATACACTTGATGTGTGTAGATGGAACATACACTTGAAATGTGTAAACTGTCTTCTATGTGACTCTCAATAATCATTAGCTCTAAACTAAGCCGCACAAATTTGCTTGCAATTGTACTAAATCTATAAACCATTTGTGAGGTCTTGACATCCCTGTGACAGCCAATCACCCCAACCAAGAGCCGCGAACATCTTTGTTTTTATTCTATCCTGAAGTTCCATTCAAATTGGAGATTAAGTTTACGCTGCAGAAGTTTATACTTTCTTCTTTGCTAATTTCTGTACAACTTCTAGCTTTTGGTGAGATTGTGAAAGATATTTTTAATATAGGATTCTTGTTTATTGTTGGTGTCAAGAAATGGAATTGGTTTTTTTCGGGTTAACCTTGCAACAGGAGACCTTGCTGATATTTCTTGTTTTCGTTCTAGCGGTTTACCTGTGCATTGATTGACTTTACTTGGTGTATAATCACAACATCTTCAAATAGTGGCAGCTTTCTCTATTCCCGTCTAGCCTCCACATCTCTTGTGTGCCTTTCTTTTTCAATAAAACGTTAGTCAGGACTTACATTCAGTTCTACACGAAGCAACAGCCACGGGGAGGACATCCTGTCCTGCTCATGATGACCCGGAAGGAACGCCATTCAAAATTTCTGTGGTGTTTGCTGCCAGCAGTTAAGAAAGGTCCCTTTTTTCTTGGTTTGCTAAGTATTTTAATTTTTAATCATGAACAGGTGGACAGCCTTATCAAATCTGTTTTCCACATCAATTGAAATCACGATATTTTCTTCCCTGGTCCACTGCCATGATGCACTCCATTGCAAAGTCTACAAAGTCTGAACCATCTTTGCACCAGAGGCCCAGATCCTACCTGATCATGATGAACTATGATTCCACATTAGTGGAATTTAACACTTAACAGGTGGTTTATTATGTGATTTGAGGTTTTTGCACCTATGTTCACAAGAGAAACAGACTACACTTTTCTTGTAAGTGGTCCTTTTCTGCTTTTGAATTACAAGAATCACCAATGAATGCTAAATCTAGGGGGAAAATTTAATGAGGAATCAGATCTTACCTGGTCTTAAAGTGTCTGTCCACACACTGCTCGTTAGTTACAAAGGAGAAAAAAAAACAAAACAGCAAGTACACTGTGGAATAACCAGACATCAGGTTGGCTGAGTGATCAAAAGCAATGACAAAAGTAAGGGACAACTGGACACTGACCCTCCGGATGAGAAACTTTCAGAAGGATGCACTTCACCTCCTGGTGGAGACTAATCATCGTGAGGAAACATCAGACAAACTGGAAATAAGGAACTTCTACTTTTAAAGAGAGGGCAGAGGGGATGCTCTTCCAAAATGTGAGTGTCATAAATGGGGGAATGTTCCAGATTAAAGGAGGTTGAAGACACTTGACAACTAAAGCAGTACGATGCCAGATCCGGGACCAGAGGGGGAAGTGCTGTGAGGCACATCATCAAATCAACTGACAAGATTAGAATGTCACCAGGAGATCAGATAAAAGTGTTGCATACATATTATGTTTACTGAGGTTGGGTACTGCAGTTACGTAATGCAGCACTCAAATGCTTCAGAAAACACATATATACTGACAAATATATATTACTAGCTAGGACTGTAAAAATCTGCCCTGTCCTCCCTCTATGGATACAGATAAAGCCAGCTGCAAGTTTAACCAGAAGTATTTCATACAGGGATGTGCTGTACCTGTAAAGTGTCATCAGGATCCCTTTGTGAGTACCTACTGCTATGGTACCACCAACAGCAACATTATTGCTATTTAAAAGTATGTAGGTAAGAGCCGGGCGCGGTGGCGCAAGCCTGTAATCCCAGCACTTAGGGAGGCTGAGACAGGAGAATCGCAAGTTCAAAGCCAGCCTCAGCAACAGCGAGGTGCTAAGCAACTCAGTGAGACCCTGTCTCTACATAAAACTCAAAATAGGGCTGGGGATGTGGCTCAGTGGTCGAGTGCCCCTGAGTTCAATCTCAAGTACCAAAAAAAAAAAAGTATGTATGTAAGAATGGAACAGCCAGCCATTTGGACACAGATGAGAAGCACTGATTTCCAGCCCTGGTACAGAGCTTCAAATAAAAGTATCTGAACACAACATGCCACATTTATATTAACATCGTAGTTTCCAAGAAAACAAGACCCTAGGTCCACTCTGCTGTTCAGACTTGGTGCTTTGAACTATCTCTCCCAAAACATTGTTTCAATTGACTTTCACCCAAATTCCTCTCTTCCTCTAAATCCTTATGACTCCAGCACAGCTTGGATCATCCCTAAAGAAAAGGGAAACAGTAAAAAAGCATGTTCCTAAATGCCCCTCCATATTCCCCAAAACCAAGCCAGGTTAAAGGAACAACAAAAGCAAGCCTATGCCGGAAAGTCCAGATACACACCATCTTTAAGGACTGCACACACCGGGAACTAGGGCCAGTCAGAGATCGCTGTGGAGAGCCACGTTCTTGTGTGTACACCAGGACAGGTGCTCCTTGGGAAGCTGCTCACACACACAAACGAGGCAAGCTAATGCTGATGGTGACCCTGCATCTGCAGCCCAAGGCATAAAACCCCTCTCTGCGTGGGAACAGGTGCAGAACTAAGGGCGCTGTAGAGAGGCTGTAGAAAGGATGCGTGTCACTCATCCAACTGGACAAAACACCTGGAGGGAAAGGAGGCACTGTTTGGCAAAGTACCCTGAGCGACAAAGGTGCTATCAGTCAGCCTGTCGCCAGTGAACATTCTGCAGCAGTTTCTGATCTCTTGTAAACTTTCCCAATAAATCATATGTCTCTAGGCACTTTCTTTGGCCTGTCTGCGACCTGCCCCACTTCCCTGGCACACCTGGGCTAGGATGAGAGACAGCTCTTCCTCTTAAGTGCAGTCTCCTTCATTGCAGTGGGCTGACACTGTCCCTGGTGGCGGGGCTAGGATGGGTGGGTAGAATGATAGAATTAAAGCAAAGGAATAAACTGTTATTCATTAGCATTAAATCTGGATAAGAGTATTTGTGCAGGTTATCTCTAAATTTAAAATTATTTCCACATTTTTAAAATTTGTTTTTGTTCTTTTAAGAAACTAAGTTGGTGTAGACCAGTGCATAGCAAACATTTTCCAGGCAAAGGAAATTTGGTTGTATTTTATATGGTAGTTCCGCACATACTACGATGTCCAACTTTTGAGATATATTTCTTGTCATTTTCTAGGCACGCTGAATTTATATGAATTTATTTCAGCGTTAAAAAATAGTTTGGATCTCCCCATGGAAAGCCAGCCATATTTTTTAAACTCTGGTTGCAAAGACGCACAAACAAGCAGACCTTGACGCTTCCTGTTTTCCTACTCGTGGCCCAGGGACCGGACTACATTTCCCAAAGAACCTCGAGGAGTCAGGGAGAAGTCTGAGCTCTGATTGGAGACTGCAGAGCTCTGACCTCACTGATGAGGGCGTGGCTGTCAGGCTTGCTGGAAAATGTAGGCGAAGCCCACGTGGAAGGAGGGAGCAGGGCTTGTGAGAGGACTTGCAGGGGACTCCCGATGACTGCTGGGATATAGGAGCCCGCCTCTCAGCCACCTGGGATTTGTAGTCCTGAGAGTCCACAGGGCTCCTGGTTTATCCTGCTCCTCTGGGTAATATCAAGCCTTGTGCCCTTTCTCTACTACTAATATGGGATCTTTCTTTTTTTTTTTTTTTTTTTTAAATTTTTTTTAGTTGTTGATGGATCTTTATTTTATTCATTTATTATATGTGGTGCTGAGGATCGAACCCAGTGCCTCACGCATGCTAGGCAAGCGCTCTACCACTGAGCTACAGCCCCAGCCCCCTAATATGGGATCTTTCAATGCATCCGTTTCAGTCAGCTGCCCTGGTTTCCTCTGGTCCATAACTCTGGCCTCTCAACCAAAAGAGCCAGGGAAGGAACATTCCCAACTGTAGCCCATGGGAGGCCTGGAGGGCTTCCTGGCGGAGTGGGCAGGTTTCCCACTCCTTGACCACATAATACCGTGTACATGCGTGCTGCTCTGGTGCATAAATAGTCCTTGAAAATGCGCACCCCTCCCCACCCCTATCCTTTCTTCAGGCCACAACTCTCCTTGGGCTGGTATGCTGGCCCCAGTCCTGTCAGGGAGAAGACCAGATATAACACCTATGGTAATATGGAAAGCTCACCCACCCGGACCCAGTGGGTGCCTGACTCATCCTGGGCAGGTCAGGGAGGAAAAGCTGCAGAGATCCAACTCATCTCTGGGTCATCACCATGGTCCTACACTATATCCTCATTCAGCAGGCTCCCATGTGCCAGGGAGGCTGCAGACAAAGAGTGGGTCCTACCTATCACACCTACCCCCACCATCAGTGTCCCCCAGGCTGGCTGGGTCAGGAAAGCAGGCAGTGGTTTTGGAATATGGAAGAGGGACATTAACTATGGGTTTGGGAGAAAAGGCTGGCTCTTGGAAAGGGGTGTTCACCCTGCAGAAAAGGGAGGGAGGACAAGGACTTTTGTGTGTGCAATGGCAGGTGCCAGAAGGCAGCAGAGGTGAAGGTAAAGCCTGAAGACCCAGTGGATTGCCCAGGTATTGCAAGGTCTGCTAGGTAGACCTCTCCACTACTCTAGGAGGTAGGAATTATTACCATTCCTGCACAGCATGGCAAAATCCCATTCAAGCCCACCTAGTAGATGAGTGGCTGAGGTAGGATTAGAACGGGGCCATCTGGCTCCAGAACCCAGGCAGATCTCTGTTGTGTAGTCTCGCCCATGTACTTTCAGACCCAAAGTGCTGGGTGTGGTGATCTCCCTGGAAATGGCACATACTCATCATTGTTAGCCTGATCTGTCCGGGTCCCCTCTAACCCTGGGAAGCTACTTAGAGTAGAAAGACTTTTGAGCCATGTCTGTCCCCACCGATTGAAGCCCTCCTGACCATTGGCCACTCCCACCTCCATCCTGTGGCTAAAACTCCACAAGGGACAATAAAAAGTGCTCTACTCTTCTGGACATGACAGGAGTGGCTTGTTCTCCCCTTGTGGTGGATCCAATGATGACACTTTGGGCATGTGGTGCTATGGCTGAGGGAAGGCCAAGAGCAAAGATGTAATGGCAGTCAGGGTCACATCTCTATTGCTGGACTCCACAATAATGACAGGGTCAGGCCAGTGATGCCAACATTGGCAGTGGCACTAGAGTAATTCCATGAGCTCCTCCCCCAAATAATCTGGTACAAAATGCTGAGGCCCAGGCTGGCCAACTCCTGGGTATCTTCACTGTCCCCAGGAAATAAAATTATCAAACACAGGTAAGAAAGAAAATAGTATTTGGCTTTACATTCAACCTCTTCCTAAACACTCATTTTTCTGGCCTCACCTGAACATCACAAGAGTCATACAAAGTAGAGGAGATTGGCTCTGTGTTCAGATACAAAAATTGAGGCTCAGACCAGAAGCGCCTGACTCATCCTTTCATGGGCCCCGAAGTAGAGGAGGCAGCATTGGGAAGGAACCTGAGCTTCCTGGCAGGGAAGGTTGATAATTTGTGTCTGAACACAGGGCCCAGGAGTTTGGGAGAGGGAAAAATAGTAGGAGGTGTTTCTCCTTTCAGATCAGGGCTTAATGAAATGGTACCATCTGGAAAAAACGAGCTTGAGACACACTAATTAACACTAAATAAAATTAAATGGATTTTTTCCAGTAGGACCTGCCAGAGCCTTTAAGCACCTTTATGTTTCCCAGGATCTCTGACCAGGACCAAGGCCAGGGCCTGGGGCAGTGGCTGATAGAACCCGGGTCCCAAAAGCCTCCAGAGGGAATACAATGGAGGATACATGTGTGCACTCGTGACATATGTGCAAGGGAGCGTATCGTGTACACATGCACATATGTTCTCCATCAGATACTGGGCTCACATGTCAACCGTAAAACACATGAGGGACAGGTACCCAAGGGCCAGAATCTGCTTTCCCCGAGGCAAGATAAGGTCAAAGTGCTCCACTGTTCCTCAAGTCAGATTCCACAAGGCTTTATTGGCGCCCGACCAACCCTGGTATTCGCAGCTTCAAGAAATGGGCACAGACTTGGAAGGGGTCCCAACTCAGCAAGAGTCCTCCCAGGAGCTCCCAGCCTAGCCGGGGGTGGAGGGACACTTTCACCACGGGGCCCAGGGAGGGAAAGGAGTACAGTGGTGGAGGGGGGGGTGCACAGTGCAGGGATGGAGCGGAGAGGCGGGGGACCGGCCCGCTAGAAAGGGAACTCGCAGACAAAGTAGAGACGCCGCTGGCAGTCGTGGTCCCACCATGAGCCGTCGTCCGAGGCCTGCGCCACGCAGTTCTCCAACGCGCCGCCGTTTGGCTGGTCGGGACTGAGCGGGTGCGGCGCGGCGCTGGGTTGAGTGCCCGGCTGGGTACTGGGTGAGCGGTGCCAGGCAAAGAAGGACACTCTCTGGCCATTCTCGAAGAGGTAGAGGCCTTCGGCGCGCCGGTCGTGCACGCCCAGCCACACCGGCCAGTTGTAGGGAGCGAGGGCTGTACGTAGATAGCGGGTGAGCGCTTCCATCTGCTGGCGGTCGGCCGGCTGCGCCAGGCTACCGCCCCGCGCCACGCACCGCGCTTGCGCGGCCGCCTGCGCCTCGAAGTCGCGCGAGAGCAGGAAACACTTGTGGCCCAGACGCAGCCCCTTCAGACAGCCTGAGGGCGGGGTAGGGAGTAAAGTAGGCGGGGTCAGAGAGTTCGGGGCGGGACCAGGGTCTCTGCGGGAGGAGGCGGGGTCAGAACCCCGGCGAGCAAGGAGGCAGGCGCCCAGGGCCGCCGGGGGTGGGGCCAGTCTGTAGGGGCGGGACTTTAGGGGGCGTGGCGCGGACCGAGTTGGGTCAGCACAGTTGCGAGGGGAGGAGTGTCTCGCCCAAGACCCATCCCATCACTGGAACCTCCTGGGCGCCAACATACCCCAATTCTCTGGGGACACTCTCGCCCATGGCACCTAGGGTCCCCAACTCTTTACGCCTCTCAGGACCCCACCTCCCACCGGTGCCCAACTTGGTCCGGATCGTCCCATTTCCCTGCGTGTCGTGGGGACTTACCCTCCAAGCGGCCGTGCTCTCGCTCTGCTCGGCCCTGCGCCTCCTGCAGGGCTTGCACCGCGTCGCGAGTGTTGCCCGCCGCTTCCCGCAGCTGCCGCAGCCCTTGGGTCAGCTCGACCACGCGGTTGTCCAGCGTGTGCAGACGGACGTGCAACTGGTGCAGGCCTGCGTCCAGGCCGGCCAGGCGGCCCACTGCGGAAGGACAGGGCAAGCGCTGGAGGAAGAACCTTGGCGTTCTGGAACTTCTGGAAGTTCTGGGTCCAGTAGCTTGGGCTCTTGGAGGCGAGGACTGGGGGCCCGGGCCCCATGTGATGTAAGGGCTCTGGGCTGGGCGGTGAGCAGCTGAAAGGCCACCCAGCTTCTGCTTACTCACAGATATAAGTGATGGTGTCCTCATGGGTGGGAGAGGGACTGGGGCTGGAGGAAGGTGTTGGCGTTGCTTCCTCCTCCTCTTCCTCCCCCTGATCCTCTTGAGTCTCCCAGGCCAGTTTGCCTTCAGGAGTAACAGCAAGATTCTCATCCACCCCCACAGCTGGCAGTCCCAGAGCCTCCTGCAAATGCTGGAGTAGGGGAGGGATGGTCAGCCCCAGCTTGCCACTCCTGATGCCCCACTGTCCTCTCTCCAGCTCAGCTCACACTCAGAGCCTAAGGCCTTTCTCTGAACCCACCACCCCATCCTCTGATCCTATCCCCATCACTCCCCCTTGATCATTTCCCTAACCTTCAATACCCTCTCCCAAGCCCACAGTCCCCCAAACTCCACAGCTCACCTTCAGCATCAGAGCCTCCCTCTCCCGCTCCTCCTCCAGGGCACCTCCCCAGCCTCCCTCCCACTCCCTCTCAACTCCCCGAGCCCCGTGGCCAAAGCCCAAGAGTTGGGGGACCACCAGGGCCCCAAAGAGCCAAGCTGCCTGCATCAGGCTGGGCTCTCAGCACCCAAGGTTGCAGATGTCAGGGTTTTCTGGGGTAAGGCTAGGGTCCCTGGGGACTGGTGAGTGCCCCCGTCCTGTGTGCAGATCACTAGGCCCTGGTTCCCACTTTCCCCAGCCTCTTTCTTGTGCCTCCCCTCCTTCCCTTGTCTCTGTCTGTTAGTCTCCTCTGCTCCTCTGTGTGTGTCTGTCTCTCCCCGCCCTCTTGGCTCCCCAGAGGTCCTGCCTCTGTGGCCGGAAACCTCCAACGTTCCAAAGCCTTGATCCCGCCTTGGGTCTCCCTACACCCCCCTCTTTCTACTTTCCAGAGCTTGCTTCCGCCCTGTTCTTTCCTTCTGCCTGGCCAAGAGCTCAGATGGTCAGAAAGAAGATGGAGCCGGCTTCCCAAGGGATCCTAGGGGGTGGCATGCTCCAGCCTTGGAAAGGAACCCCTTAGGACCAGGCTGGCAATGGTGGGGTGCTGGGGCTTCAGCCTTGCTCCTTTCTCCCCCTCCCCCGGCCATTCCTGAGGAGGGGGGAGAACTCTGGGACTCACTAAGGTTGTTATTACCCTGTGGCCACCATCGCCCACACACCCTGATGGAAGAGACTCTTCCACCAGTCTCAGGCTCTGAGGCACCTCCGGCATTTGGGATGACCCACTCCCTTGCCTAGCAATACAAGTGGGCGTGAGAGCATGAGTACCTGTAGGTACACGTATGAACAGCATGCTTGTGGTTGTGTGCAGCCCCAGATGGGGTTCCTGGATTCAGTGCCTACATTTTACTGGAAGCCTCCTGCAGGCCAAGCGCTGGGCAGGGCTATGCTGGAGACTGCAGCTGCTCACAGTTAAGCAGACAGATAAATCCCCAGGGTAAAAGGCTGGGCAGAGGGTGGAGATTAGGGAGGGGGTAGTGGCAAGAGAAGTTTTCTCCAGGTGGTGGAATAGACAGATGCTGGGCTGGGTGCAGAGAGAGCTCTGAGCATTCTGCAAGCTGCTTCATCCCAGCCTGGACCACTGCAGTCACCTCCTCCCTGCCCTCCCCCTCCTTCTTCCCAAGCCCCTCCAATCCCGGCTGCTTGCCGCAGCCAGAGCAATCCTTCCAAACCATAAATCAGATCACATCATTCCCCACTCCCCTGCTCCCCCACCTTCCCATCATAAGCAGGAGGGAAGCCAAACCCAGGCCTTAGTCCTCAGCACAGCCTGCCTGGCTGGGGGGTGGGAAAGAGGGGCCCTTCCTTTGAAGGTTTGCAACCTCATCGCCCCCACTGCCCCTGCCCTGCTGGCTCCAGCCTTGTGGCCTCCTGGCTCGGCCCCACCTCATCCTTTGCACTCACCTTTCCCTCCTTCTAGAAGGTTCTTCCTTGAGCTCCCCCTCATTATTGGGGTCTCCGCTTCAAGAGACCTTCTCTGGAAGCTTCAGGTCCACAAGGTGCTTTATGAAGTGCCCCCTTATCATTTTGGTGTAATCTTATCAGTTGACATATATGCCTCCTGCCAACAAAAGCAGGAATTCTTGTGCACCGCTGTTTCCCCTGAGCTTCCCTAGCACATAGTAGGTGTTGAATCCATCTGAAAGGCGATAGCTCTTCCTGGTGCGATTGCAGCTTGGTCAAAGGCCCAGAGCCTTGGCTGTTGTGTTCAGCACACATGCTGAGTGCCCAGGGTGGTGGCTGCAGCATGGGGGGGGGGGCAGTGAGGGCAGTGGGAGAGAGGCTCAGAGGCAAGGGGAGCTCGAGGCCATGCCATGGCGGCCCTATGCCAGCCCTGTGAGTCACACAGGGCTTTTCCAGCCTCAGCCTGGCTGGGTATGCCAACAAGCATGGAGCTCATGAGCCAGGAATCAAGGGGTCCACTCTTCAAAAGAGGAAAAGGAGGTTCTGAGAGGGGCTAGCACAGGCCTCTGGAGGTCGCCAGCCTGGTGGCAGCTGGCCAAGGTTTCCATCTTCTACAAAGAGCAGGGCATCTGCCCTCAGCTACTGGGAGCCCAGGAGGGGCCTTAGAAATCAACACATCCAGCTTTCTATTTTCCAAGAAAGCTGGTACACGAAGGGCAGTGTGACCTTGGGCAGGCTTCGGAGCCTGGGTCTCCCCAGTGCCCATCAGGGCCCAGAAACCCCTCACCAGGCCTAGAGACCTCAAGAGATAAAGCGTAGGTCCAGAAGGGCCTTGTAGGCTGTAGAGGGGGGGCACAGCTTCTCACTGCTGGCACCCAGAGGAGCAGCTGTTCTCCCTGGGCCCAGCTGCTCACCACCTGGGCGGGTGGGTGTGCATCAGGATAGGGGCCTCCCTCGGCTGGGCTGGCACCCACTCCGGCTCGTCCCAGGAGCCCTGGAGAACCTGCAGGTGGAGGCAAAACTGAAAGGCTGACTAGAACTCGCCACTGTAGGTGCCTGTGTGCACTAGTGACCAAGGAGGTGCCATTGCAGCTGGAATAAGGTAGAAGCCTGAGCTGCTCTGTGAAGTCTGCTTCTGAGTGCGTCCTGGGCATGAGTGGACACAGCTGGCTGTGTGTGCATGAGCTCCGAGCCCATGGCTGTGCAGAACTATTTGTGATAAGGGAAGACGTGCAACTATGGTGGTACCCAGTAGTGCACAAAGAGGACAAGACTTTGGAGCCAGTTGGTTTGTCCCTAATCCTCAACACTGCCTCTGTGTAGCTGGACAACCTTGGGCAAGATACTTAGCTTCTCTGTGCCTCAGTTTTCTGTGCCTTTGGAACATAGGAAGGGTGAAAGTCTCAGAGCCTGGCACACCACACCTGCTCAAGAAATTTCCCGGGGGAGCTATGGCACAGTATTGTGCAACTGAACAGGTGTGTGCAAACCTGTGTGATGGGAGGTACTGTGGGTGCGTTGGGAAGGCACACACACTTCCCTACCACTTGTCTCCATTACCAGGTTGTGAGTTAGGAGCTCGCGCACCCAGGTGTGCTTCTGGGCATGTGGTGGGCGAAGCCTGCACTGTGCTGCATGTATGCTCTGGCACTGTGACATGCACAGGCAGCTGGGTATGTTTGTGGTCATGTGTCCCCAAGTACATTGTGTCTGGATGGCATGCTCCGGATGGTGTGCACATGTGGGGTTGCCCGTGAATACTATGCAAGCTGGTGACTCTACACACCTCTGCCTTGGGGGAAACAGTGCCTGTCAGTTGTGCCCAGGTGTGCCATGCCCTGTGCTCAAGTGGTAAGTGTGTGTGTGTGTGTGTGTTTAGGGGCACAGGACAGGAATCTCGATAGCCCTCAAAATCCAATTTGGGGATGCGGGTGCCTGGCAACAAATATTTATTGCA
>CM053414.1:47707713-47802779 GCA_028644305.1 Xerus rutilus
TTGGGTACCCTTGAGGGGGCGGGACCCCATGGTTGGTGTATGGGGGCAAGCAGGGTGGAGTCGGGGGTTGGGGACTTGGCAGTGCAGAAGAGTGGTGGGGGAGGGCAAGGGGAGGGGGCGGAGCCGGCGGCGGGGGGGATGGGCGAGGTTTAGGGGCGCGGGGAGGGGCGATGTCTCCTCCGCCGGCTCCCGGAGGGAGGGGAGAGGGCGGAGGGAGGGGAGGGAGGGAGAGAGGGAGGGAGAGAGAGACAGGGTGAGGGAGAGACAGTGAGAGCGAGAGAGCGAGAAGGGTGGCAGAGGAGGCGCGGAGCGGGCGGCGGCGGCGGCGGCGGCGGCCCGAGGAAGAGGAGGAGGAAGAGCAGGCGGAGACGCGGCGCCCGGAGCCGGCCGGACCGAGCCGGGGGCGGGCGAGGAGGGGCGCGGCGGCCGCGGCAGAAGGGGGGGCGCTCTGCGGATGGCCAGGCCCGGCCCGCGGGGGGGGTGAGGTCCTCGGCCCCCCCGCCCTCCCCCCCGGCCCCCGCCCGCCCCCTCCCCGGCCCGCTCGCCCTCCGGGGCGGTGGGGCATGGCCTGAGGGTCCCCCGTCTCCGGGGGGGTGGGGGGTGGGGGGAGGGGGGAGGGGCCGCGGGCGCCGCCGACCGGGACTCAGCAGCCCCGCCAGGCAGGTAAGGGGGCCGGGAACCTGGGGGTTCGGTCGAGCTGCGGGGCCGGGGCTGCGGGAGGGGGCGGGGGCGCCCCGGATGTCCTTGGCCCGGCGCCGGGCTCCGGGCCTGGGTGTGCTGTGGGGGTGCGGGTCAGGAGGGGATCGTTGCCCCGGGTGACACCAAATTGGGTTACGCCCCGGTCCCCGGTGCCCCGTCCCACATCGCATCCTTGATGAGAGGGTGCGACCCATCCCCCGCCAGCAGAGCCCCTAGCCCGAACCCGCCTCCCGGCTCTCCAGAGCCAAGGGTCGGTTGCCGTAGCAGCCTTTTGGCCCTGCCCGGCCACTCCCCCGCCTCGCCCACCCCGGCGCACCTGGGCCCCTCCCTCAGGTCACCCGGGTTCCCACCCCTCCAGCCAGGGTCTAGGCCCTAGCTCCCTCCGCCCCCTTCGACCGGCTCCAGCTCCCACTTCTCCGTGCCGGCATCTCGATCCCTTCCCACCCCCTGCCCAGGCTCCCCACATCCCCACCGCGTCTCCAGTCCTTTCACGCCGGCCGGCGCACCCCCTCGGCTCCCGCCCCCGAGTCCAGCTCCGGGTGCCCCCGCCCCTCTTCCCAGCCCGGGATTCTCCCCCACCAGCCTGTCGGCCTCAGCCCGAGCTCTCTCTCCTCCCCCCTCCGCCTCCATTCATTCTCCCGGGCCCGCTCTCGGCCACGCCAGTCGCCCCCTGGCCCCCCGCAGCCTCCCAGGGCACCCCCCTCTCCCCTTCTCCACCCCCCCCTCGCCGATTCCTCAGCCTGTCTCAGTACCAGCTGCGTGCCAGCTATTCTTAGCCGCGGAGCGTTTGATTCATGCCGCCCCGGCGGAGTGTGCCCGCTCCCTCCCTCGAGGCCGGAGGGGGAGGGGCCGGAGCTGGTCCTGGGGGCTGGGGCAGTCGCGCACGCTGGGGGCCTGGGACCAGCTTTCCTTTCATCCCACCGGCCACCCAGTTCCTGCAGGGGGTCAGCCAGGGTCAGCCGAGGGGGAGTGGCTGCAGCCCCAGATAGAGGCGGGACGTGTGGTAGTGCGGGCGGAGTATGGGAAGGAGGCAGGGGTCTCCTGCAGGGCAGGGTGGGTGGGGCAGCGAGGCTGCGTACCTAGAGGGGGAGGGGGCTTCCAAGCTCCGGCCACGCGTGGGGGAGGGGCCCGGCCGTGGTTAGACGCTCGCTCGCCCACAGTTCTTGGAACTCTCTTCCCTCCACACATATTTTGTCTTCCCTTCCCCAACCCCCTAACCCATCCCCACTCCCCCAAAGTCAGCAGTACCCTCCACTGCTTCCCATCTCCATGGCAACGGTGCAGGAGCCGGGCCTGGTGTGGGGGGGGAGGGACCAGACCAGACATTCTGGTTTCCGGTGCTGGGTGGGAGTAGGGGAGAACATGAGAGAAGCAGACCCCATTTGGAGGGGACCCACCTTCATAAAGCCACCTTAGTGAGGATCCAGAGATCCTCTGCCCCTACCCCTGCCTCCAGATCTTCACCTCACTTCTTAGTCTCCTCCCCAGCTACCCTCCCCAATGCTCCTCAGTGGAACCACCAGTGCCAGGCCATGCCAGCCCAGCCGCCAGCAGCGCCTGTTGGGAAACACTCCCACAGGTTGTCCACGGCATCCCACACCCACCCAGGCCATCACACCTGGGCAGCTGTTCCCCAGGACAGCCTCCCCACCCAACCACGTGCCCTCTCAAGATGCCCCAATAACTGCCAAAGGCCATCCCATGGCTCCTAGTTCCCTCAGGTACATCCCATGCAAGATGCTCTGCTCTGTGACAACCCCATCAATGCCCCTGGCTCCCCTGGAATGGCCGATTCCCCAGCAACCCTCTGCACATGTAGTCAGCCACACTCAGTGAAGTCACTGGCTCCACCTGCTCTTGGGCACCTCCTGCCGCCCCAGGCTTACCACACCTCCATCTCTCGTTTACTACAGCTTAGCCTCATCCTCCCTCAGGGTGAGGGGCCTGGCCGGGGCCAGGAGGGCAGGAAGCCGGTGGGTTGGACCACCTGTCTGTCCTTAGCTAATTTTAGCTGCATTTTCTGTGGCCTGACAAAGTGGGCCAGTAGCTCCCGCGGTGATTCTGTGGTTTCTGGGACACGGCCACGCTAGGTCAGCGGCAAAGTGGGGCGCAGGGGGGGCAGGGGCTGCTAGCCAGGCCAAGGGCAGGGAAGGAGACAGGTGCTGGGAGCATGGTAGGATGGGGGTAGTATGTGCACCTCAGAGGTGGTGGAGTGTGTGCCCAGCCTGCTTCCTGTCCCTGAGAACAGTGGGGAAAGGCTGCCCTTGACCACTTGTCCACTGAGTGATGCCAGTGGCCTTGGAGGGGTCCCGGACACCTGTTCTGACAGTCACCCTTGGCCCCTGCAGCCGCCTGTGATGCTGCCGTCCCCCATCGCCCCGTGGCCCCACGATGACCCACAGCCCTGCCACAAGCGAGGACGAGGAACGCCACAGTGCCAGCGAGTGTCCCGAAGGGGGCTCAGAGTCCGACAGCTCCCCAGACGGGCCAGGGCAAGGCCCTCGGGGGACCCGGGGCCAGGGCAGTGGGACACCTGGTAGCCTGGCCTCCACCCGAGGCCTCCAGGGCCGCTCCATGTCTGTCCCAGACGACGCCCACTTCAGCATGATGGTCTTCAGGATTGGCATCCCGGACCTGCACCAGACAGTGAGTGACCACCTACTTGCCAGGAGCAGAGGTGGAGACAGAGTCTGAGCTGGCATAGGAGGCCTCTGGGGCTGTGCATCCTCCTAGGAAGCCCCCGTGGCTCCCATTTCCAGACCCCATGTGCTTCCTCATCTCCTCCCCCTGTGTCCAGAATCGCCCCCGACCCCAGCCATCCACTTCCTTCCCAACCCACCTTGGACCCCTGACTCACTCTAGCCCCACTCTCCCCTCCCTCACCAGAAATGCCTGCGCTTCAACCCTGATGCCACCATCTGGACTGCCAAGCAGCAGGTGCTCTGTGCCCTCAGCGAGAGCTTGCAGGATGTGCTGAACTACGGCCTGTTCCAGCCGGCCACCTCAGGCCGGGATGCCAATTTCCTGGAGGAGGAGAGGCTGCTACGGGAGTACCCTCAGTCCTTTGAGAAGGGGGTACCCTACCTGGAGGTGAGATCCACAGCCTCCTCATCCCCTTCACTGACAACACAAGTTCTGCCCTAACGCAGTCAACCCCAAACACATGCTGGTCGCAGCTGAGACCTTAACAAGGGAAAACCCAGCAGTATGTTCTGGATCTCCTAAAAACCACAGGGAGTCAGAGGCTGAGTTCAAATCACCATTTGTTCTGAGTGGCCTTTGGAAAAATCCCTTCTCCACCCCAAGCGTCTCTTGTTCCTTGGATTGGGGAAGGACCCCCAGTTATAGTAGGCATTCTAGAACATTCCCTGTGGGATCTTCATGCCTACTTCTTCAAGGTAGGAGTTGTAGGAAACAGGCGTCAATGACCCAGCACTCTCAGGAAAGCTCCTTGCCACCCTCTGTCCACCAACCAAGGCTCCAGAGCTGTTTCCACACCAACCCTGAATTCCCCCGGGGACAGGGATGAGAAGGGGTCAGACCCTACCTGCCCAGGTTCTTGCTTCTAAGTCTCTGTGTCTCTTCCCACTGCTGACCTCAGTTCCGATATAAGACCCGAGTTTACAAACAGACCAACCTGGATGAGAAGCAGCTGGCCAAGTTGCACACAAAGGTGAGAGAGCCCTGCTGGCCACCCCAGCCTCACCCTTGCACTGCCCCCTCAGGCTGCCCAGCCTTCCCAGGACCACATAGTTCCACCTGGCTCCTCTGCCTCCCCCTTCTCCTCCTCTGAGACCCCATGTCCATTCAGGGGCCCTTTCTTACTCCCACTTGTCCTGGGGACCCTGAAGCTCCCCAATCTGTAGCCTGAATCTCCACCAAATCCAAGGATCAGCCCTTCCTTTTTGTGGGTATTTGTTCTGGGATCTAACCCTCCAATCCTGCGGCCTCATCTCCCCTGTGTCTCCCCTGGTCACCTAAGAGCTGGAAGGAAGTCAGGGGCTGCTGTGGCCGGAGGGGGAGGATTCTCAACACTCAGAAGGAAGAAACCCTGACCCCTTCTCACTCCCCATACTGGGCACCCTCTTTCCTCCCTGACCTTGCCATCCACTTTGGGAGCCACTTACCACATGTGGCTTCTGAGCACCTGCAACATGCAGTTGGGTCACAGGGGATTGCAAAGACTCCGTGCAAAAAAGAAAAAAAGAAAAAAAAAGTGAAATATCTTATTAATAACTTTCCTAGGGATTGCCTGCTGAAACGTAACACTATGGGCATATTAGTTCAAGAACATAACTCATCCAAATGAATTTCAATATGATTGATGGCTCCCCTTTCCTTTTTGCTTTGGAGGTGGCCACTAGAAACTTTTCAACGCCACTTGCGGCTAGCTGTGTGTTTCCGCTGGGCGGTGCTGCTGGAGATCTCTGCCCTACCCACTGGTCCTTGACCAGCCTGTCTTCTCTCTCTGTCCGTGGCACAGACGGGGTTGAAGAAGTTCCTGGAGTATGTGCAGCTTGGGACATCAGACAAGGTGGCGCGCCTGCTGGACAAGGGGCTGGACCCCAATTACCATGACTCGGATTCGGGAGGTAGGGAGGAGCCTGGGGCATGGGAGACAGCAGGGGCGAGATTGGGCATCAGGGGCTGGAATGCCAAATTCCCTACCTCTGTCCCTCCTGAGGGAGGCCATGGGACCACAGATTGTGGGGTGTCGAGCTGGGGAGCCAAGGAGGTGGTGTGGGAAGGGCTGGAGCCGAGATTAGGGCCTGCATGTGACTGGCCTTTCTTGCCCCTCAGAGACCCCCTTGACCCTGGCGGCCCAGACCGAAGGCTCGGTAGAGGTGATTCGAACTCTGTGCCTGGGTGGGGCCCACATTGACTTCCGGGCCCGGGATGGCATGACAGCACTCCACAAGGCCGCGTGTGCCCGGCACTGCCTGGCTCTCACGGTGAGGCGGCCGTGACCACCCCCTTGCCCTGGAACCCTGTCTCCATTCTCCTTGGTACTCTCTCAAACCCCAGTTCTTTAGTTTCTGTGAAAAATCACTGTTCCTCCTGTCCCTGATACGAAGCCCCTTTCCACGGACTGACAGATACCCGGGCCCCATTGTCATTCCAACTTCTCGCGCCCCCAGGTGTACCCACCCATGCAAAGGCTGGTCCCACCGCAGCCCAGGTAGCTCATGACTCTCCCCAGCACAGCCTCCTCCCTCAGACGCCCAGACTGCTCTCTGCTCTGACCTGCTCAGCACCCACCCTACTCGTGTCTCCCAGGTGGCAGCCACCCTCATGTTCCTTAAAACCGCGAGCTCTCTGCTGTGCTGCAGACCTCGCTGGACACACCTGAACGGCCCTCCACGTGCCCTTCCTAAGCCAGCGCTTTCTCCCGCTGCGTCCCCTTTCCTCTCACGGGCGCACAGCCCCTTCTTCACATCCTGTGCCTCAAATGCTCTTTCCCAAATAGCCAGACTCCCGTGTACCCACAAAACACAACACGGAGTCGATTCGCACAGTCTTACCTAGAAATGCCCTTCTTCCCTCACCCCCGTCGGAGTGCTCCATTCCTCTTCATGCACAGTCCAGGACTGGCTGCGCCCAAAGATGGCCATTGACGATCGCCCCATTTCTCAGATGCTCCAGTGGACTTGGCACACCGATCTCGTCTCCAAATCTTTCTTGAGAGAACCCTTACTGTGGCCAAGCCCCGGCTGCAGAGAGCTGCCTTGTATCACTGGAATCAGCCAGGCATACTGAGCCCCAGACCCGCACCCTGTACACACACACACCCAGCCTCTGTTCAATCCATGAGCCACTGGCCAGGTGGGATTGTTTCAATTTAAATTAATTAAAATGAAGTAAACTTGTATTTTCAATCCCTCAGTCTCACCAGCCACTTTCAGGTATCATGGCCTTCATGTGGCCGCCATATTGGATGGCACCATTGGAGACCATCTCTAGCATTGCAGGTCCTGCTGGACAGTGCTGCTGCAGGCTGTCCTTACATAGGTCTGCTTTCAATGCTTGTCCTGCTAGTATTCAGTGTCACCTGCCTTTCACACTCAGAGCTAATCCCTTAAATAGGACCATTCCCCACCCCTCAGGCTGCACCCCCAATGAGCCTGGCTCAGTGCTTGTGTTACCCCACACTCACCCTTTCCCAGGCTTCCTCCTGTCCCCTTTCTGGTCTTAGTGGCACTTCTCACTTGGCCATAGGCCCTCCTGCACCCACTCTGTCATTCATCCCCCAGTGCGCATCCTCTGGAGTGAGGGGCACTGCAGCCACCAATGTTCTTTAATGAGTCATCCAAGGTCACCCATGGGTGAAAGACTGGGCAGTATGTGAGAAGGAGATGTCCTCTGCAGGCATCTACTTTGTCCCCTCACTGTTCCCTAGGGATGGGAACGGCCCAGTGAGGGGAAAGGCCTCGCTCAAGGTCTACAAGGGCATCACGGTTGAGCTGAGACAGGCTTTGGCCAGTGAGGGTCACTCAGGTTTCCTCTCCAGCACCTCAGAATGAGCTGGTTCTAGTATGACTGTCAGCTGTCCTTTCTTCCTTGGCTCTCTCTCCCTCCCTAGGCACTCCTGGACCTTGGGGGCTCCCCCAACTACAAAGACCGCCGGGGGCTGACCCCTCTGTTCCACACGGCCATGGTGGGGGGTGACCCCCGCTGCTGTGAGCTGCTGCTGTACAACAGGGCCCAGCTGGGTGTGGCTGATGAGAACGGCTGGCAGGAAATCCACCAGGTGCTCCAGACTTGGCCCTGAGGGGTGGGGGTGGGGGGTGCCTGGGCCGAAGGCATCCCAGGGGCTGGGGCTGGGGCTGGGGCTCAGATCCAGACGCTGGGTCCTTACAGAGGGCAGGACTGAGAATAGCATGGTCTTCAGGGAGCATGGACATCAGGACCTGAAGGGGAAATAGGCTGGGGAATTGAACAGCTTGGTCACTGCGCCTGGCCTCTTGGCCCTCTTGAGGTACCAGACTGGACACCCAGGCATGGAAATGACCGAGCATTCAGACTTGTGAAGCTGACAGACTAGGTCCCTGGGCAGGAACGGGGGTGGAAAGGAGAAGAGGGGGCGGATGTGGGGGTTCCTGGCTCCAGGGGCGAGAACCTGGGCAGTTTCAGGCTGTGTCTGATCTGGCCTTTCTCTCCCGATCCTCCCCAGGCCTGCCAGCGGGGCCACTCTCAGCACCTGGAACACCTGCTCTTCTATGGGGCTGAGCCTGGAGCCCAGAATGCCTCGGGGAACACGGCCCTGCACATCTGTGCGCTCTACAACAAGGTCTGACCCAGCAGGGCCCAGCCGGCTCCTGATACTCATCTCCCCACAGCAACCTCCCCAGTGCCGAGCCAGGCCCTGTGGACTCCAGCCTCCATGCCTCTGCATTATCTGCTTCTCCACGGTTTTCACCCTTCATCAGTCCATCCTTCCATTCGTCTGTCCAACCATCCGTCCATCCACCCATCCTTCCATCCATCCAACAAATATTGACAGAATGACTTCCTTGTGTCAGGCCCAGAGCTGGGTGCTGGGGACAAAGTGTTGAGCTTGTGGCCTGGAAGGGAGCAGACAATAGCCCCTGCTGATACAGTCCAAGATGCTCAGAGGGAAGTCCCGGGGAATCCAGGTCCCCACAGAAGCCCACCCCCAGGCTTGGCCTTGGGTGGAGATGGCTTCCTGGGGGGTGTGCCTCCAGGCTTGAGACAGCCAGAGTCGGCCATGCAGGGGGCACAGCTTGTGCAGAAGACCAGAAGGAGGGCATGTGGGGACCCCTGCAGGAAGTGAAAAGGTTTCAGCGGGTCCCCTTTCCTATGTGTCTCCAGCCAGCCAGCAGGTGCATGGGAGCTGTGTGGGGGCACAGCTGGGGACGGAGGAGAGGCCAGAGGGCAGCCCTGGTGGGGATGGTGCAGGGTTGCACATTTAGCAACTTGAGGCGGGGTGGACACTGCCCCCCAGGAGGTCCTAGGAGAGGTGGGCAGTCCGCAGCAGCAGGAGGGCTCACCTAGGAGCCGGAGCTGCACAGGGACAGCTGTTGGCAAGGCGTAGGGCACCTCTGCCACCCGAGCACCCAGGATCCTCGGCAAGTCAGCCCCCGTCAGAGCATCAGTGTCCATCCGTTCCTCCATGCTCCCTGCCCTTGAAGAACTTAGGGAGACAGGGCCTGGCATGAGGCTGCTGGTCTGGCAGCCCCCTTCCTCCAGGAAGTCTTCCAACACAGCCCAGCCCCTTCTGCTTCAGGAGAACTTGCAGTGCTGGGGACTTGGCAGGTGGCCACATGCCGCCTGGTGGCGGTGAGCAGCATGCTCAGCGCTGAGGAAGGACTCTGTGTTTGTCAAACCAGACTGACACAGTGCGGGCACTTCCCCTCCCTGCTTGCTTCTGACAGCAGGCTTGGCATCCAGATCCTCTAGAGATTCCAAGGCCACTGTGCAGCGAAGAAGGGCGAACCCCCAGTCCTGGGCAGCGTGGGGACCCTGAACAAGTCCCTTTCCCTCTCCAAGACTCTGTCCTTCTCCCTGAAATGGGAATAATGCCAGCTGATTGAAAGGGATGAGTGATCATGTATATTAAGTGTTCATCCCTAGAAGACAGTCATAATAATAATAATTGTTGTTATTATTATCATTACCGGTGTCAATCAGGATTCAGTCAGGAGACATACCATTCATTTGAGCAGGGAAAATTTAGCACAAACAATTAATTATGTAGCAGGCACAGTGACTCCTAACAGACTAGATGAACACGTCATTTCCCTTTCTTGGGCTTGCCATGGCTCATCTGTGAAATGGGTTAGTAATTAATACCCACCACACAGAAGGATCCAGTGGGTTAACGTTATGCTTGCTCTTGGCATGATGGTAATAAATGTGAGCTCACCTTCTATTTCTGGAAGACCCTTGTCTGCCCTCCCAGGTTTTAAGCTTTCCAGGGGCTGGGGCAGGGGCTGGGGCTGGGGCTGACCATCTTTCCCTGATATCGCTTCCCTGGCCTCTTGGTATGCCTGTCTAGCCTCTAGTGGGGAAGGTCAGGTCCATGTCTAGACTGTGAGCTTTTCTAGGTGGGGGCTGAGTTTGATGACTTGCTGTCCCAAGCCCCCAGCACATAGTAGGCCAGGCTGCATCTTTGTGGAAAGAGTGAATGATGAGTCAGCCATCTTGGGTTTCCCCCAGGGCTGTGTGCAATGCCCACCTCAGAAGGCACCAGCTCCACGGGTGTCTGTTTCCACAGATTGAATGAATGAATGAATGAATGAATGACTCAATGAACAAATGAAGTTTGACAGCTCCATATCCTCCATCCTCATCTTTCCCATGTGCATTTCTTTTTTTTTTAATATTTTTTTAGTTATAGATGGACACAATATCTTTATTTATTTATTTTTATGTGGTGCTGAGGATCGAACCCAGTGCCTCATGCATGCAAGGCAAGCGCTCTACCACTGAGCTACAATCCCAGCCCACCATGTGCATTTCTTAAGCACCTACTGTGCGCCCAGTGCCAGGTGTTGGGGATGTGGGATGAATCAGAGACAGCGTCTACCCTGGGGATGGTGGGGGGAGTTCACAGTCTGGCAAGGAGGCAGACGTAAACAAATCATTGCAATCCTGAGATAAGTGCTAGTTTGCAAGTAAATACGCGGTTCCCCAGGCGCCCAGGGGAGGGAGCCACTAGCTAAGAATTGGACATTTCTAAACGTGGGTAGGATAGAAGGAAGAGCGCCTGAGCTAATGGATGGGCTTGGGCCCTGCACCTCCATCTTGGGGGTTGGAGGTGTGTAAGGATACAGGTGGCTGTATTAACAGTGTCGTCAGGGGACAGCACACACACACGCGCCCATTCTCAACACACACACTGAACACTAACTGGACCGACTCTGCTGTCCAGGGGTGGTCTCAGTGATCGGATCCTCCTGTATCGGGGGTTCACTTGTAGGAGACGATGAGTACAAGGATGAGAAAAGCCAGGGTCAAATCCTGACCGCGCTGCTAACTGCCTGTGGGTCTTGGGCAAGGGGTTTGGTCTCACTGAACCTGTCCTGGCGGATGAGCCTGTGCCTGCCTCCCTGGAGGGTCTGTCCTGCGGAAGGGATAAGATGAGGAGGTGCTTGTGGATACTTGAAATTAGCATCAGGGAGCTGGCGTGGAGTTGAGCTGGGGCAGCCAGGTTGGACTTGGCCAGGTCAAGGGGGGAGAAGAGTCTCCCCTCGAGTGACTGTCCATTCCTGGTGGCGGGTGCCACAGACAATACGAGGCCCCTGTGGAACTTAGCACACAAAGGAGGAGATGCCAAAGAGAAAAACGACATCCAAATGGAATTTCAGGGCATGGTGTTAGAAATGAGTTAGCACTGGCTTCAAAGAATGCCTGTCACATGCAGGAGTGTCACAGAAAAATAAATAAAATAATTAGAAAAGAACAGAACAAGGGAGTTCCTTTAGACAGAGTGTTCAGACAAGACCTCTCTGAAGCTGGACATGGTGGCACATGCTATAATCTCAGCTACTTGGGAGGGGAGGCCAAGACAGGAGGATCAAGTTCAGGTAGGCAAGTTCAAGGCCAGCCTTGGCAGCTTAATGAGACTCTGTCTGAAAATAAAAAAATAAAAGGTTGGGGCTGTAGCTCAGTGGTAGAATGTTTGCCTGCATATGCAGCACTGAGTCGCACCCCCAGTGCAGCAAATCAAAACAAAAGCGGCCGTCTAAAGAGGTGGCATTTGAGCAGAAACCTGAATGAAATGAGAAAGCAAGCAATGGCGAGACTTTGGTGTGGAGAATTCCAAAAAAGAGAGAGCAGCAGGTGCAAAGGCCCTGGAGCAGGAACATGCCTGTCAGAGGAAAAAGGAGGCCAGTGTGGCTGGAACATGGGCAGCGAGGGAAGATGGGGAAAGACAAAGTTGGCGGGTAGGGGCAGTGCAGGCAGCTCAGGGCAGTGGGTCTCCCAGGTCGTGGCAAGGACATGAGGATTAGACCAGAGAGCTCTGAGGAGTGACATGTGGCTGATATTGATACAGAATTGATAATGGCTGTAGATAGCATCCCTGCCCCAGTCCTAGACCCTCCGTCCTCCCTTTGGACCTGGCAGAGTATGTGATTAAGGTCAAAGGCTTTAGAGTCAGGCAGACGTGGGCTCAAATTCAAGTGCTGATAGTCATTCGCTGTGTGACCTGGAGCTCCTTCTGGAGCCTTAGTTTCCTCATCTGTAAAACAGGGACCGTAATTTCTATCTCGTTGAGTTGTTAGGAAATTCGCTGAGCCCTCAATCCTGAAGTGCCGAGCACCTGGCGTGCCACACAGTAAGCCCGTCCTAAGATTTACAGTGGTGGTTCTCCACCTGGCGCTTCTGCCCCCCAGGGGACATTTAGCAATGTCTGGAGACATTTTTGGTTGTCACGACTGGGGAAGGGACTGCTACTGGCATCTAGTGGCAGCAGCATGTGATGCTACTCTACACTCTACGGTGCCCTGGCTTCCAATGCCAGTGTGCCAAGGTCGAGAAGCCCTGGTTCAGATCAGCACCACCCAGCAGAATGCAGCGCAAGCCACGTCTTCCGAATGTCCTTAAACACTCTCACGGCCACGTTTAAGGAAAAAGAATCAAGCGACATGCATTCATTTTAGTAGCATGTTTTATGTGACCCAATGTATCTAATATCTTATCACTTCAGTATGGGATCGATAGAAAAATTATTCGATATGTTTAATTTCTTTTGCGTAACTCTGCGAAAGTCCTTGAAACAGCCCACCTCCCTTAGGAGTCCACATTTAAAGTGCTGCTGGGCCCCACGGTGAGTGGCTGCTGTCCCGGGCAGTGCGGGTTCAGGTGGGTCATTCCCAGAGTTCTCAGTACAGTGCCTAAGTCACTCACTGTCACATTCACCTTTTTTTTTTGCTGTCACCCTGTGCCTTCAGGAGACCTGTGCCAGGATCCTCCTCTATCGAGGAGCCAACAAGGATGTGAAAAATAACAATGGACAGACACCCTTCCAGGTCTGGGGCTGGTGGGGGGGTCGCATGGCTGCAGGGACCTGGGTGGGGGGAGAGATCCTAGGGGACAAGGCCAGTGGGACGGTGAGGATTGCTGGGAGGAGTGCCTGGGGAGGTGTGGGAGGGGAGAGTTTGGGCTGGGGGGACCTCAGGTGGTTTCCTGCCCTCTCTGGGCCACCGGGGCCACCCTCTCTCTGCACCTGTCCCTCCAGGTGGCCGTGATTGCTGGTAACTTTGAGCTGGGGGAGTTGATCCGCAACCATCGGGAACAGGACGTGGGTGAGCGAGTGGGGTCTGGAGCTAAGAGGGAATCTGGGGTAACTGGGGTTCATGACGGGATTGGGGGGTTAGGGGCTGGACGGGAGAGCCAAGATGGGATGGAGAAAACCCCACAGGGCCAGCACGGCTGGGGGGGACAATCGCAGGCCCCTGCTCTTCCTCATCTGTCTCCTCGGCCCCTCCCCCCACCTCTTGCCTCTGTCATCTCTACCTCATCTGCCCCCAACCACCACTGCCCTCTCAGTGCCCTTCCAGGAGTCCCCCAAGTATGCAGCACGGAGACGGGGACCCCCGGGTGCAGGGCTGACCGTGCCCCCTGCCCTGCTGCGCGCCAACAGCGATACCAGCATGGCACTACCTGACTGGATGGTGTTCTCTGCCCCGGGGGCCTCGTCCTCGGGAGCCCCTGGCCCACCCTCGGGACCCCAGGGCCAGTCTCAGCCCTCAGCCCCCAGCACCAAGCTCAGCAGTGGAACACTCCGAAGTGCCAGCAGCCCCCGGGGCGCCCGGGCCCGCTCCCCATCCCGAGGGAGGCACCCCGAGGAAGCCAAGAGGCAGCCCCGAGGACGGCCCAGGTAGGGAAGGAAGCCAAACTTGGTGCCAGCCAAACGCCCTCCTCAGAGCTGACACTTTCTCCAAGGTCAGCCCAGCTATTCCGCTCCTGTCCTGACAGTGGAGGGTCCCCCATCTATCTAGGGCTCAGTCCCCAGAGCTAAGTGGGGGCATATAAGCTGATCTCAGAGCATCCAACTGTAGCTAAGCACTGGGGCTGTGACACAGGTCTGGGGGTCCCCAAAAGAAAGATAAGTTGCAGCCCCTGAGAACAAACAGCATGTCAGGGCGAGGTGAGTAAGAGGGTGGTGGGCACGGGCAGGGGCTTTGGGAGGGGTGAGCCCAGGGAGGAGGAGGAGTCATTGAGTGCAGAGGGAAGATGGGTAGGAGCCATTCTGGGGCAGGGGGCCAGCCTGGCCAGAGGAAAGCAGGGCCAGCCAGGCAGTGCCGAGGAAGCAGGAGAGGTGGGGAGTGGTGGGCACAGGACCTGGACCCAACTGAGGAGGAGGCTGGGAGTTGCTGAGGGCCCCTGAGCTGAGGGATGACACAGTCCCAGCTCCGTTTCAGGAAGCTGAATCAGGCAGTGTGTGCGGGACTGTGGGAGGGGGCAGAGCGGAAGCCCGGAGGCAGGAGAGGGGGCTGGGGCGCACCGGCGGGCAGGCAGAGGGGGCCCCTAAATGCCCTCTCCCCCAGAGGACTCCAGAGCTGGGACACCCACTCACCCTGCCCGACTCTGGAGTTCCGTGCCCCTCCCACCGGGGGACCCCTGTTCTCCCAGAGATGCCCCTGCCTCTTACACCCTCTGTGTATGCAGCTCCAGCGGGACGCCCCGGGAAGGGCCAGCTGGGGGCACTGGGGGCTCAGGGGGCCCCGGGGGCTCCCTGGGCAGCCGCGGGAGGCGGAGGAAGCTCTACTCGGCAGTACCTGGACGCTCCTTCATGGCGGTCAAGTCATACCAGGCCCAGGCTGAGGGGGAGATCTCCCTGAGCAAGGGCGAGAAGATCAAAGGTAACAGGGCAGGCCCAGGCAGCCTGTGGGGCCAGGCGGGGCAGGCGAGCTACACTCGGGAGGTGAATCCCAGCAGCACCTAGGTCCCTAGAATGTCCCGTGCCCTCTGGGGACCCCAGTGAGCCCCAGGAGGTCCCTCTGCCTTGGAAGAGAAGGCACAGCTGACAGGAGACGGAGGGGAAAGGAGCTGTCGCAGGACACTGCCGGGTCCAGTTAGAGCATTTAGATGTCTGATGGCCCTTTCAGGAAGGTGTCCTGAGCCCCATTGTATAGGGGAAGGGACACAGATGAAGTGGCTCGCCAGTGGCCCCAGTCCTTGACTCCACGTCCTGCCTTAGCCAGGATTCAGTTCTCGTCTGAGAGATGGGAGGTGCGCTGATGAGGCGGCAGGTGTGTTAGGCATGCAGGCCAGGGCTCTGTCAGTGGTGGCTGCTGACACCAGGGACTGTCTCTGGTTTCCCCATTCTCCTCTGGAGAACAGTGCCATTGAGCCCCACATGCAGACTCGGTGGGGCCCTTGGTGCATTCTTGGATAGAACAGTGCTTTGGAGGAGGGAGGTGAGCTGCAGAGAGCTGCAGACGTGAGGTCGACACCAGGAGAAGGAGCAGCGTGGTGGCTGAGAGCCAGGCTACCTGGTTCAAATCCTGCCCCACCACTTCTTAGTGGGCCTCGGTTCCCTCATCTGCAAGATAAGACCCTTACAACGATGGAAATAGTCTTGTCAAGCATTTAGACTAATGCTTTGCACATAATAAGTGCTGGGTAAGGGCTAGCCATCAGTGTCACAAGTGGCCCTACTATAGGCACCTAGAGGAGAAAAACAGCCACCCAGACTAGCAGGGAGGTTCTCCCACGGGAGGCAGAGGGAGGCCTGAAAAGGTTTCAGGGATCAGGTTGATTCCTTGCATCTGCTGTGTGGTCTGTCTCCCCATAGTCTGATTCCTGCAGACAGTAAGGTCACAGGTCATTGGTCTCTGGGTCACCAGGGCCCAGTTTAATGACCCAGCACACAGGAGGCCCAGTGCACATTTGCTGAGTGAATGGATGAATGACAAGGTGCATCCGAGCCAGTGGGCCTGGGAGGTTGAGGGAGAGGACGAAGGAAAGAAGAAAGGGAAGCTGCGGCCAGGGTCCAGAGCGGCACCTCCCATTCCTTCTGAACCACAAGTCCAAAGCTTCTCTGTAGGGAAAGGACGTGCTTCCCCCTGTTTTCAGAGCCCCTCTTTCATTAAAAAGGACTCATTGCCTCAAGGCTCACCTGAATTCCTCCACCAGCTCCCTCTGCTCCCACAGGCAAAGCCAGCCCGTGCCCTGGCCTCTGCCCTCCCCGCCCACCCCTCTTCACCGTGCTGTTCTGGAGACCTCATCCTTCTCTCCGTTCTCCACACACTTCACACCCTTTTCTGGGCCAGACTCTTCCTTCCGCCTGGAAAGCCCTTCCTCAGGCTCCCTGCCACCTCATCTCCTAGGATCCTTCGACCAATGTGCCAGTCCTCAGGGACCCCTGGGCTCCTCTGCCCTCTGTCCCAACACCCTGTCCTTTCTTCCTTGAGTTCTGGCTTCAGTTACCAGTCCTGCAGTGGCTTGTGGAGTTACTCCTCCAACAACCACCGGTCTGGGACCTCCACGAGGGCAGGACAACAGCGGCTGATTGTGGACAACAGCGGCTGCCCTGGTCATGATCGGCACTAAATAAGTATCCATCCAGTAACAAATGGTGGGTTACAAGACAGCCCAGCCAGGCATGGCAAAGCCAGCCAGGAACCCAGACCCCTGGGCTCACTATCTCTGCTTTTGTCCGTGAGCATGGCCTTCCCTCAGTTGGAGTCCCCACATCCTAGCAAAGGAGGCAGTTTGCGTAGGGAAAAGTATCTCAACTCCTAGTGTAGCCTGAGCCATCTCCAGATAGGGAAATTTCCTGGGTCGCCTGCAGTATCCTCATCCACAAAGTAGAAAAACAGTTGTTCCCTCCCGGGGTGGGTGCAGAGACCGAGTAAGGTGGATGAATGGGGACAGAGTCATGACGAATGCTGGGTACAGGGAAGACAGCATGTCTGTGACTTGTTAGCAGCAGCAGCAGCAGCAGTGAGCCCTAGATGAAAGGTCAGCAACACATTAGTGACTCAAAGCATCAGCTCTGGAAACTGACCTGTGTTCAAAGCCGCCCTGCCCGTGCGGGCCCTAGAACCCTGGGCAAATGATGTAGCTCTCTGAGCCTCAGTTTCCTCATCAGTGAAACAGAGATAATGAAAACGCTCACTGTAGAGTTCCAGCCCAGAGTGAGAGCTGGCCAGGTAAACGTTGCTAGCCTGGTCATCCATCTCTGTCCTTCAACGCCAGGCACGTAACAGGCAGAGGGTGAAGGTTTGCCCACTGGCCAAGAGGTGGGGCTGGCAGGAAGCAGCCTGAGTTGTGGTGGGAGAAGGAAGGAGGAGATTTTAATTAATTTTCCTTTTTAGAGCTCAGGGAGGCAAAGAGGCAGAGGGAGGTTCCTGGAGGAAAGAATAAAAGACTTAGGTGGCACAGCCACTTCAGAATGTGTCAGGGGCAGGTTTGCAGGGGGGAGCGCAACTTGTCCTTGCAACGGCCACCCAAGTTTACAGGGCCTAGGAAGGTTTAGGGGAATTACACAGCTTGGCTATGGCTGGTTACCAGGGGAGATAAGGACCAACCGAGGACCTGCCCTTAACCTGGGAGGACCATGTCAGGAAAGGCCTTCTCCCCCGATGTCTCTTTTCTTTTCCTTTTTTGGTACTGAGGGCTGAACCCAAGGTTATTGGCACTGAGCTACATCCACCCCCAGCCCTTTTTATTTATTTATTTTTTTATTTTATTTTATTTTTTTGTACTGGAGATTGAACTCAGGGGCACTCGACCACTGGGCCACATCCCCAGCCCTATTTTGTGTTTTATGTAGAGACAGGGTCTCACTGAGTTGCTTAGTGCCTCGCCATTGCTGAGGCTGGCTTTGAACGCGCGTTTCTCCTGTCTCAGCCTCCCTAAGTGCTGGGATTACAGGCTTGTGCCACTGCGCCCGGCTCCTTTGTATTTTTTGAGTCAGGGCCTTACTAAATTGCTTAGGGTCTTGCTAAGTTACTGAGGCTGGCCTCAAACTTGCGATCCTCCTGCCTCAGCCTCTGGAGTCCCTGGGATTACAGGTGTGCACCATCAGGCCCAGCTCCCCTCACCCCCGTGTTTCTTGATGTCCCCATTGGGTCCAGAAATGTTGAAGCAATAGTGAAATGGTTTGCTTCTCTCACAATCCCCTCACCTTCCATCAGACATTTCTTCAGGATGCCCTTAAGCTAGGTGCTGGAGATTGTGGGAAGGCCGTGTGTTCGGGTGTGCTGGGGGCTGGGGAGCAGCATAAAAACATTGAAATGTTCCCGTGTCTCTGCCCCCTGTCCAGTGCTCAGCATCGGAGAAGGAGGCTTCTGGGAAGGCCAGGTCAAAGGTCGTGTTGGCTGGTTCCCTTCTGACTGCTTGGAAGAGGTGGCAAACCGTTCCCAGGAGGGAAAGCAAGGTAACAAGGAACCCCCAGCTGTCCCCAGTCCACCTAGAACCCTCAATGGCCTTTCCTCACCCCCTCCTAGGGAAGGGGTGGGGTGCTAGGAGGTACAAGGAAGGCTCTGTCAGGAGCCTGGGGTGGGCTCATGTATTCCACAGCGAGGTTTCAAGGTTGTCCCTTGTCCTCCTGCAGAAAGCCGCAGTGACAAAGCAAAGAGACTCTTCCGGCATTATACTGTGGGCTCCTACGACAGCTTTGATGCCCCAAGGTAAATGTCTTGACACTCCCAGGCGCCCCCACTCCAGTCTTTCTTCATGCCCGAGCTCTAGCTATGCCCCCAGCTGGAAGCCCCCTCTCATCTTCTCCCAAAATGTGAAGGGGTGTGAAGGGTGGGAGAAGACAGTACAGCCCAACCCGAGACCATGTTTGGCAGCCACTGAGACTGCCCATTTTGGGGTATCCAGAGACTAATGAGGTAGCTGGGTGCCTGGGGGTGCTTGTGTGTATGTAGCTGGGTGGAGGCCCCGTCCCCTTCCTGTGCCCCGTTGCACAGTCACATGCAGCAGAGTGTGTGCATCCCCTGCCTCTAACTGGTGTAGGGAGGGGACGGGCAGGGCCAGGTGGGATGGGGTGGAGAGAGGGCACACTGACACCTTTCCCCTCCCTGGCTGCTGGCTGACTTGCTTCGGAAGCTTGATGGATGGGATTGGCCCAGGGAGGTGAGAGGGGAGGGGCAGGGAGGGGATGGGGTCAGGATGGGAAGGATGGGGTGCCTGTGGGGTGAAAGAATGTGTGCGTGAGCACGACCAGAGCTGAGGTTTCCTGGTGTGTGAATGTGTGTCTCTGTAGGTGTGCATGACACCCATCCATGTGCATGTGTGGCTGGAAGGCCCTTAGATGGAGGTCCCTGTAAAAATGCCCTGGACCAAAGGCTGTGTCCCACTCAGTATAGACGGGTGCATCTGTGACTGTGCTAACTGTGCAGCTGGCTCTGCATATCTGTGCTTTTCTGAGTCTGTCAGCAAGCACTGCCAGAGTGTTCATGTGTCTGATCACACATGGGACAGGTGGGTCTCTGTGCACATCTGTCTGTGCATGTTGCTGTGTGTCAGGACAGAAGAGTGTGTGCATGCATCTGCATCTGTCTGATGGATCTGGAATTCAGGATCTGGAATGCTGGGGGAGGGGAAAGCAGAGGAAGGGAGGACTCCAGGGCTTGGGCTTCCAGAGGGCAGGGCTGCGGGAGAGGGAGTGTCGTAATCTGGTGTCTGAGAGATGACACCCTCCTCCGCCGCCACCCCACAAGCCAAGGAAGGGTCTCCTTGTTCATAGCGTCCTTCCATTAAATGTGTCCAAACCTATGTGTCTGTGTTCTGGCCAGTGGGGAAGGGTTGGGGCTGGGTGGGAAGAGAAATGACAACATGGGGGAGAGGGAGTAGAACTGGAATGCCACCCTGCGCCCGAGGGTCTGAGGCGCTTGACCATTGTGTGTGTTCACCTGGCACGTCTCCGGCTCCGGGCACTGGGTGAGTATCAAGGTTGCCCCTACCCTGAGCGTCCTTGCCTCAGAGAGCCCGCCTCTGCTTGTCTCTGTCCACATCTCTCTGGGTCTCTCCTTGGCCTTGGTCTGGGAGGTCACTTGCTTCACCAGCTGGTGGGGGGTGGTCCCTGTCTACCTCCTTCCCCTCCTGCTAGCTTGTCTTGCTGTCCGCTGGTGGTTCCTGTCTCTTCTCCTCCGGTCCTCCTGGGCTCCATGTGCCTGTGTGGCTCCTGGGCCTGTGTGGATGCCTGAGGCCCCCTCCTCCTGCCTTCCCTCTGTTCTACCTGGCCCTGTCTGTGGTGACCTGGCCTGGCTTGTGTTGTGTCCTGCCTCCCACTATTGGTGCCCAGCACCCCAGCTGGAGCAGGGCCATCCAGCTGTGTTGACCCCTCCTGGTGTGTGCCACTCTCTCCTCTTGCTGGCTTGGGGTCCATGGCTACCTTGTGAGCTGTGCTGTGTGTCTCCCTCTGGCAGGGCTTGGGGTGGGGGGGGCGTCTTGCCTCCTCAAGGCCGGGTCTGAATGTTCTGGCCTTCCTTTCTGGGCCCTTTCAGACGGTGTTGGGTGCATTGTGTGTTGGTCTGTGGTGGTGGGCTGCGTGTCCACTCCCGGGGCCTCTCTCATCCGTGGTGTGCCTGCCCGGGAAGTGGGGCTCTGTCCACGCGTCCGTGCACGCGGTTGCGAGGCGTCTTGTGTGATGTTGTGCGTCCCTCTCCCCGCTCTCCCTCGCTCTGCACCTGCGCGGGAGGGCTCTGGAGGGGGGAGGGGGGTTAAGGGGGGGCAGACCGGAAGTGCCTCCCCCTTCTCCCCCCGCGCCTCGCCCCTCCCCCTTCTCCCGCCAAGGGGGCCCCGCGCTCCCCTCCCAGCCCCCTCCCCCTGCCCGGCCCCCTCCGCCACCCGGCGCAGGACGCCAAGGGGTTAAGCCTCCCGCCCGCCACCGCCTCCGGAGCTGTCCGCGGTGCTGAAGCCGGCGCCGTCCGCGGTCCTCGCGCTACTGCCGCGGCCCGACCCCGCGCCCCGCGCCCCCGCGCCCCCCGGCATGTGAGCCCCCGGCCCTGCCCTCCCTCCCGCGGGGGGTGCGCGCCCCCTCCCCCCCTCCCGGCGCGGGTCAGCATGAGGCGGGGCCTGGGGGCCCGGACACGGGGGTTCGGCCGAGCGGGGACGGGGACGCGGCGGCGGCGGCGGCGGCGGGGGCGGCCGGCACCGGGACCCGGGCCGGGGCCGGGGCCGCGGCGGCGATGGCTTTGTCTGCGGTCGGCGGCGGCGGGGGTCTCGGGGGCGGCCCCGGCGGGGGCTCGCTGCCGCAGCCGCCCCCCGCGCTCTCCTCCAGCTGGCCGGCCCTGGGGCCCCGGCGGCGCAGCGTCTGGTACATCTACAGGTAACCCCGCGCGCCCCTTCCCCGGCGCGGCCCAGGCCTCGGCCCGCTCCCAGGACCCTGCCCCGCCGCCGCGCCCCTCCGAGGCTGCCTGACCCCAGCTCCCTGCCCCCCTGCCTTCCCCAACCTCAGCCAGGCCTAGGGCCCTTCAGATCCCTCTCGCGTTCCCTCGCCTCCGTCCCCCTCTGCCACAGCCCCACGCACACCCCTCGGCCCTGGGATCCCTTCGCCGCCCCCTCACGGCCTTTCCGGTGCCCCCTCCCCCAGGCCGGCCCCCCAGACGGACCCCCTCCAGGTTCAGAACCCACTTGCCCCTGCTGCCGCCCTCAGCGCCCCCATCCTGTGCAGCCCTCCCCGGGAGCCACGGTGACTTCCCCTCAGGCACTGACATCCCCAGGCCCCTGTTCCACGGATCCCCCTTTCCCCGCCCCTCTTCCTGGAGTTGGCAAGTCCCCCCATTCATACCCCTCTCTCCCATTCACAGTCGTCCCCCCCTCACACACGCAACCCGCCCCCAGTCTCCCCTCCCCTCCCCTCCTCTTTTTCCGCTGCGTGTCACTGTGCGACTGTGCGTGTCAGTATGGCTGTGTCGATATGCGTGTGTGTGTGACTGCCTGCAGCCGTATGTGTATGTGTGTGAGAGAGAGAGAGATGAGGAGATGGTGGGCTCCTAGCCCACCCCCCAGCTGTGTCCATCTGTGTGTCCCTGTGTGACAGTGTCTGTCTCTGTGTGACTTGGAACGATAGTGAGGCTGTCTGGGGACTGTGTGTGTGTGTGTGTGTGTGTGATGGAGTGGATCTGTCCCAGGGACTGCGGCTGTGTTTCCCAACACCCAACCTCCAGTGCCCAGCCTGCCCCTCCCCAACTAGCCCCCTTCACTGGTCCCTCTTGTGTTTCTGTCACCATGTGCCCCTCTCCCTGCCCCCAGGGGGCCTGTGCGTGGGAGGAGACCCTTGAGCCAGAGGTTCTGCCCTGTGCCCATGTGGGGCACGTGTACAGGGCCACAGCTGAGCTTCTGCATGGGGAGCCGCATCTGCTTGTGTTTGCCGCTTCTCAGCATGGAGAAGGGGGCTGGCTCTCCTGTGTGGGGGCCTGTGGGCTTGCTGCGGGGATGCCCATGGAGATGGGTACACGGGGAGGGGCTGAGCACCCGAGGGACGCCGTGTACAGCAGCAGGCTTGGGGCTGTGGGATCCTGAGTGTGTGAGAAGGACCTCCGTGTAGGGGTGGGGGAGTGGACACTGCAGTCTCTGCATGTGGGATCCAGTGAACAGGAGCTGGCCGCTGGGCTCCAGAGGCCGCTCAGGGACACCGAGGGATGGCCTGGGGGAGAGCACTGTGCCAGCTCCTGACAGGCAGGTAGTCCGCACCACAGAGCCTGAATGGGGTGCAGTGTGGGTAGCACGTGGGGGGAGGGGAAGGCTGGAGGGGCCTGGGCAGGAGGGGGAGGGGCAGGGCAAGTGGGGGTTCTGGAGTGGGTGCTGGAGCACCGGAGCGTGCAGAGCAAAGACACGGGAAAGAGGGCATGTGGGGATGGGGAGAGGATTTGGGGGTGGGGATCTGGGCAGCCTGGAGAGCAGGGGAGAGGACGCAGGGAATGTAAATGAATGCAGCTGCGAATAGAGCTGCGGAGGGTGCTCGAGGGTGCTCAGGGTGCTCGGGAGATGAGCTGAGGGTGCCAGGAGGAAGAGCTCTCCAAGGATGAACGGGTGGGGTGGCCAGAAGCATGAAAGGAACTGGGGGCGCTTTAGGGGACACATATTGAGGAGGCAAAAGAGGACGTCGGAGAGATGAGGCCAAGGAAAGCAGAGAGAGGTGGAACGGAAAGGGGGGAGAGGTCACGGAAGTCTGAGGAGGACATTTTGGGGAAGGGGGTGTGGGAGGTGGGAAGATTATCCCCTGGGGTGGGATAAGGGTCTGCAGAGGTGGCTAGGGTGAAGAGGAACTGCAAGGTGGCATGGAGTGAGGGGAGGGGGCGGGGCAGGGGAGAGGAAGCACAGACTTTCAGGAAGCTGGGGGGCAAGAGGGCAGTTGAGAAGTTGGCGGGATGAGGGGGCACCACATATAGCTGGGGCCCACGTGACCAGTCATGAGAGCAAGAAGCAGAGAGGAGCCCTATGGGATTCAGAGGTGGGAATTGAGAGGGAAGGACAGAGGGGTGCGGTGGCAATCTGGGGGTGTTTGAACACTTAGGGTATATGGATTATTGGGGTATATGGCTTGTGGGGAGTTCATGCCTTCCACACTTTTTGTAGCTGGTGTGCTCTTGAGCAAGTTTTTTCTCTGTGCCTCAGTTTCCTCATCTGTAAGATGGGAACAATAAGTCAACCCCTCCTAGAGTTGATGCTAGGATTAAATGAAGAGATAAACGTGAAGTGCTTAGAACTGTGGCATTTAGCAGTAGCCCCATACTGTTACTTGCCGTGTGGTTGGCATAACTTGAGATAAACTTTAGGTGCTGGAGAGCATTTCCTGGTGATTTTGTGTATGTGCTCAAGGTATCTGGGTGCTACGGAGCGGAAGGTATTATTACTGCAGTGGCCTGGGTATTTTCTTGCATATTGCTGAATGTCATTCACCCTGTGACCTCAGGCCAATGACTTAACCTTTCTTCCTTCTGTTTCCTCACCTGCAAAGTGGAAATAGTATTTCCATGTGCTAGCGGCTGCTTGTGGGAGACATGTGCTTTGCTTGTGAGGGGCTTATGTACTGCCTGCCCCTAGCAAGTACCTGTCGGCATAGCACAGCGTGGGGTTTTCTGATTGTGCTGTGGGATTGAGTGTTCTATGGGTGGGGAGTGGGGACAGTGTGGGGCAGGAGGAAGATGGGGGAGGGAGGGTGTGAGGTGTGAATGAAAGACGTAGTGCTGCTGGTGAGGAAAAAGGGGCGCTGGTGGGCACTGTTGGCTCCTGGGGGCACCTGGAGAGCTAGAGAGGATATGGGAGTAGCAAGGACATAACGGCTTGGAGGAGGTTGTCAGGGCTTGTGGGGGGAACAAAAGTGAGGATGAGGATGTCACCAAATGCATGGTCAGGAGCAGGCAGCTCTGACCTCAGAACCAACTTCCGTTGACCCTGCCTTCCTGCTGTACCTGCCACTCAAGGCTTCTTGGTCCCTTGTCCTTCCCGTTCCCCTCACCTCCCCTCATTCAGCCCTTTCCTTTTCTCCCAACAGCAGCTCCATTAGCTGCAAAGGCGGCCAACCTCTGGGCTGCATAGAAGATCAGGGGGAGGAAGACATGGTGGGTGTGGCGTGGCTGTGTTTATTGGACCAGGGTGAACTCTGAGCACGGCAGTGGCTCAGATGTGTCTATGTGCTGTCGAGCACATTAAGGCGTGCTAAGGAGGGTGGGGACAGGCTGGCAGCACACGTGCATGTGCTGAACTCTGTTGCTATGATACAGATGTATGGATTTACAGTGGGACTCGTGGGGGTCATGGGAGTATAGAGGGGTGCCTGTGGGGGTGATGCTGAAATACAGTAGAAGCACATTGGGTATTATTGGCATGTGCTGGGAGGTGTCAGGGGGTGTGTTATGGGAATACACTGAGACCGGAGTGAGGGGGAAGTTATTATTGGAGCATACTGGGATGTGTGGGGGTGTTACTGAAATATACTGGAGTATTCGTGGAGGGCTGTTTTGCTAAATCTGTGGGGGTAGGTAATTGGGGAGCACGCTTGGCTATTATTGGAGTGTGCCGAAGCTGCATGGATGTGACTGGGGTATGTTGAGGGGGTCTGGGCATTGTTGGCATACCCTAGGATGTGCAAGAGGAACAGTGGGGAGGTGCTACAAGTATGCGGTGGCCCGGGGTCCAGACATTACTGAAGGATGTTTGGGGCAAAAGAGGGAGAGTATGCATTCTGGTGGCTCCTAGGTATTCTAGGGTGTTCTGAGGCGGGGGAGGATCCCGGGTGTTGGACCCCCTGGAGGAAGAGCTGGGCATTGCTGAGGTGTACAGTGGTGATGTTGGGCTTTGGAGCAGTGGTTTGAGCAAATCTGCACAAGCGAGGATAGAACTGCAAAGATTTCCGTTTCATTGACATTTACTGAGTTTGTGAGCATTGCCCAAATGTACTGGTGGGATTCGGTGGCTTTCCTGAGGACTATCAGCGTACTCATGGGGAGTTCGAATTCTACTAGGGCATACTGATGGCATGCAGGAGATGCACTTGAGATTTACCAAAGGCTACAAAAGCCCACTGGAATTCTCTGCAGCAGTGGAAATGTTCTGTGTCAGTACTGTCCTGCATGATAGTAGCCACCAGCCACATGTGGCCACTGTGATTGAGGAACTGAATGCTTTTCATTTTCATTAACTTTCATAAAAATAGTCACATGCAGCTGGTGGCTGCCATATCGGACACTGCAGAATAAGCAGAGTCGCAGTAGGCTTGGGGACCTGTAATGTATATATAGTAATGGAGTTGGGAGGGCTATCATCCAAGGACGTGTCCTTGTGACTTAACACCTTGGTCTCAGGACTGCGAAAAGATCCCACTGAACACAGGCTTTTGCGAGGTGCTGGGCCATACACCATGCATGTTACCCACTCTGAACTCCCCATGACCTGATCAGGCAGGGTCTGTAATTGTCCCCCATTATAGGTGAGGAAACTGAGGCGCGAATGGTTAAAGTCATGGGCTCAAGGTCACAGACAGGAAGTGGCTAGCAGGGACC
This sequence comes from Xerus rutilus, assembly GCA_028644305.1. Classification (NCBI taxonomy): domain Eukaryota; kingdom Metazoa; phylum Chordata; class Mammalia; order Rodentia; family Sciuridae; genus Xerus; species Xerus rutilus. The sequence continues at coordinate 47,733,345 of CM053414.1, forward strand.
CAAGCCAAGATCTGTGGTGATCTGGAGGCTTCTCTCCCCAGCCCTCTGGGTTCCTGGTGCACAGTGGGCCCCATAACTCCTTGCTGAATGGATGGGTGGCTGGATGCATGGATGGATGAATGAGGAAAGAGTGAGTGGGAGAGAGAGCACTCTGGGCTCTGAGGGGGAGGCCTGTCAGGGCTGCTGCCAGCATGTGCACACAGAGAGACATCCCAGGAGGTGCAGTGAATGGTCCTGGAGCAGAGCAGGGGCTGGGACACCGGGCTGCTGGGTGGGGCACCAGCTCTGTGTCTCATGATTCCTTCTCCACCCCCATCCCTCCTGCTTTCCTGCCAGCGATTACATCATTAAGGAGAAGACAGTTTTACTGCAGAAGAAGGACAGTGAGGGGTTTGGGTTCGTGCTCCGGGGGGCCAAGGGTGAGTGCCAGCCGAGGAGGGGCTGGGAGCAGGGCTCTTTGACCCAGGAAGCAGGGCCAGGGTGGGAGGGCATGGAAAGAGGAAGGGACCCTGACCCTCCCACCACCCCACCCTGGGGTGCTGGTCCCTCAGCTATGATGAGACCTCTGTGACTTGGGTCTGAGCCCCATCCCCTGCTTGGCCTCTCCACCCCCTCCCCTCCGACCCCGCCGGCTCCTCCCTGTCTGCAGCGCAGACCCCCATCGAGGAGTTCACCCCCACCCCGGCCTTCCCGGCACTGCAGTACCTGGAGTCAGTGGACGAGGGTGGCGTGGCGTGGCGGGCTGGACTGCGAATGGGAGACTTCCTCATCGAGGTGAGTCCTGCCACTTCTCCTCCATGGGGCCATGGTGACAGGCCCCTAGTCTCCTCACAGTCCACACCAAGATCTGCCTGCCCAACTCCAGATTCTCCTTTGGCACCAGACTTCCCAGTCCCTTGCCACCCCCAGCCAGCAATTCCATCTAAAGTCTCTTCTGAAGCATCTTGAAAGTGGCACAGGGCTGCCTCCGACACGCACACGCATGCGCGCCCACACACATGCTCCTGGGGACAACAAGGGGACCAAGGTGAAGAGGGCGTTAGGGTGTGCAGAGCCTCCTCCTGGACCCTGAGCCAGGGAGTTCAGGAAGCCGGGGCAGGGGTGGTGTGGAGGTTCAGAGGGAGGGGAGAGTGGGGGACAGGGACAGGGCAGAGTAGTAGGCCACTTTGCTGAGGATTCTGAAGCTGAAAACAACCCTCTCCTCATCCACACCTGTGTCCCAGGTGAATGGGCAGAACGTGGTGAAGGTCGGCCACCGACAGGTGGTGAACATGATCCGCCAAGGGGGCAACACACTGATGGTCAAGGTGGTGATGGTCACCAGGCACCCGGACATGGATGAGGCTGTCCACAAGAAAGGTACTCCACACACCCGTGTGGCAAGGCCCGGGCATCCCACAGCTACCAGACCAAGACCCTCAGGAGCCTTCATGGCTGGTCCCGGCCACCCAAGGCCTTCACTTTCCCAAGGCTGCTTGTTCATGACCCTCTGGGGAGAAACGGAGGCAGGGAGGGCTCAGCGTGCCGGAGGTGCTGTTCTCGAGCTCTGGGAGCAATGTGGTGGCAGGAAGTCATGGGGTCTTGTCCCCATGGTTCTGATGACTCCCACCCCCACGTCACCTTTTCAGCACCCCAGCAGGCTAAGCGGCTCCCGCCCCCAGCCATCTCCCTTCGTTCCAAGTCTATGACCTCAGAGCTGGAGGAAATGGGTGAGCCTGAGGGGCTGCTGGGGCTGAGGGCCAGGGAGGAGTGGGGAGGGGGCTGGACTGTCCCTCGAGTTTGTTAGTGTTGTTAGTGATCAGGGTCCTCGTTCTCCGTCTGTTCCCCAATCTGTGGGCGGACTCTGTGGCCGCCTGTGTGTCGCTGGGAAGGGCTGTCTGAGAGACCACATTCCCTTCTCCTCTTGTATCTGTTTCTCTGTCGAGATCTCTCTTAGGGTCTGTGTGTCCTGCTCTCTGCGGGTCACTTTCTTTCCTTCAGGCCTCTCTACATCAGTGTCACCTGGTCCCTACCCCATTCTCCATCTCTCCTTCCACTGGCTCTCCCGAACCCAGATAACACGGGAGAGCGAGCCCCTCCCTGCAGACAGGGCACATTGGACCCGGGGGGGTCCCACTTCCCCCGACAGGGGCGGGGCGGGCAGCTAACCGCCCGCCACCCCCGGGCCCTAAGGGAGGGGGGCGTTCCAGAGAGGGGGCCCTCGCCTCCCCCCTGACGTCCTAACTCTTGGCTCCTCTACTGCCTCTCCCCCGGGCTAGTCTCCCCCTGGAAGAAGAAGAGTGGTGAGTGGGTACAGGACTGGCGGGAGGGCCCCCGTCTCCCGTTCCCGCCGGCGGACTCGCCCCTCCCTGACCCCGGCCCCTCACTGCCCCACTCGCGCTTGCGCAGTCGCTGGCCACGCCCACCGGCCCGCACCTGCTGGCCACGCCCATCGGCCGAGCCTCCTCCGCCCCGCCCCCTGGGGCGCCCTTGGGCTTCATCCGTATCTTTTGCCCACAGAGTACGAGCAGCAGCCGGCGCCGGTGCCCAGCATGGAGAAAAAGCGGACCGTGTATCAGATGGCTCTCAGTAAGATGGCCCAGCCCTGCTCCCGGGCTGCCCGGGTTCCCCACCTCGCAGCCCCACTGGGCATCGCGTTCACTCGGCCCCTTTCTCCCCGCGCGCCCTTCAGCCACTTCCCCTTAGCGCTTGTCTCGGTAGCCCAACCATGCCACAATCCCACCTGCTTCCTCCTTCTGCCCCCACCCCGTCTCTTGAGGGCTCTCCGACTCTGCCCTCTTTCCCATCGCTGGGTCCGGCCTGCTGGGAGGACAGGCGTCTCCCAGCAGGACCGCCCGCGCGCCGGGAAGGAGGACAGCAGCCCTTTTCTGGTTTATTCAAAACGCTGTTCGGGCTTGCCCCACTCCCTCGGCAGCTCTGTCTTTGTGGCAGGGTCTGAGCCAACTTCATCTCTCTGTCTCCTCACCCATCTTTGCCTCTCTCTAGACAAACTGGACGAAATCTTGGCGGCAGCTCAACAGACCATCAGTGCAAGCGAAAGTCCTGGGCCTGGCGGCCTGGCGTCCCTGGGCAAGCACCGGCCCAAAGGCTTCTTTGCCACCGAGGTAGGCCGCCTGGTGTGGGGAGGAAACAGTGGGGTGCACCTGCCAGCCTGGAGCCTCTTTCTTCTCCCCTTTAAAAAGGCTTCCTGACTGCCTGTGCTTCATACCACCACACTTCCTGGGCCCCTCCTTTCTCCCCACTTTGCAGGCCCCCTTTCTCTTTGCCCATCTTCTTGCCCCTCAGTCTCCCTGCAAATCCAGTCTTGCATATCCTCACTCTGCTGGCCACTCCTGCCTCTCTCTGTTCCTAAACAGTCTCAGGGAAGCAGGCTGATATCATAGATGGAGATCCCTGCATAATAGGAGCTCAACAAGTGGTAGTTATTAAAATATTAATCACTAAGCCGGGCACCATGGTGCACACGTGTAGTCCCAGCCACCTGGGAGACCGAGGTGAGAGGATTGCTTGAGCTCAGGAGGTGGAGGCCAGCCTGGGCAACACAGTGAGACCCCATCTCAAAATTCATATATGAATTATTATCTTTGTCCTTTCCCTGCAGCCCTTCCCCACTAGAGGGTGACCTCTGGTGGATGGCTGTTGATCAGTTTGGAATGATGGGTTTGGTAAAGATGATCTCATTCATTGCTTAGAAGCACCCTGTGCGGTACACACACTTGTTAGCCCATTTACAGAGGGAGAAACTGAGGCTCAGAGAAGGGGCCAGGACTTCAACCCAGGAAGTCAGGGCCCTAGACTCATGGTCCAGTCTCAGCCTGGATACTTCTGGTGGGACCCTGCTGGCTTCTCCTTGGCCATCCACTCACTGGGCTGTGCCCTTGATACCAGTGCATCCCCCTAGGTCTGACAGTCCCTCACCCCACCCTCCAGCACTCACCTCCGAGGCCACCCACTGCCCCACCTCTCCCTTAGCCCTCCTCCTCCTTTGCCCAGGCTCTGCCCTCTGGCCACACATACCACCTGGTGGCCAAGGAGCCATTTACTGTAGAGCTGTGTTCCTTGGCTTTTAGGGGCCAGGGTCCCCTTTGGCCAGCTGACTAGTTTTCTCAGAATAATGCATATAGGTGCAAAATATGATATGTATGATTTTTTAATATATATATCTTTATTTTATTTATTTATTTTTATGTGGTGCTGAGGATCGAACCCACTGCCTCACGCATGCAAGGCAAGCGCTCTGCCACTGAGCTACAATCCCAGCCCAATATGTACGATTTTTAAAAAGACAGTTACACCAACATAGTTATCAAATTTATTATTACTTTCTTCTTTTGCGGTACAAGGAATTGAACCCAGGAGTGCTCTACCACTGAGCTACATCCCTAGCTCATTTTATTTTGAGACAGGGGTCTCACTAAATTGCCCAAGCTGGGCTCAAACTTGTGATCCTTCTGCCTCAGCCTCCCAAACTGCAGGGATTACAAGCGTGTGCCAGCATGCCTGGCTTAAAATATTTTTAAAAGGCAAAATTTGTGATATCGTAATATTGGTCCCATTTTGTCAACACGAGATCTGGTGGTGGATCTTAAATACTCTAATTTCAAAATCATGAGGAGCATAAATACTATTTTGAGAAGCGCGTACCACTGTGATGGGATATGGAAATCTCTGTGATTTCTACTGGGCATGTAGGCGCCGGTCTTGCTGAGACTAGCAGAGTTTGTTGCCTACATCCTTAATTGAGGAAGAGTTGAATTTTCACTGGAGGATATAAAAATAAAGACTTGTAGTCTATTCCTAAGAGCACAGGCCTGCCTGAAGTCTACCCACAGCCTCCCAAGGGTTAGACCACATCCTGTAGAGGGTCCCATACTTGCACAATATTCAAGAACAGGTGGAAAATTTTGCTCCAGGACTCCCGGAATTTCTTTCCAATTTAGAGGCAGAAGGTCTTTGGCCACTTCTCAGAGCTTGGGGGAGTGACTGCAGGAAATAGGCCCTGTCTTTATGCCCTTTTCCAAAGAAGTTTGAAATCCCTGCAGCTGTTAAGCTATCTTCCATGCTCATTTTCCCACAAGTTCAATGTAAAAATCAAAAGTGCATGGTCAGGCCAGGCATGGGCATGGTGGCACATGCCAGTAATCCCAGTGGCTCAGGAGGCTGAGGCAGGAGGATCACAAATTCAAAGCCAGCCTCAGCAACTCAGCGAGGCCCTGTGTCAAAATAAAAAATAAAAAGGGCTGAGGATGTGGCTCAGTGGCTAAGCACCCCTCAGTTCAATCCCTGGTACAAAAACAGAGCAAAACAAAACAAAAACAAAAACAATAAACAATATGGTCATTACAGCCAGGCAGATGTGGCTTCAAATCCTGACTTCCCTGGCTCACTACGTCACTTTGGATTATGCTGCTTAATTTCTGGGCATCTCAGTTTCCTGCTCTGTAAAATGGGGTAAAAGCTGACTGTGTTGCTGAACTCCTCATGTAGCAGGCTATCAACAATAGTGGCCTCCTTAGAGCCAGCTCTTCCTCCCTCTTCTCAGAGATGCTTTTCTACCACCTTCTGATCTGGAGCAAATCATTTCCCCACTTCCCAGAACTCTCACTCTTGGATTTTGAAACTTCACATCCAGTTCTGAGTTGCACAGGCTCCCAGGCCATCATCTGGGAACATCAGCCAGAATCTAGTCCACCTTTTTTTTTTTTTTTTTTTAAATTCTCTCTACCACTTCTTGGTTCAATTCTCTTCCAGTCTGAGCTTGAACACAAGTGCTCATCACCCGCTACTGCAGTTATTCTATATGTGGACAAACTTCCAGAAAGTTCTTCTTTATATAGGGCCCCAATCCTCTAGGCTTCTAGCTTTTTGTCAGTTTTCTCTGTCTCTGGTCTTCTATCCTTACCCTCCAGTACCATCTCTCAGTTCTTAAGCAAACTTCCCTCAGGGCTGGAGGGAAGGGCAGAACAGAGAGAGAACATCCCCATTTTACAGAAGATGAATAGAGGGCCTCGGAGATTTGAATTCGCTTGCCTTAGATCTCTCAGCCAGTGTATGTTCAATCAGAACCCTGGACCCAGTCTTCTTCCCACACACCAGGGTTTCTTTGATCCTCAGTAATTGAGGATTCTGTATTTGCAAATTCACCTGCTCACTAAAATTTAATTGGACCCCAAAATCAATATTTGTGGTTCTTTTTATGATTCATCATGGGCATGGATACATTGGCAACATTTTCAAGTCACCAGATGTGCATACTTCTGGCTGAGGTTTACCAAGCAAAGTGCTCTGCCTCAGCGCTTATGCCTGTAGACTGGCATCCTGTATTAACCGATTTAATACCATGGCTTTTTTTGTGTGTGTGATTTCAATGTTTGAAATGCCCCTACATATAGTTCTGACATGCCATCTAATATTCCTAAGTGCGAGAAGGCCACGATGTGCCTTAATAGAGATGAGCTCTCTCAGGTGTGAGTTGTGGTGCTGCTGGTGAGTTTAATGCTAATGAACCCACAAACTATAAACAGGGTGCGTCTCTACAAAAACATATAAAATGAGGTTATGTATTGATAGCTTAACTAAAATGTGAAGTGACTTTACAGAATACAACTACCACAAATAACCAGAATTGTTTGTGTTTGGGGCCTGATGGTTCTGGGTTGTGGGACCTGCCTGTGCATTGTAGGATGTCTGGCAGTGTCCCTGGCAGCTTTCCTCCAGTCTATAACTGTCACCAGGGACGACCCACTGTTGCCTGTTGGGCAAAGCCACCTCTGGTTGAGTGCCTCTGCCTCACCATTCTGAGGCTAAAAGATTCTCAGCCTAACCATTTAGGCTGATTCAGGACACCGCCATGTTCACTCACTCACTCATTCATTCGAATTTTCTGGTGGGCTTGCTGGTGTGGGATCTCCTTTCTTCAGGCCTCCTTTCCTTCTGCCTCTTAGCTTCTGCTTTCTCTGAATTTTCTTCCCTGTAAATCTCTCCCAGGTGTTTCCTTTTGTCCCCAGACCCCCTAAATTCTATAATAACAGGTGAATGTGCATTTAAATCCTTCTAACTTCATGTGCCACTTTCAGCCACATAATTTCTCTGCATCTCAGTTTCCTCTTCTGTAAAGTGGGGTCAGAGCTGACCTTGCCCGTTCTGATGATGCTTAAGGGAGGTTAACTCTAGCGTGGCAAGCTGCTAATGAGAGATCCCACTGTGACTCAGCAGTGAGCCCTGCATGTGCCCTGGAGACCCCAGAGTCCCAGAGGAGCCCCAGGGGCATATCAGACTAGTGAAAACAAATCTTAATTCCATTCATTCAGCAAATGCATGGAGTCCCCAGGAAGTGCCCTGAAACCATAGTGTGGGGGCCACACTGTGAACTCAGACACAGGAAAGACAAGATCCTGAGCCTCAAACTCACTATCTGAGCTCCAAAGACCACCCAGATGGGCTCAGCCACCAGCCAGTAATGAAACCAGATGCCCACCTGCTCCCACTCCCTAGAAGTGAAGCTCATGGTATTCACCTGAATTCTTCCTTGAGTCCTTCTGTCCCTCCATGTCCATGAGTCCAGGAGCCTGTGGTCATCTGCCCAGTAGGAACTCCCATTTCTTTTCTCACTCGCTGGATCTGTCCCTGGGTCCTCCCTAAGCCTGCTCGTATGTGGGGGCTCTCTGTGCCTCTCTGCTCCACCCCACCTGCCAACCTGATCTTTCCTGCCCCCTGAGCCAACACGGAGGCTTCTGCATCTCATGGGCCTCTCACATCGCCGGCAGTTACTCTCTGTACCTCCACCTCCCTTGTATTTCTGCTTCTCTTCTTCATCCTCTGTGTGGACCCCTCTGCCTCTGGACCACGGGCAGTACTGGCGCACTGTGTCACCCCGGGGCTTCTTGGATCAGGTTTGCACAAGATCACCACATTGTATATGGTGCCACTGCTTAAGAACGTGGACACTGAGAGGTTTCAATCCCTCAAGACACTGTTAAGCTCCACCTAGGGGAGTGGGGAGGAAGACCCACGGCTGCCAGCAACGGGGGGCACAGAGCCCAGGCAGATCAGCTCAAGGCCAAGGCTGTGTCTCCTCCTGGAGCTCTGCTGTTCGCCTGTCTGTCCTTCTGCATGGCTTTAGCTTTCTCTGCTACTGCCTCTGTTCCCTGGTCCCGCAGTCTCTGCACGGATGCTAGTTTCGGCCTTTCTCTCAACTTACTTTTTCCCTCTAATTATTTTCAACACTCCCAGCTGGTGGCCTGGGGCTGCCCTGGCCCTCCTGGTCTCCAGGCCTACCCGGCTTGCCCCTCTGGGCCCTCTTCCTGTCTCCCAGTCTTTGCCTCTTCCCCTTCTGAGCCTCCACCTCTGTCTCTGTCCCCATCTGTCCCCCCCTCATCTGCCTCCTCATCTCCATCTCTGCCCCTCCAGTCTGCCCTGCTCCCTGGGTGCACCCCCTTAACCCCTCTCGGGTGCCATCTTCTCCGCAGGAATTTCCCAGCCCCTTGTCAGCCTGTGCCCCAGTAGGAGGGCACACACTGCCACTGGGCGCCTGCCCCTGAGGCCTGGAGAGCTGGACCGCAGGCGGACTTTTTCTAAGGAGGATCTTGCCCGGCAGCCAGTGACGTCACGGCCAGCTGGTGCGCTCTGATTGGCTGCCCCTCTGCGCGGGAGCAGATGCTCTGGGCTTGTGCCGGGAGGTGGGCCTGCCGCTTCTGCAGCCAGTTCTCCCCTCAGGCTGTCAGACCGACGCCTCAGACGGTATTATGGCTCATGCGACACCTCTGAAACTCTGACTCTTCTTACGTCAAGCTCATCAAGCTCATCCAACTTTTTTTCCCCTCCTTCCTCTAACATTGGAATGTCTTGCATTGATCTTCACCGTCTTCAGCCAGGGACACTCTGGGCTCTCACTCTGAAGCTTATCTGTTGCCCTAACTGCCTGGGCATCACTCTAAACAGTTCCCAGCTGCTCTCACCCCCCACCCCACCCCCGTCACTCTGACCCCAAACCTTCCCCTGGACTCTTCAGGCCACTCCCCCGCCCTCCCGCCCTCCTCCCCACTGTCCTCCCTGGGGCTCCACAGTGCCTGCACCCTCTTTGGCTTCCTCTCTTTCCTTTGCGCCTTTATTTGATTTTAGCATTTTCTAGCCACCCTGGTCTGTTTGCTCCAATCCCTCTTTAATCTCCTCCTTATTCACTGGCTGATCTAGGACAGGAAAGATCCTTGTCCCCTCTGATCCACAGCCTCTTTCAGGATCATCAGAACAGCTTGGTGGAGCCCAGCTCAGAAGTTTGAGGGCTTAGGGGGACCTGTGTGGAAAGGAGCAGCAGGCCAGTGGCTCACACAAAAATGTCTCCCTTTACCTGCCACTCCCCTCTTTCTCTACACGCCTGAATAATGCCTTCACCACTCACAGAGTCTGCTCCCTGACACCAGATAGCTGCAGGAAAGGACAGGAAACCAAGCAGGGTCTTTGGCAGGAGAAGAACCTGGGGCAGGGTTGAGATGAACTGGGTGGCTGAAACCCTCAGGGGACAGGAGAGAGGAAGGGGTCACAGTGGGGGTGTGCTCGGGACACACCGTCCTGTGCCCTTTTAGAGCTGGCACTGTGCTGTCTGATGGGACGTTCAGGACAGGACTGAGGTTTGGCTCAGGGTTCACTCGCATCTTGTCAGTGGGTCTTGTAGGGCCTCCAAAGAATTCTTCCTTTTATAAGTTTCGAGCCCCTCCTGTATGCTGGGTCTGCTGCTAGGGTCTGGGGTTGTAGGAGTGAACCCTGCAAATACAGTCACTTCCTTCAGAGAATTTACATGTGGAGGGTGGGGTGCAGCAGAATGGGGGTCTGCTGTATGTGAGAGAAATTTCCAAATCACAGTGGTTTTACAAGACAAATGCTTATATCTCTTTCATGTTAAAGAAGTCTGAGGTGAGCAGTCACAGGAAGGTGTGGCAGTCTTCATGGTCACAAAGACTTTCTGCACCAGCATCCAGCTTTGCTCCCACCTGCAAAGTGACTGTACAGACCAAGCTGGCTGCTGGAGCACCAGCAATTCCAAGTAACAGGAACTCTGCAGAAGGGGCAAGGAAGGACACCTTGCTTCCACTTACCTCTGTCTGACCCGTTATATTTTACTGACTAGTTTTGTTTGTGGCCTGCCTGCCCTTCCTGTCACTGGGACATCTGTCTAATTTGCTGCATCTGCAGCATCCAGATTGGACCCTGGCGTGAGGAGGTGCTCAGTGAATATTTGTAGAATGAATGAATGAGACAAACACAGAATCAGGACTAATGCAGGAAGGCCAGTGCAGTGAGAGGGGGGCTGAGACCTTAGGAAGGTCTGCGTTCTACTGCACCAGGGCTGTCCTGTAGAATTTTCTGTGATGATGGAAATGTTCCACATCTGCGCCAGACAGTATGGTAGCCACCGGTCACGGGTTCAATGTTTCACGCGTAGCCAGTGCCATGGAGGAATGGGAGATTTTTCTTTCAATTAACTAGAATTTACATCTAAATGGTTGGCGGCTACCCTGAGACGCACAGACCCCCGGCAGTGGGCAGCCAGGCCAGGGTGGAAGATGAGAGTGGCAGGGAGTCTTCCCAAGCAGAGCAGGGAACATAGGGAAAGGCTGTTCCAGGCAGAGGAACCAGCAGATGGCGGGGCTCTGAGGCAGGAAACAGCACAGGGGATGCAGAGGCTGCATCGAGGGGAAAGGAGGGGCCTGGTGCCGCAGAGATCCCATCCCAAAGGCGGGAACTTTGTCCTGAGCCGATTTCCTGTCTCTGCACTTCTGGTCTCAAAAATGGAGAAGGGAGGCATGTGGGGCCACCAGGCAGAGGCCGGGGAGTGAGGGCCAGCAGTGCCAGACACTGGCTGGCTCTCGTTCCGTTACCTTCATTTGACCCGTGCTTGTAGAGCATCAGGCAGGCCACAGCACAGACCCGGTGGCTGCCCTCAAGCAGATTTCATTTTTTACTTCCCTAATTATTGGGAACTTTTGCCTTTGTGAGCCCCTCCTATGTTCCATGATTATGTGGGTACAGACAAATGCCATTGTCCCTCTGTACCCTCAGTTTCCAAATTCTCTGATTCAACCAACTACAGATTGAAAATATGTTGGGAGAGGATTGCCTCTGTACCAAACATATAGTTTTTCTTATTATTCTGTGAGCAATATGGTAGAGCAACTCTGCACAGAGCATTTGCATTCTCATAAGCATTTTAAATAATCTAGAAATGACTTGAAGTATACAGGAGCATGTGCCTGGGTTGTATGCAAATACTGTGCCATTTTATGTAAGGGACTTGAGCGTCCATGGATTCTGATATCCACCGGGGTCCTGAAACCAATCACCATGGATACCAGAGGATGACTGTTTAATCCAGACTGGCTTGTATTCCTTTTTTTCCTTCCACTTTTAAAAGAAATTAAAACACTTCCCCTAGAAGTATTGTGGCTCTAGAGCCAGTAGAGGTTGCCCTGCCTGCAGGGAGCTTCTGTGTTAGTGGCGGGTACAGACAGCAGGCAAGTGAACCGGGTCATTTCAGTTAAGACAGGTGCAGCAGGGAAATGTGGCAGACAGCTGTGGACAGTCGGAGGACTCTGGAGTGCAGGAGGTAAAGATGAAAGGATGGTGAGACAGGAGGAGGAAAGGCTGCGGGGATAAGAGCCAGGACTTGCCAGTTCTAGGCCAGGATAGAGTTGGGCTGCTGGGCAGCAGGAAGAGGTGGGGTGTGGTGGGAACAGAGGGAACAGGTGGGAGATGCAGGCGAGGGCTGGGTGACAGAGGGTGTCTTAGACTGTGGGCCTCCTGGAATGGGAGCCCAAGATGGTGATTCCTGTGCCAGCCGTTTGCTAAGATGGAATCTTCAGGGACTGAGGTCAGCAGATATGGTCCCCGCTGGAGTCTGTCTTCAGCCTGATCTCAAGAGGAGCTCTGGAGTGTGAGCTGCATCTCGGAGCCAGTCCTGCCTTGTACCTCTGTGTCCTTACCTGTCCCTCCCTCATGGGTGTGGGCTGCTCTGAGAAGCTGGCTCCCTCGGGGAACCTGTGACTCTCCAGAGCTGCCAGCAGGCGCTGCCCACAGCTGGGGAGCATGAGTGGAAGGGGACTGGATGGCACCAGCAGCACCTCCCTCAGAGGGCCTTGCAGACCAGAATTGGGAATTCAGATCTGCTCCTAACCAACACAGGACATTGCTCTAGGATTCCAAGCAGGGCGATTGCATGCCCCGAATTTCTTCTCAAAACTTCCCTTGACTCTTGTGTAGACAACAAACCAGAAAGGCGCGTGGGGATACTTAGGAGCAGGAGTAGGAGGAAAGAGGCTCCTGCAGCCCTCCAGGTGAGCGCCAGTGGGGACGTGGGCACAGGAAGTGACAGCAGGAAGTGCCCCCTTAGTGATGGGTTCCATTGTGCCACAGGGTTGACTGCTCATCTGCTGTCTTCTCCATCCTTTCTCCCCCTGCCCATACTACAAACTTTACCCTGACTCAGATTTGCTGCTCTCTCCCCACAGTCCTCCCTGCCTGCTGAGCTCTGGCAGAGGAATGGGGGGGGGGGATAGCTGGGAGTCTCCATGCCCTGACTGACCTTTCTCTGTTCTCTCCTCTCTCCTGCTGACTGCTGCCCCAAAGTCGAGCTTTGATCCCCACCACCGCTCCCAGCCAAGTTATGAGCGTCCTTCTTTCCTGCCTCCAGGACCTGGGCTTATGCTTCGGCAAAAATCCATCGGTATGTCCCTGGAAGTGTGTGCATGAGGGATATGGGGTGGGTGGCAGATCATTTATGGGCCAAGCAAGGGTGCTTGGAAATGTTTTCTGCTTCCACATGTGACCACAGTACTGTCAGGTCAGGCAAAGAGCTCAGATTTTGGAACTGGGGAAGTGGGGTATGAATCCTGGTTCCTCTCCTGAGCTGTGTGACCTGGCACGGGTGGCTTCACTTCTCTGGGCCTTGGATTCTACATCTACAAAACAGGATATTTTTGCATTCCTGGATATAGTGTTAGTGCTCAGAAGAGAGGAAGGGGCCCTCAGACATAAACGTGGGAGTTGACAACAGGTAGTGAGTAAGGCAGACACAGGATGGGGAACAGGTGAGAGGGTCAGGCAGTCCTGACAGTTGATGAGCAAAGACAACTCCTCCAAGCCCCCCAGAGTGGTCTGCCCATGGGAGCCAGCTGCTCCGCAGCACCCAGTGTTCACAGTCCCCCTGAGTCTTGCACTTGTGTAGTCTGCCTGAGCCTCGCTGTGTACCACGTGTGTTCTCCATCGCTCCGCCCCTTCTTTTAAACATCAGCTGCACCCTGGGCCGTTCTACCTGTATAATCACAGGTCTGAGACGTGGACTGCATTTCCTTCCTGCATATACATGGAAAGCAGCACACACTAGGCACATAATCACAGCAATCCCTTCCCAGCTCAAGCTACTTTGGCTCACCCCAAGCCACTACGAAGCACACCTGGGCCTTTGTGCAAATTAGAAAAAGGTGCCCCCTCGTGGCTCTAGGAGGAAATTCAGATGAATTTCACCTCCCGCCCGCTTGCTCCCCCTGCTGTTTTTTGTTTCGCAGTGCACCGTGTGTATCCATAGTTGGGGTAATACGTGTGAAATTTTTAGCGCGTAATACTGGGTTATTATTATCATTATCATCATTATCATCATCATCATCATCACTACTACTACTGCTGCTGCTACTACTACTACTGTCTTATTGGGATGGGGGAGCAGGAGACTCCTGCCCCTAGACCCCGTTCCTGGATCCTCTCTGTCTCCCCAGGGGCTGCAGAGGATGATAGACCCTACCTAGCACCCCCAGCCATGAAGTTTAGCCGCAGCCTGTCTGTGCCTGGTTCGGAGGACATCCCCCCACCACCTACGACGTCCCCACCAGAGCCTCCCTATAGCACACCTCCGGCCCCCTCCACCTCAGGCCGCCTTACTCCTTCCCCCCGGGGGGGCCCCTTCAACCCAGGCTCAGGTGGACCCCTCCCGGCCTCCTCCCCCGCGTCCTTTGATGGACCCTCCCCTCCCGACACCCGTGTAGGGGGCCGTGAGAAGAGCCTGTACCACAGCAGCCCCCTGCCCCCAGCCCACCACCACCCGCCCCACCACCACCACCACCACGCCCCGCCCCCCCAGCCCCACCACCACCACGCCCACCCCCCTCACCCCCCGGAGATGGAGACCGGAGGCTCCCCCGACGACCCCCCGCCTCGATTGGCTCTGGGGCCCCAGCCCAGCCTGAGAGGCTGGCGGGGTGGCGGGCCCAGCCCGACCCCGGGGGCCCCGTCCCCTTCGCACCACGGTAGCGGGGGCGGGGGCAGCAGCTCCTCCCAGGCCCCGGCCCTGCGCTACTTCCAGCTGCCGCCACGGGCGGCCAGCGCGGCCATGTACGTGCCCGCCCGCTCCGGCCGTGGCCGAAAGGGCCCGCTGGTCAAGCAGACCAAAGTGGAGGGCGAGCCCCAGAAGGGCGGCCTCCCGCCCGCCCCCTCGCCCACGTCCCCCGCCTCCCCCCAGCCGCCGCCGACCGCGGCCGCGCCCGCCGAGAAAAACTCCATCCCCATCCCCACCATCATCATCAAGGCTCCGTCCACCAGTAGCAGCGGCCGCAGCAGCCAGGGCAGCAGCACCGAGGCCGAGCCCCCGACCCAGCCCGAGGCAGCCGGCGGCGGCTCCTCGCCGAGTCCCATCCCGGCCATGTCCCCGGTGCCGCCGTCGCCGTCGCCCGTGCCCACGCCCGCCTCGCCCAGCGGCCCGGCCACTCTAGATTTCACCAGCCAGTTCGGAGCGGCCCTGGTGGGGGCGGCCCGGAGGGAAGGCGGCTGGCAGAACGAAGCCCGCCGGCGCTCCACGCTCTTCCTCTCCACCGACGCGGGGGATGAGGACGGCGGCGACGGCGGGCTGGGTCCAGGGGCGCCCCCGGGGCCGCGGCTGCGCCACTCCAAATCCATCGACGAAGGCATGTTCTCGGCCGAGCCCTACCTCCGGCTAGAGTCGGCGGGCGCGGGCGGCGGCGCGGGCTACGGGGGCTACGGAGCGGGCGGCCGCGCCTACGGGGGCAGCGGGGGCAGCAGCGCCTTCACCAGCTTCCTGCCCCCGCGACCCCTGGTCCACCCGCTCACCGGCAAGGCGCTGGATCCGGCCTCCCCGCTCGGGCTGGCCCTGGCCGCCCGCGAGCGCGCGCTGAAGGAGTCCTCGGAGGGCGGCGGGGCGCCCCCGCCGCCGCCCCGGCCCCCGTCGCCGCGCTACGAGGTCCCGCCGCCCACCCCGCACCACCACTCGCCCCACGCCCACCACGAGCCAGTGCTGCGCCTCTGGGGGGCCTCGCCACCTGACCCCGCGCGCCGGGAGCTGGGGTACCGGGCAGGGCTGGGCAGCCAGGAGAAGTCCCTCCAGGCCAGCCCACCGGCCGCGCGACGCTCCTTGCTGCACCGCCTGCCGCCCACAGCTCCGGGGGTCGGGCCGCTCCTGCTGCAGCTGGGGCCCGAGCCCCCGGCCCCGCACCCTGCCGTGAGCAAGGCCTGGAGGTCCGGAGCCCCCGAAGAGCCCGAGAGGCTGCCCCTGCACGTGCGGTTCCTTGAGAATTGCCAGCCACGGGCCACCGCGTCGGGCGGACGGGGGCCCCCGTCGGAAGATGGGCCCAGCGTCCCGCCGCCCAGCCCGCGCCGCTCGGTGCCTGCCTCGCCGACCTCCCCGCGCGGCAGCGAGGAGAACGGGCTCCCCCTGCTGGTCCTGCCGCCGCCTGCTCCCTCGGTGGACGTGGACGACGGCGAATTCCTTTTTGTGGAACCTCTGCCTCCGCCTCTGGAGTTCTCCAACAGCTTCGAAAAGCCAGAGTCACCTCTCACGCCTGGGCCTCCCCACCCGCTGCCGGACCCACCCACTCCGGCCACTACCTTACCCCCGGTGCCACCGCCAGCTGTGGCCCCCGCCCCTCCCACCCTGGACTCCACCGCATCAAGCCTGACGTCCTACGACAGTGAGGTCGCCACACTGACCCAGGGGGCTCCTGCGGCTCCTGGAGACCCCCCTCCACCAGGCCCTCCGGCCCCAGCAGCACCTGCTCCCCCAGTCCCTCAGCCGGGCCCAGACCCTCCACCGGGCACGGATTCTGGTATTGAGGAGGTGGACAGTCGCAGCAGCAGTGACCACCCCTTGGAGACCATCAGTAGTGCATCTACGCTGAGCAGCCTGTCTGCTGAAGGTGGTGGTAGCGCAGGGGGCGGAGGGGGCGGAGGGGGCGGGGCTGGTGTGTCCAGTGGGCCGGAGCTTCTGGACACCTATGTGGCCTACCTGGATGGCCAGGCCTTCGGGGGGAGTGGGACTCCTGGCCCACCGTACCCCCCACAGCTCATGACTCCCTCTAAGCTCCGGAGCCGGGCACTGGGGACCAGTGGAGGTTTGCGGCCTGGCCCCAGTGGGGGACTGCGAGACCCTGTCACCCCTACCAGCCCCACCGTCTCAGTGACCGGGGCCGGAACCGACGGGCTGCTGGCCCTGAGTGCTTGCTCAGGACCCTCGACAGCAAGCGTAGCTGGGGGTTCAGTGGCAGTAGAGCCAGAAGTTCCACCAGTGCCCTTGCCAGCGGCCTCCTCCCTGCCTCGGAAGCTGCTGCCCTGGGAGGAGGGCCCGGGCCCACCACCACCACCCCTGCCCGGGCCCCTGGCCCAGCCTCAGGCCTCAGCCTTGGCCACAGTAAAAGCCAGCATCATCAGTGAACTCAGCTCCAAGCTCCAACAGTTTGGGGGCTCCTCGGCAGCTGGAGGGGCTCTGCCTTGGGCCCGGGGAGGCAGCGGGGGCAGCGGGGACAGTCACCATGGGGGAGCCAGCTACATCCCGGAGAGGACCTCCTCGCTACAGCGGCAGAGGTGAGCAGGGGCTGATGGCTGGCGGTGGAGGCCAGAGAGGCCCTGTGGGTACCAGAGTCTGGCTTCCCCATAGCTGTGTCCTTTAGGGTCTTGGGGTGACAAAGAAAATAGAAACAAGGCTGGCTTGCAGGACGTGGCCCCTGAAGAAGCAGGTTCCCAAATACCTCTTCTCAGTCGCTCCTTTGGCCTGCAGTCTCCATCACAGCCCTAACCCAGCATGAGAAAGTGCTAGGAGCAAGAGACCGCAGCACTGGCTGAGGTCTGTTTCCTTGGTGGCTGGTTAGTTCTCCCCACAGTCCCTGAAATCTTGGAGTGCCTTGAGATCTGTGGTATGGCTCAGGATGTGACATGTGGGGCACAGTGGTTACAGGTGTGGCTCTGGGGCCCAGCTCCTTGGGTCCCAGGCGGAGCCCAGCCCTTACAGGTGGTTTAGGCAAAGGAATCCACCTCTCTATAGAAGGGGCACAGCACAGTGCCTGCTTAAGAGTTTGAGGTGGGCCACTGTTATGAGATGGAGAAGGACAGGGGCCTCTTAGGAGCCCAGCACCATGTAGATGGGGGAAGTACAGGTGGGAAGACGCAGACATTTCTCCAAACAGCTAGTCTGAACCATTCAGGACCTTTGAGCCTTAGGGAAAGTGGTTGCACTCCTGATTAAGACACGTGGCGGGGAGGGAGAGCTTTCAAATCACATCCATCCTGGAGCGCGCTGTACTTCCATTTGAGAGTTGGGGATCATTATGATTAACATGCAAGTGTGGGTTTATTAGGCCATTGAGATTCTAAAGCAATTCACTCATTATTCTGAAATATTCTGGGTTGAGGAGAGGATACTTAGTTTAGTCAACAAACACACCAGTTATAGATGTATCACCTGCCACGTGCTGGGTACCATTCTGGGTGAGGCAGACTCCAAAGGGGAGGAGACAGCAGTGAAGCCCCCACACAGCCCATAGTCTAGTGAGGCGGGGGTGGGGGAGCAGAATATAAGCAGAATAATTTCATCCATCCTTGAAAAAAACACAATAATGGGATGGTTATAGAAGATGGCTCAAATAACAGGCAAGAGGAGCAGAGAGTGGAGTGGGGGGCCACCAGCAGGCTGTCTGGGGAGAGAGTGAGCTACGCTGAGGGAACAGCCAGTTCAAAGGTCCTGAGGTGGGCCTGTGCTGGAGGGAGGTAAAGGGATGAGGGGAACCTGTTTCTCCCCTTGTTTCTTCTCTCTTTCATCTCCCTCTCTTCATCTCTCTCTCTCTCTCTGTCCCCTGTCCCCATCCATCTTTCTCCCCTGAATGCCCACCCTCTTTTTGTTTCTCTCACTGTCTCCCTGTCTTCCACTCTGCTATGACTGGCCATAACCTGAAAGGCAGTATAGAGTAGTGGTTAAGAGCTCAGACTTTGGTGCCATATAACTGGGCTCTGCCACTTCCTGGCTGTGTGTCCTTAGGCAAGTTACTTAACCTCTCTGTGCTGATGATGATGATGATAATAATAGTAACCTGCGTCAGGGCTGTCGTGGGGATTAAATTGAGATGCAATATGGAAAGCACTTAGCACGATGCCTGGCACACGTGAGCAGCAGTGAGTGATGGCGATTATTATTATTATCACTTAATGTCTCTTTTTCTTTCATCTCTTGACTGTCACCCTGTCCCTGTCCTCTCCTCTCTCTCTCCCTTCATCTCTGTCCTGACATCCATCTTACCCCTGTGCTCCTCCCATCTCTCCCTACCTCTCTGCTCCATCTCCGCCTGGCCCTCACGTCTCTCCCCCTATATCCTGACCTCTGTCTCTTTCTCACTCCTGCCCTCCGCCCCTGCCCCTGGTCACCTTCCAGGCTCTCCGAAGACTCCCAGTCCTCACTCCTCTCCAAACCGGTCAGCAGCCTGTTTCAGAACTGGCCCAAACCACCTCTGCCGCCACTCCCCACTGGAACTGGCGTGCCCCCTTCAGCCGCTGCAGCCCCAGGGGCCACCTCACCCTCGGCCTCCTCCTCCTCCTCGTCCACCCGCCACCTCCAGGGCGTGGAGTTCGAGATGCGACCCCCTCTGCTCCGGCGGGCCCCCAGCCCCTCGCTGCTGCCCGCCTCGGAGCACAAGGTCAGCCCTGCGCCCAGGCCCTCGTCCTTGCCCATCCTGCCTTCTGGACCCCTCTATCCCGGCCTCTTTGACATCCGCGGCTCCCCCACCGGAGGGGCAGGAGGCTCCGCAGACCCGTTCGCCCCCGTCTTTGTGCCGCCACACCCAGGGATGTCCGGGGGCCTTGGAGGAGCTTTGTCAGGGGCTTCGCGCTCCCTCTCACCCACCCGCCTGCTTTCGCTGCCCCCGGACAAGCCATTCGGCGCTAAACCTCTGGGGTTCTGGACCAAGTTCGATGTGGCCGATTGGCTCGAGTGGCTGGGCTTGGCTGAGCACCGTGCCCGGTTCCTGGACCACGAGATCGATGGCTCCCACCTGCCTGCCTTGACCAAGGAGGACTATGTGGATCTGGGTGTGACTAGGGTGGGCCACCGCATGAACATTGACCGGGCTCTCAAATTCTTCCTAGAGAGGTGATGGTGGCCTGGACGGACCAGCCCGTCCACAGTACCCTTGAGCCTGCTGGCCTCCTGACCTCTGAACCCTGATCACCTTTCTCTCCCTGGGCCAGGGACTCTGCTGAAACTGCGCCCTGCCCTAGTCTCCCAAGGCCTTGGGCCACCAGCTGGCCCTGTGCAGGCCGGACATTTTGCGCCCCACAGGAGGGGGCGGCTGACGAGACTGCGTTGTGACAGGGGGCGGAGGGGGCGATGGAAGAAAGGACACGGGGATGGGATCGAGGAGAGAAGGGTCGATTCTGGGGGGAGGGGACAGACAGAGCCATAGAGGGTCCGCCCTGAGCCTGACTGGATGGGGGCCCGACTCCCAAGCCACAGGGGAAGGGGGCACCCTCAGATTCCACCACTAGCCGCCCCTGGAGCAGCCTTCCCACCCACGCCAGGCCCTCGGCTCCGCCCCCCGCCCTGCACACAGGCTGCCCCTCCCGCCCCGCGCTCCTGCACGCCAGCTCCATTGCACGCCCACTCGCCTCCTCCCCTCCCTGGGCTGCAGTTTTGCACAGATTTGCCCCTTCGCTGTCTTGCACACTCGCCTTTGCGTCCAGCCTCGGGGCCCTCGGCTGTCAGACACTGTTTTCCTGGCACGTGTCGCGTTTCTCTCTCCTCGTGCTCCGCCCCCGACTCGCTCACACACGTCCCCGCTGGGACCCTCTTGTGCACACCTCACTTCCTACAGTCCCCAGATCCCTCAGCCCGCTCTGAACCCATGATGCAGACACACGTGGGACACACCTTCCCTGCCCGCCCAGGCCCCACACCTCCGCTCCCCGAAGCCCTCCTGCTCCGTCCTCGCGTTCGCTCTCTCGTGCAGCCGTCCGCACACAGTTACCTCCATCTGCTCACGTCGAAGCACTTTTTCTTCATTCTGAACCCCCAGATTCTCACTCTACCCACCTCTTCCTCCGGAAGTGGCGCTCCCACCCTTCCCTCGCCACTTTCTCCCTCAACCTCTTGCACTGTCACTTTTGCACACTCGCTTCACCGAACTGTCTCACAAATGCTTGTTCCCCTCCTCCTCGCCAGGCCCCATTCCCCTGCACCCCCCTTCTGCAGGCCTTTGCCCATCTCCACTCTTGACTCTCGAACACCCTCTTGCACACTTGCTCTCACGTGCACCCTCCCCCGCACTCACTGCTCCCTGGGAGCCTCTTCCTTCCTTCCTGATGCTTTGCACCCCGGGACCCTGCTGCACCCCCTCTGCCTTTCTGCTAACGCAGCTCCCAGGAGACCTGCACCGGCCCACCTCCCTCCACGTGCTCCTGGGCTGCACTGCTCCTTTTCCTGACACCCTTCTCTTCCGCTCCGTGCAGGCACAGCTCTGGTGGCTGCTTTCACGCTCTGCGTCCCTCCTGGCCCTCCTCAGTTTCTGGAGAAAGGGCCCAGTGCACGCGTGCTCCCGCGCACCGGCTTCCCGCCCCTCCTCTCCTGCCCCCAGCTCCCCTTCCCTTCCATCTCCGGCCTTTCACCCTGCCCTGCCCTTCTTGGGCCATCTGTCTTTCCGTTTTGCACGAGGATCCTCTTCTCCTCCCAACCTTTTCTTCTCTCCAAGAACTCCCCTTTCTCCCTCCAGCATGGCTGCTCCCTCCCGCACGCTTCCCCTTTCCCCTTATTCCTGGGGCTTGGGAATTTTAAGCCACCCCTCCCCTTCGGAAGTCCCCTCTCCTGCTGTGGGTAAAGGGGGGAGGGCATAGCCCTCAGGTCCCCCCCATGTTCAGCTGCCAAAGAAGGGAGCTCCCCCTCCGTCCCCCAAGCCCATTCCCCTCTGCTGCCCCTACCCCCGAGGGGGGGGCGCTCCGTCCATGAGGGGAGGGGGCTGCCCCTCCCCTCACCACGTCAGGGATCTGCGGGGAAACTTGTGGGAGGGTCGTGGGAGGGGGGAGGGGTGGCGAGGAGAGGAGCAGAGGTCGCGCTGGGTCCCTACCCGCCCCCTCCCCCTTGTCGGATGCCCCCAGTCCGCAGGGGGCCTGCGCGGCGCCTGTCTATTAAGGGCTTGTTCATTCTGGATGGGTGCCGCGGGGTTGGGGAGGGTGTTGGGGGTGGGGAGGGGGGGGAGAGAGGTGAGGGAGGGGGGAGGGGCTGGAGGGGGGGCAGAGGGCTGGAGGGGTGGAGAGGAAAGACGAAGCAAAAAGAAACAATAACAAAAGAAGAAATACAAAGCAAAACAAAAGAAAAAAAGAAACTAGAACACACACAAAAAAAAATCCAGAAAAAAAACCTGAAATAAAAGCCCGAGAATTGTCTTCCAAGGGGGATAGGAGGAGGAAGAGGAGGGGGGCAGGTGAAGACGTCTGGTTCTAGCCGAGATCGGGGTGACATGCGTTGAAAGCCCCGGCGCCCAGGTCTTCCCTTCCGCTGGCCTCGGTTCCTCCCGCGAGGGATTGGGACCCCAGCTTCCATTTGCAGGGACTGGAGTAAGATTAGGGAGGCAGGATTATAATATGGGGGTTCGTCCCTACCCCCCATCACCTCCCTCCCCCTGACTCCACACCAAGATTTTGCAGAGAGAAATGGCTTTTGTACCAGGTCATTCTTTATAATTAAACTCACAGTATCCACCCCCTCGAGCCGGCCCCGCCTCCTTCCTGGGGAGGCCACGCCCCCTTCCTCCTGGGTTTGGCCTGCGACGCCCGGGCCCGCGGGACGGTGCGCAGCGAGGGCCCGCCCCACGCGTCAGTCTTCCTCGGTAGGCTCCGCCCCCAGGGCCTGGAGCATGTGCCGCCGGACCAGAGCGCGGCGCAGGTGCAGGCGGTAATCGCCCAGCAGCAGCTCGTCGTGGCGCACTAGTGGGTGCGCAAGCCCTCGGGGGCTGATCCCTGAGCGCAGCAGGCGCGAGCGCGTCTGGAAGTCCGTGACCGTGATCAGCCACCTGCGGGGGCGGGGCCGAGGGAAAGGGGCGGGGCGAAAACCGAGGGGAAGTTGCTGGCGGTCTCCGCCGGCCTCTGTCGAGTCCCTCGCTTGGTCCCTGTTCGTTTATTGACTCCAGCCACTCCGTCCCTGAGGTCCTCTCCTGCCGGGTTCAATCCTTGCCCTGTCCCTCATCGGGGTCACTCCAGGCTCGGTCCTCCCAGCCTGGTTCTGGCCCCTACTCACAAGGTTCCCCTCCTCAAACCGCCGCTCCAGGCCCCGTCCTCGCCTGATGGCTCCCGGACCTACCCCTACAGTGTTCACTCTGCCCCTACATAGCTGCTTCTCCAGGCTCCGACTCCACACCAAGGTCTTGCCTCGGTCTTGGTCTGGTCACTACTCTGTCCAGGTCCCAACCCCTCAGCGCCCTGCCTCCGCCGGGCTCTTCCCTGGCCTCTTCCGCCTTCACTACGATTCCGCCCCCAGCTCCACTTACCGCCCCGCCCTCCGGGTCGCGCCCAGCTCCGCCCTCACGCCGGCTTACCGGTCTCGGCGGCCAGCGGTTCCGCAGATGACGTTCACGTTCTCAAAGCGGATGCTGCTCACGCACCCGCTCTCCATGGCCCCGGGCAACTCGGCCTCCAGAGCCTCCAGCACCTCCAGGTGGGTAAAATCCTCCTGGGGGAGTTAGAGAGCTTCAGCCCTTCATGCCCTGGTTCAACCCTTCAGTCCTAGCTAGAAAGTCACCACCTGCAGAACCTGGGTGGCCAAGGTCCCGGGTGGCGTTTGAGGGGCAGGGATGGCACTTGATCCCAGGGTCCTATTGCTTTTGTCAAGGGGGGGTGAGGGACAATAGGTATCTCTCAGCATCCACTATCATTTGAAGTCATTCTCCAAAGACTCAGTTCTTCCCAAGTGGATTTTCCCAAGCCAATGAACAGTTGCCTGAATGATTCCCAGTGTGACCAACTTCAGCAATCTACCAATAACGTCTCCAGCAACCTGCAAGGGGGGCGGGGGTCCTAAAGGCTCTTGAAGATTTCTTCCAGGATTTAAATTGTACATTTTTCCTTTTAAAGCCATATTTGCATTTCAGGGAATGTTCAGTTATCAAAACATAAGGGTCATGGGGGGTTTTGACGTCTTGTCAATCTGTTTAACATTCGGAAGCGTCTACTGATCACCAACCACGTTTTCAGTGTGAGACTGCAACATGGAAAGAGACACAGAGTTGTCAAAGCATGGCCCTTACTGAGGATCTAAGTGAAAGCAAATCGCTCACCTCCAGAGAGGCTAGGCTTAGGTGGGGGGGAGCCAGGGCTGAAGGGTCCTTTCCTCAAAATCCCAAAGGAGAGGAGTGATGGGGTGGGAATTGATCCCTAAAAGGAGAACAATCCCTGTGTTGGGGCCAAGGCACACAAATTAGCTGAGGGACACCTCAGAGGCCAGTGCCTGGCACACCTCAAGCTCCAATTAATATGAGCTCTTCTCGCTGCAGTACCAGGTGACTGGCAGTACCAAGTGACTGGAACCCGCACACTACCTCCTCTAAGAGCAGGGATTGCCCAGGGAACCCTATACTGAATGACCTGTTTGCTGAATATGTCAAAAGCATAAGCTTTTCCCTATGAGTTTTTGTTATATTTGAAACTTTACAGAATTTTCTAGCACATGGATTAGCAGGACCCCCTTTGTCCTCAGTATACCCCCAAACCTTTCAGACTCCTCTCTGGGATGAGCAGTGATAAATTTAACGACTAATCCTTTGACAAATTCACAATCAATTTTCAACAAACAGTCCCAGTGCCAAAGCCACCCTGGTAAACCACAGAGCCTGAATTAAAACCCTGGCCACCTCAATCCTGAGTCTGTGCCCTTTTGGCCACACTACCCAAGCTGCAGAAACCAAGACCCTGGGCCACAAGGGTCAGGGAGCCACTCACCGAGGTCTCCATGCACAGGCAGAGGGGCTGGGCAGCGGGCGGCACGGAGAACTTGCGGATGCATGGGAGCTCTCGGTCCAGCGCCTCATATTCTGCAATGACATGCCGCAGGTACTGCTTCCTGGGGAGAGTGACAGGCAGGAACATCTGAGATCAGGGGTCACTGCTGTGACATCTGTGGGAGCCAAGGTCAGAAGTCATGGGGCCAGGAACCACTCACGAGGATTTGATGGGCCTGCCCAGTATCCGGGCCTGTGTGTCTTCTGGGAGCTCCAGGTTCACAAGGAGGGCTCCTGAGGACAGAGAGCGCCATGTTAACTGCCCTGAGCCCTCCTCAGCATCAGGTTTAACTGAGCATCACCCAGTGCTGTCCACACCACCCCAGAATAGCTCCCAAGTCAGTGCTACCTATCCTCAGTTCCCAACTCGGCTGGGCCTGAGATGCTGGGGCGGGGACCCTACCGACCTCCTCTCTGCTTTAACAGCCTGGTTCCCGTCAGGCTCTGCGTGAAAGGGGTACCAGAGGGAGGCTGGCAGGAAAACCCTTTTGGAAGGGACTTGCTCCTTTCTGTGACCTCTTTCAGTGGCCCTGCCTGGCTTCTCAGGGCAGCAGTGTCCCTTGGCTCCCGTGTCCAGCCTTTCACACCCAGCCTCCTCCTCTGGCCCCTCTTGACCACCCCACTGTGGGCTAACTGCTCTCTGCCTTACTGCTGGCCGCCCCACATGATCCGGCTCCTCTTCCCCTAGAGTGATACCCAGCACACAGCTGCCTGGCCTCCCTGGCAGGTGAGGCCACATAACCGAGCTTGCACCCACAGTGCTGGCAGACTGAAGGGTGAGATTCTGGGGTAATTTCCTTAAAGGAAAATGGCCTGCCTTAGGCTTTTTGTCCCTTTTCTTGGGCTGGGATGTGGATGGAGCAATAACCCAGCTTGCTCCACGCCAGGCTATTCCGAGCACCAACGTGGGAGGAGCCTGGGTCCCTGAATGATCGCATGGAGCCAAGATGTCCCACAACCCAGACCACTTGTCCCC
This sequence comes from Xerus rutilus, assembly GCA_028644305.1. Lineage (NCBI taxonomy): Eukaryota > Metazoa > Chordata > Mammalia > Rodentia > Sciuridae > Xerus > Xerus rutilus. The sequence continues at coordinate 47,758,617 of CM053414.1, forward strand.
ATTACATGAGATCCTGAGAGAAATAGATTTCTGTATTCTTTATGCTATTTTGTTTGAGGGTCTCTCTGTTAGAGCAGCTGAAGAGAGAAAAGCAGCCCCACCAGCCAAGCCCTGGTGCACTCCCTGGGGCAGGAGCAGCTTCCCACACCACCACCCTGGCAAGGCTACTGGGACTGCAATATAGAGACAAGAACACTCTTGAATCACGACTGCGCACACACAAAGTCACCAACATTGTCCAAACCACAAAAATGAGCAAGCACTTCCTCCTGGCTAGGTGGCAGCTGCTTCTTAATCAGGCACCACACTGGCTTTTTTTTTTATACCAGGGGTTGAACCCAGAGGCACTTAACCACCAAGCCATATCCCCAGGCCTTTTTATATTTTATTTAGAGACAGGATTTTGCTAAATTGCTAAGGCCGGCCTCAAACCTGAGATCCTCCTGCCTCAGCCTCGGGAGCTACTGGGATTACAGGTGTGCCCCAGCGCAACTGGCGCAACTGGCGCACCAATAGTTTTAATTAACAGCTTGCAGAAGTCAGCGTTTGGCGCCTGTGTTCCAGCACAGGCTGCCTCTAGCACACCACTGCCACCTGTGCTCCAGGAGGTCTCTGACTCCAGGCTGTTGACACAGCTCAGCCTGGACCGCGGTCAGCACCCTGCTCTGTTCCCATCCTCCCTCCTCCCATCTGTCCCCTGGGCAGCTGGAGTTGAAGCCACCAGACCCCTGCCCCCAGAATACAGTCCTCACTTGGTGGAGGCTTGCTCTCCACCTGTGGCCTGGGGACTTTGTTTGAAATGTGATATTTCAGATCCGCTGCAGACCTCCCAGGCCAGAATCTGCATTTTAAAACTGCATTTTAAAAGGGTCGCCTGTGAGACGCACCTACCCTACCCTATGACCCCCCCTTTCTTCTTGCCATGCTGGCCTCCCCCTCCCATCCTCAAACACAGAGCCTCTTGTTCCAGCAGGGCTAGTGTTAATCCCTAGATGTCCAGAAGTGCTTTTCATGGGCTCCCGTTGTGCTCAGGACAGCCGCACTTTGACCTTTATTTCTGTGATATGTTAATTGAATCTGTCCCCCCACATCTTGTGAGGGACAAAGGCAGAGACCTCTTTTTTTGCCTCAGCATCTGGCATAGTGCCAAGCACATGGTTCATAGTGAGGATTGAATAAAGCTCAAAGGGACATAATTATCAAAAGCCATGGGTGGTCTTTATTTGAGTCCCAATTTTCTTTTTTTTTTTTGGTACCAGGGATTGAACTCAGGGACACTTAACCACTGAGCCACATCTCCAGCCCATTTTTATATTTTATTTAGAGACAAGACCTCACTGAATTGCTTAGGGCCTCCCCAAGTTGCTGAGGCTGGCTTTGAACTTGCTATCCTACTGCCTCAGCCTCCCGTAAGGCTGGGATTACAGGTGTATGTCCGTCTTATTTAGGTCCTAAATCTGACAAACCTAATAAAAAACAAATTTTGACATAAGTAGTGAAATATGAGTATATAGTAGGTATTGGATGACATTCAAGAAGAATCATGAGGCCAGGCACGGTGGCGCACACCTATAATCCCAGCACCTTGGGAGGCTGAGACAGGAGAATCGCAAGTTCAAAGCCAGCCTCAGCAACGGCGAGGCGCTAAGCAACTCAGTGAGACCCTGTCTCTACATAAAACACAAAATAGGGCTGGGGATGTGGCTCAGTGGTCGAGTGCCCCTGAGTTCAATCCCTGGTGCCAAAAAAAAAAAAATTATATGCTCTGGAAAAGTGTATTCAATGACTCATGAAGTGGCTTTGGCGATGTCCAAAGATGCATATGAAAATCTGCAGATGCACTGGCTTCTAGTACAATATGACATTAGGAATGAGAATTTTTTTTTTTTTTTTTTGGTACTAGGGATTGAACTCAGGGGCACTCGACCACTGAACCACATCCCCAGCCTTATTTTGTGTTTTATGTAGAGACAGGGTCTCACTGAGTTGCTTAGCGCCTCACCCTTGCTGAGGCTGGCCTTGAACTCGCGATTCTCCTGTCTCAGCCTCCCAAAGTGCAGGGATTACAGGCGTGAGCCACCGCACCCAGCTATACCTTTATTTTGTTTATTTATTTATTTTTTTATGTGGTTCTGGGGATTGAACCCAGTGCCTCACACATGCTAGGCAAGCACTTTGCCACTGAGCCACCACCCCAGCCCGAGAAATTCTTCTAAATTACAACAATGATGTTAATAAAGTCATTTCAATGTATGTGAATTAGTATATGAAAGGTATGCAAATTATATTTAAATTTAAATGTATGTGGATTATACATTTAAATGTAACTGAAGTAATAAAAGTATACATTTAAAAGTAAGTATTTGTTGAACAATCATCATTCTGTCACAGCATCTCAGAGGCTTCCTGTGTGCCTTGGAGGATACTGGGGGCCAAGAGCTGAATGAGACCTGGGAACCCCCAGTCCAGGGAGGGAGGGAGTCACTGCCTCAGTGGAGCTCCGTCCCGGAGCAATCAGGGAAGGCTTCCCAGAAGAGGGTGAAACCTGAGGGGTAAAGAGGAGTTGGCCAAATAAAGAGGTGGCAGGAAGAAGGATATTTCCTGCAGAGAGACCGGTGGGAGCCCAAAGGGCCAAGAGAGACAAAAGGACAGACTCCTCTGCAGGAACTTCCTAGAGTCCTCTCCAGCCCGACTGTGGAACACTTTCTGCAGTCATAGGTTATTAGTGATTCCTGAGACGTGACTTGGCACCTGCCCTATTTCATCCATTAAGCCCTACAGGCAAAATGCTTGGCATTCACAAGCTCTGTAAGGGCCTCTGTCGAGGTCTGCAACCCGATGCACTGAGAAGCTTATAGGTTCCTAAATGCCACAAAGAGCGAAACTAGACTAAGTGGTGACGAACACAGCTGCCCAGCTGCTCAGCACAGTGCCACCCAACAGTTCTGGAGCATATACATAGATTACCTTCAACATGAGGGGCCTCCATCTGGGTTAGAGGTGGTGTGGGGTCGGGTTCCCAAAGACAGCTTCACAGGCACAGCCTAGCACCTGGCCCAGAGCAGGGGCATAAAGTGGGCACCGGGAAGGAGACCCCACAGCACCCCATCCTGTATGCCCTACTTGAGAGAGCCCACCCTACACCCAAGTGACGCAGGAGGCTCACTCACCACCAGTTCCCTTAGGAATACTTAGAACACTTATCCACCTTGACCAACGCCTCCCAATTCTTGCTATTCATCAGAACCACCTGGCAAGCATTCAAAAAAAACCACAAATGTTCATCTCTACCCCCACCCCAGAGATTCTTGTTAAATGAGGTCTTAAGTAGAGTTAGGTATATAGTTTTCTTTTTCAATAAGCTTCTAATTGGTATGCAGGGGAAGTTGAAGATTAAAATTATGATAATCCTTTTCCTCCTTCCTGGTAGAGGTGGGCAGGTGACTGAATACTGACCAATGGAATGTGAGAAAAGGTCACTTCGGGGATCTAGGAATGTAGATCTCTGGAGATGTTGCCTGGTACTGTGGCAACCATATTGTGACCATGAGGTAAACAAGCTGGTATACAAAGATGACATATCCCAAACCAAGAAACTGGACTATAGAAAGAAACCGAGTCCTCTGTGATATCACTGAGCAGCTGGCTCAACAAAACCCAGCCCCCTACCTACATGCACATACTTTTGGGTTTCTTTTGGGGTGAGATAATGATATTCCTACTTATACACTAAATCTAGTTTTCTCTTACTTGCAGCCAAATGTATCCTCACTGAAATATTAATAACACTGAGGAAGTGAATGAACTGTGCTAAAGCACAGAGTGCAAACTGGGAGACTTCACACAGGGGCCTGTCTGCAGGGGACAGACCACACAGGGCCTCAAAAGCTGGTAGGAAAGTGGGAAGCCAGGAAGGGCTGTCAACAGGGACAGCCAGGGTCAGTGTGCCATTTCAGAAAGACCCCTTAGGAGCCATGTAGCCTGGAAGAGAGAGACTGAAGACCAGGAAGAAGGTGAGAAGAGGGTCCACGTGGAAGACAAGACCTGAGGCAGGGGCCAGGCAGACAGGAGAGTCAGAGGACAGGAGGATGGGGCCTGAGGGGCTGTGGGAGGGAAAGGAAGGGGAGATGCTGAGCTCAGTGTGGAAGAGCAGGGAGCATGAGGGCATCCTGGGGGAAAATGGGCTCAGAATCGCTTAGGCCCAGAGATTCATGGGAAATGTAGTTCTGGGTTCAGAGCATTGGCCAGGGGACTGCAGAGGCTTGTGGGAAGTGTAGTCCAAGGAGCCACTGTCCAGGATTCTGGTGTATAATGTGTGTGTGTATTGGGCAGGGCTCTCACTTTGGAAAGCCAGTGGCTCACTCAGGACCACACTGAGGGCCGGGGCCACCACACAGTGCCACCACCCCCATACCCGGCTGGTACCTGCCTCCCTGTGCACGCAGGGGCTGCCCAGGGTGGAGGAACACAGAGGCTCCACCTCTTGCTGCATCCTGGGAAGGCGGGTGGGGGGTGTCTCAGGAGGGTGGGAAGAGGGGCTCTGACTAGGCCACCCACCCCTGGTCCTTCTCCCTGCCGCAGCTTCCTCTTCTTTTTTGTAGCCGGGGAGGGGAAATACAGAATTGGAAGGCAGAGACCACATGGTGACCCGGGTGCCCCTAACCTCGGGGACTTCCTGGACGGCCCAGGGCCTTCTTCCCCACTTCCCTATGCCTTCCCTGGCGTCTCCCTGCCTCCTGGAGTCCCTGTCCCCGTCTCTCTCTCTCCAGCCCTCCCGCTCGCTCTCTCCCCATCTCTCTGCCCCACCGGCCCCCATCCTCTCTTCTCTCTTGCTGGACTTCTCTGCCCTCCTCTTCCCCGGCCCTCTCCTCCCTGGCTCCATCCCCTGCTCCCTCAGTGTCCCCAGCCCCTCCCCAGCCCCGCGGCCCTCCCTCTCTTCATCCTCTGTTGCCTGTCTGGAACTCTGTCGCCCTCATCTCCTGCCCCTGCCTCTCTCCTTCCCTCTCCCCAGCCTCCTTCCTCCATCTCCTCTCACAGCTGCCTCCACCACCGTCCCAGCCTCCACTTTCCTCTCTCATCCCTTTCTGTTCCCACTTGCCCTCCGCTCATCCCTGTCTGCCGCAGGAACTGGTTAGACACAGGCGAGTCAAACTGAAACTGGGTTCTCTAAGGGGAGGGGGAGGGGAACAGAGGCCAGTTGCCATGGTACCCCTGGGGGTGGGGCTGAGAGTTCCGACCCCTGAGTCTGAGGGAGGAGGCCTAAGGTCTGGGCCCCTGGGTCCCAGGAAGAGGGAGCTGGGGCTGGACACCTGGTTCTGGGGGCTTCCCAGAAGGTGGGACACAGGTCCCACCCTGTGTGTTACTAGCCAGTGTCTTTAGAGCTCTAGCAGGAGCCACTGGAGTTGTCCCCTTTGTCCTCCAATCCCTCTGTCTCTGTCACTCTGATCTCTGTTTCTCTCCCTTTCTCTACATTTCCAGAGGGTCCCGCCTTCACTGACTATGGTCCCTGCTTGCTGAGCATCGGTTTCCTCCTTTCTGCGCAGTGGACAAGATTAAGAATCGATCTAGCCGGGTGCTGTGGCACAAGCCTGTAATCCCAAGACGTAGGGGGGCTGAGACAGGAGAATCGCGAGTTCAAAGCCAGCCTCAGCAATGGCGAGGCGCTAAGCAACTCAGTAAGACCCTGTCTCTACATAAAACACAAAATAGGGTTGGGGTTGTGGCTCAGTGGTGGAGTGCCCCTGAGTTCAATCTCCAGTACCAAAAAAACAACAAAACAAAAAAAAACACACACACACAAAAAGAATCTAGCTTCCACAGACAACTTGATATATGTCTTTCCTTTCTCCACTGAAATTCTTAGGCTGATCAGAGTCAAGGCTAGAGCTGGTGAGGTCACTGTGGATACATGCAAGGAGAGAACTTGCCTGAAAGTGAATACAATGGGAGGGAAGCAAATCCCAAAGACAAGACAGTCGGGTTCCTGGTGATGATGGAGACTGCTGGATCTAGCTGTGCCTGAAGCCCTCATCTACCCAATAAATTCCTCTTATGCTTAGGTCAATTCAATTTGAGTTTTTGTCATTGGCGATTGAAACAGTCTAGATAAATAGTCTCACTCAGCTCTTCTGTGGCTCTGTCTGCCTTCCCGCATCTTGACATCTTTTTCTCTCCTGTTAAGCTTCCTTCTCCACTTCCAGTGCCAATGCCATCTCTGGAGGGTAGGGACACCTTTGCCATGGCTATAGGCACGGGAGCCCCACTGCCCCTGGGTCCCTGAGCTCTAACCCTCTCCTCTTGCCTCTCTTGGCGCCTTCCTCTCTTCCTCCCTCTCCACCCCCACCTTCGCTCTCCGGAAGACATTCAGAACCCCTCCGTCCTGCCTGGACCCTGGTCCTAGCCTCCTTCTTGTCCTCCCAACCTCCAGCCTCTTCCCCTCATTCCTTTCCCCACAGGCGAGACTCTAGAGAGGTCCCTCCTGCACCCAGAGCTGGCCCTGCCCCCGCCCACATGTAGACCTGCCCCAGCTTGCTGGTGCCCTTGCCCGGTGTTCAGGCCCCTGCCCTCAAATTCAACATCGAGTCCCGCCCCCTTCTGCCCTCAAGCATCCTTCACCACCCTCTAAGAGTTATCAGATCAGCCCTCCCACACCCCGCCCATTCCTGTCTCCACTCCTTCCCACGCGCTGTGCCCTGTGCCTGGACCTCTGCCCACCCCCTCCCTCACATCCCCTATTTCCCAAGCCCCCTCCTCCAGGAAGCCCCCTCTGACTCCTCCTCCTGCCAGGAGTGTTTTTGGTCTCCTTCCTCTACATGTTTTTTTCTGCTCCTTTTCCAGACCTCTGAACACTGTCCCCCCACCCCCACCGCCCGCCCTCTGTCTTGCTCGGGCAAGGTCCCCTGGCCCTTCTCTGCTCTCCAGGATCACCTCACAGTGGCCAGTACTCTGGGAAGCTCAGTCCATATGAACTGAATGAACAAACAAATGACTACTTCCCTCTATCTCTGTGACCAACACTCAGCATCCCCAACCCCATCTGCCCTGTCTGTCCTGGTCCCCAACAGAGGGCAAAGAAGAGAATACAGGCTCTGGGATCAAGCAGATCAGCATGGGGTGCTGTGCAAACCCAGGCAAGTGTCTAGCCCTCTCAGAGCCTCAGTTTCCTCATCCCTGCCTTGAAGAGTTATTGGGGAGTGAAGCAATATTCCCCCACCCACCCAGGCACACAGGCACTCGTCAGAGGCAGCTCCTTCCCTAGTTCTCCGACTCTGCATTGGCTTTAGCTGCCTTCTCTGGAACCTTCTCTTCAGTGGCCTTGTCTGTCTTCCTCTGTCTCTTCCTCCTCTAGCACTGGGCCCCTATGTCTCCATCTCTCTCTCCCTGGTCTCCCGCACTGAGTCACCATCTCTCTGTTCCGCTGTGCCTCAGTCTGGCCCTCTCTGTGCCTGCCTCTGCCTCTGCCTCCCTCCCTTCCTGCGCCCCTCCACCCCGCCATCCCCTTGGGCCTGGGCCACACATTCCTGAATCAGCACTTAGAAGTGATGTCAGCCCTGTGGTGAGGCAGGCTGCTCAGAACCCTGCCTGGAGGGTTTCCTCCCCACCTCCTGTGCAGCCGGAGGTCAGCTCACCAGGCCCTGGTCAGCTCGCCTGACCTCTCTTCTCAGCCTTTATTCTCTCCATGGGGAGCATCAGAAGGGTGAATGTGTTTACACACGTGGGTGCCTCTTCCTGGGTGTGTGTATTAGTCTATGTCCAAGAGCGTTTGTGTGTGAATCTGTAGGTATTTGTGCAAATCTCTCCATCCATCCATCCATCCATCCATCCATCCGCCAACTTACCCGTCCGCCCTCCTGGCCTCCATCCGCCCTCCTGGCCTCCAGCCAGCCAGCACCTTCCATCCAGCCACTCGTTCCTCTACCACTCACCCATGAGTCCAGCACCCACCCATTCATCCATATGTACGTGAATACACCTCTGCCCCCACGCATTCCTCCATCCTGTCCAACAACCAATATTTTGTGACCACGTGCCTGGTGAGGGCGCAGCACTGAAGAAGAGGGCGGCCACCTCGAGCTGTGTGCTCTGCAGTCCTCCGTGGCACACCCTCCGGCCAGGCCTTCCCGAGCTTGCTCCTTCTCCCTGCCGCATGTCCCCTCCTCCTGGCCCCCTGGTTTAACCCACTTGCCTCTGTGCTCAGCTCAGTGGCTTACACAGGGAAGACACCCTCCCTGGCTTCATTCTCGGACACAGGGCACCCTGGACTCGCTTCACAGCATCGATCCTCGTTTGGGATCTTGGGATGTGGAGTTCTTGGATCATCTGTCTCCTCCACCCGGTCATGAGTTCTCCCCCAGCTGGGATTTGTGTCTATTCTATTTCCCAGCTGAATCCCTGGTGCCTAAAAAAATGTCCAGGACACAACAGGTGCTCACAAAGCATATGTCGAATGAGCGCATGAATCCAACTGGATAAATATGGAGGACTCTCCTGTCTCCTGGTTCCTGTTCTGGGGCCCTTTACGCCATTCTGCACGCCCAGAGGCAATGGCTTGCAAGGCCCTCGCACGCCCTGAAGCTGTGGCCCAGGGCAAGGGCTCAAGGTGGTTGGTTGACAAAGCAGTGTTGTCAATCTCAAAGCTGACACTTGCCAGCTGTGTGGTCCTGGGCAGGGCGCTTGCCTCTCTGGGCCTCAGTTTTCTCACTTGTCAAATGTGATTAAAGATTAAATGAGCAAATGCATGTAATTATTAGTTATGCCAGCATTAACCACTAGCCGTTTCTTCTAAGCACCTCCTATGCATTTCATTTAGTCCTCAAAATAATGAGATAGAATCTGATTTTCAAAATTATCATCATCCTCATTTACAGAGGTGGAAACCAAGGCATGGAGAACATGAGGAACCCACCCAAGTCACCACATTGAGAAAAAGCAGAGCTGGGGCTTGAACCTAGTACTTGGCCTCCAAAGCCACACACGACTGCCTCTCAATGCCTGGGCAGCCTCAGAGTCCGTGTCCCTGGAAACATGTCACAGGAGGCAGGCAAGGCCACCTGTGTGCATATTTCTGAGTGTGGGCACGCTTGCTGGCCTGAGGAACAGGGCTGTCCGTGGAGTGTGGACAGGCCCCTGCTGGGTGCCAGTTCTGGCTGTGAGAATGGCCACTCAGCAGGGCTGGGGTTTGCTCTCTGTAGGTGTACACTCGCACGAGCTTCCCTGGCAGTGAATGCCAGACCCATCTGGAAAATGTAAGCAGAGAGGAGGATGCAACTCTGAGGGAAGCCAGGAGGAATTTCTGGAGGATTCTGTGGTCTAAAGACTGCAAAGTGTATACACAGGCACAGTGGTAGGGGCAATCTAACTAGAGGGAGGGCCTAGGAGAGGAGTGTTAGAGTTACATTTGCAGAAGAAATCTTTTGCTTAAAGGTTGTATTTATTTGGGTGTCCCTGGTTGCGGGGACAGCACTAAGTGAGATTGGGGGCCTTCCAAAGCCTCCTCTCTGGGCTGAGACTGTGGCTAGGTAGATCTGGACTTCACCAAGGGAATTAAACTCCATAGGCCTTGATTGTCTTCTCTGTGAAATGGGAATACCATAATTGCACCCATCTCAGCACCAAAGTGAAGATTAAACGAGAAAATGCTTTCAAAGCACTTAGCACATTGTCACTTTATCATAGGAAGAGGCAATTATCATTAACTGCTATTAATATACCCGAAACTGCTACTTGCTGCTTTAAAGAAGTATTCATTAAGTACGGACTTGGTGCTAGAGCTTTATCTATACTAACTGGTTTTGCAAATTCTGCATCCCTTAGGAAATAAATTTATTGTCTGTAATCTGCTGGAGAGAAACCGGCTCAGGGCAAGGAGCTAGGATCATACAGGAGGGAGCGGGCCCAGGCCCTTTCTGAACCTCTGCTCCAGGCTGTCACAGGCTCTGCCTCTGCCTCCGAGGCCTCCTCCTGCCACCAGCCCTCAGAGCTGCTCCCGGAGAGGCACTGGAAGTCCTGAGGTCCGGGGTTTCTAGGTCTGAGAGCAGCAGAGCCCTAGATCCCGGGGGAACAGCAGGTCATGATCCCAGATCTCTGGATGCCGGATTTGGAGGCGCACTGGGTCTCCGGTGCCTTAGTCCCGGAAAGCATCTCCTTCCTCGCTGCAGCCTCGCGATTTTGGCTTTCGGGCGGCGGGATGGGAGGGGAGAAGGAGGGGATGCAGGGGGAGGAGCTGCGGACCTGCGACAGGGGCGGAGGAGGAGCCGGGCGGGCACCGCGGCGGGCGCGCGGGGCTGCGGCGGCGGCGGCGGCGGCGGCGGCGGCTCCGGGTGAGTCCGCTCCTCCCCCTCCCCTGCCACAGCCCCCGCCCCAGCCCGAGCCGGGGGGCGGCCCCGGCGCGAGGGGCCGGGGTCGGCGCAGAGGCGCGTGGCTCTCGGGCCGGGCAGTGGGAGTCTGCCGCGCTCGCTGGCTGCTCCGGGGGAGGGGCACGTGGCCCTGGAAGGGGGCTCCCGAAACACCTGGGTGTCTCCACCCTCGCCCACCGATCCCAAGGCGGAGGGATCGTTGACCCATTCCATGGCCCCTAAGGACTTAGATCTCCGCGGTCTTTCAAGGTCCTGGACATCGTTCTGCTCCCCTACAGTGTCTTGGGACCCTGGCATCTTAACCCCCCCCTCCACCCATATCTCAGGGGGGAAAAAAAAATCTTGTCCTCTCTGCAGCCCAGGGAGGCATTTAGGACTTCAACTCCCAGCAGCCCTTGCACCGCCCGGTCTAGAAAGCCTCCGCAGCGCGAGCGCGAGGCCTGCCGGGAGTTGTAGTCTCCGAGCTTTTACCGGCACGGGGCCCGGAGGTGGGAGGTGGCAGAGGGACCCCCCCGGGGTCTCCTGGGGTCGGACAACTAGTTCCAGTAGGGCAAGATGTGTGGCTTGGGCTGAGTTTTCCCCCTCCCCCCGGCCTCGGCCCCCAGATCAGACACCCCCTCTCACCACCCGGCGCGCGTGGGGACGGGTCTGCAGCCCCTTGTCCGCCCTAAAACCCCATGGGCTGCCGCCCGCCGCCGCCTCGGCTGCCACCCAGGACAAGGCAGGGATAAGCGCAGGTGAGTCTGACCACGCTTGTATCGGAGTCCTGGCCTTTTGCAGCACCCCCATGACACCTGCCCATCTGTGAGCCCGGATCTGTCCCTCCCTAATTTCCTTCTGCATCCCCCTTCCAACCCATCTCTGATGTCTAACTCCAAACCATGTGTCACTAATTCTCCCGCCCTACATCCACCTCTCTCTCCTGGCCCCCTCTCATTCATGTCCCCGTCCAACCTACCCTTCTGGACCCACATCTCTCTGCCCAGCTCTCCTACCCTTGTGTCTGTCTGTGATCTCAAGCCATTATCTGTCTGTCGGGCTTTGTTTCTGCATCCCTTTATCCTCTTCTCCTGCTGTTTCTCTTTGGAAGCTATTTCTGCTCACACTGCCACCTGCCCCTGATCGCATCCCCTCTGTCCATTCCTCAGCCCCCATGAATTACATGCCAGCTCATTTTTTGTCTCTATCCAACCCAAGTCCCAATTCTTGACCTCTCCTCCATTTGTCTGTACCTCTCTCCTCCTCTGGGCTCCAGGTTGCCCTCTCCACAATCTCTGTCTCTCCTCCCATTCTCTCTCTCTTCCCTCAACTTGGTCTCTGTCTCTGCATCTCCATCCCTCCCCATCATTCACCGTACCTATCACCTCTTCTCTTTCTTCCTGGCCCTCTGCCTGCTCTCCCCAGTCTGGTTCCTTCTCCTTCCCCTGACCCTCTAAGCACTTTCCAACCCGCAGCCCTCGCTCATACTGTTCCTGCTGCCCCCAATGCTTTGCCCTGCCCTAGCCATATTGCCCACTACTCGCGACTGGCTCCATCTTGTCCTTCAAGTCCCAGAGAGCCCTCCATAACTGTCCCCTTCCGGATTCCTCTGTGGCACATCCTCCAGCTCTTTCTTTTATTTTTATTTATTTATTTTTTTAAATATATTTTTAGTTGTAGATGGACACAATGTCTTTATTTTATTGCTTTGTATGTGGTGCTGAGGATCGAACCCAGGGCCTCACGCAGGCGAGGCAAGCGCTCTACCGCTGAGCTACAGTCCCAGCCCCTCCAGCTCTTTCTTTTAAAGTGTTTCTCACCGTGGGAGAATGTCTTCTTGTTGGAGCTTGTTTGTTTACTTGTTTGCTCTTTGACTCTGTTTGGATTGGGACACCAGGAGCCCCAGTGCTTCGTTCCCTGCTGGATCTGCAGTGGCCAGCTCAGAGCCTGGTGTGTAGTAGGAGCTTGAGGAAGATTTGTTGGAAGAATGAATGAATGATGAATGGTTGTCTCCTCGTGTGTCCGTCCCTAATCTCTGTCCCTTCCTCTGTGCAGCCCTAATCTCTGTCTCTTTGTCTGCCCACCCCTTTATTTGTGCATCCGGACTCTGCCCCTTTGCTGACCTTCCCAGTCAGCTCCTCCTGGTCCGCTTGTCCCTGTCCTCTGTCGCCTTGTCCACCCATGCCAATCTCTCTCTCCTGAGTGTGTCCAACCCATGTTGCTGTCTTCTTGTCTGTCCACCCTGGGACTTCTGTCCTCTAGGCTATCTGCTCCTAATTTTTTTCCCATCTCTCCCTCATGCCTGTATTGTCCCTCTTCCTCTGATTTTGATCCCTGATTCATCTGCCCCACTCTCTGTTCCCTCTGCCCATCCCTCTGCGCTCTTTCTCTCTCCCCTTATCTCTGCACCCCTGCTCACCTCTTCCCTGGACCCTCAACCCTCCCAATCACAGGACCAGACGGCCACCATGTCTGGAGACTATGAGGATGACCTCTGCCGGCGGGCACTCATCCTGGTCTCAGACCTCTGTGCACGGGTCCGAGATGCCGACACCAACGACAGGTGCCAGGAGTTCAACGAGCTGCGAATCCGAGGCTACCCCCGGGGTCCAGATGCAGGTCAGCACCCCAGCTGTCTGGGCTAGCTCCCTGCCTCCACAATGGCCAATACTTTGGGGAATTCAGAAAGGGCTGCTCAGCTTCCCGGTCCCTTTGAGACCAATCCCAGTTAGCATCTTGAACCCATCCTGCCTGCTGCTGCCACCCCATCCCCAAACCTCTAACCTAAGGAGAAGGAGCTGTGTGGTTAGTCATTTGACTGAGGAACCACTTGCCTCTGACCTTTTGTATTTTGCTCTGTGGCCTCTCTATCACTGTGGCCACCAAATTGTCTCTTTATCTGCCTTTGTGCATCTCACACAGTGGTTCCAAACTCAGGTTTTGAGTCAGATGGTCTCACCTGGAAGTATTCAAATCCCACCTCCCTGCCTGGTAACTGGATGGCTTTAGGAAGACGGCTCTTCTTCTGTACCTCAGTTTCCTTATCTGGAAAATGGGGATGATAAAGTATTTACTTCATAGGGCAGATGAGAGACTCAAATGATGTAACACCTGGGAAGCACTTAGAACACTGGACGCCCAGTGGTCCTTCAGCCAATACTGGGATTTACTTATTGAGCACCAGCTGTGGCAGGGGACAGGCAAGGTCTTGATCATTGACTGTGGGCAGTGGTCCTCCATGGTACATATAATCCCTATTTTCTTTCTTTTTTTTTTTTTGTTTTGGTACCAGGGATTGAACTCAGGGGCACTCGACCACTGAGCCACATCCCCAGCCCTATTTTGTGTTTTATGTAGAGACAGGGTCTCACTGAGTTGCTTAGCGCCTCGCCCTTGCTGAGGCTGGCTTTGAACTCGCAATCCTCCTGTCTCAGCCTCCCTAAGTGCTGGGATTACAGGCATGCGCCACTGCACCCGGCTATAATCCCTATTTTCTACAGGGGAAACAGGCTCAGAGGGTGAGGTGACTTGCCCCAAGTCATAGAGCTAGGAAGCAGCAGGCTTCTGAAGCTAGGAAATGTCATGCATGCCACTGGAGACTACAGCAGCCTCTGGCTGAGCACAGGGGCAGGGCTGGGCCTCCTATGTGTAGGACGGCCAGGTGTCACTGATGAGGAATGAGGGCCAGAGAGTGGCTGTCACTTGCTCAGGGTCTTAGGTAAGTAGCGAGGCCAGTATTTGATCCTGGATAGTCTAGGCCTGCTGCTTGGGGTTCTGGGGACCCCTCTCAGGGTTCAAGGATTTGCTAGAAGAAAAGCTGTGTATGGTCCAAGGTTCAGGTAAAACAAGCCACTCCTATCGGGCAGGGCACCGTATGGGCTTAGAGCCCTTGTCTGTCTGTCTGTCCTGGCAGGTTCCCTCCTAGAGGCTGCTCAAGGGCCAGACTTCCCTGCAGGCAGGTGTGACTCCTTTGCTGTGGAGTCCCACCGCCTCTGGAGGCCAGGCAGCTCCTGGGCTGTGCAGACGGGAATGAGGAACCTGTCAGCCTGGAGGGTTCACCGTCTGACTTGGACAGTGAAGGCTATTCAGTATTCCTTCAGAGGAACCCCCGGCTTCAACTCTGCCCACATTTAGGAGGCTTTTAAAGTCCTTGCCTCTGGTTTCTAACAGTCCCCGGAACTTGCAGCAAGTTTGGGTCACTTAGAAAGGAGCACCTCAAGGGAGGAGGCAGGGGAAATTTAGAGTTCCTCTGCCAGTGGTTGATTATGTCTGTGCAGGGTCATGTCGTTCCTCTCTCAGAGCCTCAGTTTTCTTTTTCTTTCTTTTTTTTTTTTTTTGGTACTGGGGATTGAACTCAGGGGCGCTCGACCACTGAGCCACATTCCCAGCTGTATTTTGTGTTTTATGTAGAGACAGGGTCTCACTGGGTTGATTAGCACCTCCCCGTTGCTGAGGCTGGCTTTGAACTCACGATCCTCCTGTCTCAGCCTCCCAAGGTGCTGGGATTATAGGCGTGCACCACCGTGCCTGGCTGAGCCTCAGTTTCCTATGTGTAAGATGGGACAAATGATCTCTAAGTCATAAGGATTAATGCCACACACTGCTGTAGCTTCACTGAGCAGTACAGGACCAGAAGGTGTCTGTTCCCTCAGTCTGTCCCCTCAATGCTCAGCTGTCCATGCTGGTAATAACTTAGCCACCTACTTCTTCACCATAATCTACCATCTAGACAGGTAGGGTCTGCCCTGTCTTCTACCTCACTGGCACCCAGGAGCCAGTTCCAGAAAAAAATGCACATTTCCAGAAAACCCCACTCCTGGTACCAATCAATGAGCAAGCCACAAATCTTTGATTGCAAGAAGCAGGGCTGTGCCTGGGTTTCTCTGCAGGCAGAGCAGCACGTCACAGGCATTTGGAAGCCAGTGTGACAGTGTTGGGTCACTTCATGGAAGCAAAACAACTAATTATTCCAATATCAAGTCACACTGGAACTAACATTTATTAAGAAATATCCAGGTGTGATAGCATAGTGGTGAGAACCGTGGATTCTACAGCCAGGCATCCCAGGCTCAAATTCTGACTCAACCACCTACCAGCTGAGAGACTTTGGGCAGTTGGTTCTATAGGCCTGTTTCCTTTTGTGGAAAATGGGAACGATTATGTTGCCAGCTTCACTTGGAGCACTGAGGTGTCTGGTATGTGGCCACCCATCAGCAGATGTCTTAGGATATTCCACATGCCATTTACCTCTGCTATCTTTCAAACCAAAAAGCAGGATGATTTTTCCTGTTGAACAAATGGAAAATGTAAGGCTCAGAGTTGTTCGGAGAGGTTCCCAAGGCCACACAGCAAACTGTGATTTTAGTCCTGACCTTCCTGACTGTGCTGTGCAGTTCCCACTTTTTCTGAACCATCTTCGAGTGTTTGGGAGGGGCCTTGGTCTTACCCCAGATGTTGTGTGTTCTTATCTAAAGGCAGCCTGGGCTAGTAATCAAGAGAGTACACTCAGGAGGCAGACGGCTGGTTCCAGATCTCAGATCTGTCCTTCACAACCTAATACAAACTCTCACCCTCTTTAAAACGGTCACATGGAAATAGCTCCCTCCCAGGGCTGGGGAGTTTAAATTGCTACGCATGAAGTGCTGGGGACGGTGCATGCCAAATACCGAGGGTCGGCACTTGGGGACTCAGCGGGAGGATGTGCTCTGACTCACCCTGACCCCTGATCTCTGTCCTCACTCTTTCCAGACATTTCCGTGAGCCTGCTGTCCGTCATCGTCACATTCTGTGGCATTGTCCTTCTGGGTGTCTCTCTCTTCGTGTCCTGGAAGTTGTGCTGGGTGCCCTGGAGGGACAAGGGAGGCTCAGCAGTGGGCGGTGGCCCCCTGCGGAAAGACCTAGGCCCTGGGGTTGGGCTGGCGGGCCTGGTGGGTGGCGGTGGGCACCACCTGGGGGCCGGCCTGGGTGGCCATCCTCTACTCGGTGGCCCGCATCCCCATGCCCACACTGCCCACCATCCGCCCTTTGCCGAGCTGCTGGAGCCGGGCAGCTTGGGGGGCCCTGAGCCCCCGGAACCCTCTTACTTGGATATGGACTCCTATCCAGAGGCAGCAGCTGCAGCTGTGATGGCTGCTGGGGTCAAACCAAGCCAGACATCTCCTGAGCTGCCCTCTGAAGGCGGGGCAGGCTCTGGGCTGCTCCTGTTGCCCCCCAGCGGTGGGAGCTTGCCCAGTGCCCAGTCGCATCAGCAGGTCACAAGCCTAGCGCCTGGCACCAGGTGAGAGAGACTGGGCTGGGGTCTACTCTGAACTTCTGCTCCTCTGTGCCTCTTCCCCATCTGTGGCTTTTCTGAGTTCTGGGTCAGGAAGATTGGGGTCTGGACTCCTTGATCTCAGAGAATGAAGAGGCTGAGGCCCCAGACTCTGGATCTAAGGGAGGATGGAGCTAGAGGGGCCTTTTCTCCTTGGACTGAAGGAGGCTGGGACTTGGATTCTTGGGTTCAGAGGCAGGAGAGGCCTGGGGACAAGAATATAGGGTCAGGAAAGTGGAAGACACTGGGAGTTGGAGCCCCAAGTTCCCGAGGCCAGAGGCAATTATTCTTCTCTATCACTTTACACTGGGGTTAGCCCTGGGGACATTGAGCACCAGCATAAGCCCGGCCTGACTGCCCCTGTGCACTCCTGAAGGTCCCGAGGAGACCCTGTTCCCAGGCTGGGGAGAGACCAGGGCTTCCTGGAGGTGGAGGTGCCTGGGCTGAGTCAGGCAGGGAGGCCGGGTGTGGCATGCATTCTGGGAGAAGGAAACAGCCCACAGAGGCGAGGCGGGGAAAGAGACGGAAGTGCATTGGGGGAACAGCCAGGAGTCACTGGGTGTGAGGGGGAAGTTTGAAGGAAGAGAATTTGGAAGATGTGGCTGCAGATGCCAGACCACACAGGGCCTCAAGTGCCAGGTGACAGGGCTTGGAATTTGTCCTGTGGGCCCTGAGGAGCCATGGAGTCTGTGAGCAGGGGAGGAGCAGAGTCAGCTCTGGGCGTCATAAGAGGTGGACAGGAGGGAGACTGGAGAGGACAGGCCTTGGCTGAGACAGGGCAGTGACAATGAGAGGAGAGAACAGGTCGGGGAGAAGATTCAGAGGGTCTGGGCTATGTGAGTCCCCAGGGGCCCAAGAAGTTCTTCTGAGTCACCAGTCTGAGGTCCCCAGGAGGCTTCTGAAAGCTGGTTCACAGGTCTAGGGGCAGAGCTGGCTTAGAAATGAGGATGATTCCCCCCAGATACAGATGGAGAAACCGAGGCTCAGTGACCCTTCAAGGTCACAGAGTCAGTACAGGAAGGGACCAGGGGCCACCTCTCTGGGGGCTGAGGAGGAGGCAGGGAGGCATCTCCTGGGTGGTCAAATGCAGCCAAAGATCAGCTGCTGACTCCGCCTTGGTCTCCTCTGCCCACAGGTACCCAGCCCTGCCCCGGCCCCTCACCCAGCAGACTCTGACCACCCAACCCGACCCGAGCAGCGAGGAACGGCCACCTGCCCTGCCCTTACCCCTCCCCGGAGGAGAGGAAAAAGCCAAACTCATTGGGCAGATTAAGCCAGAGCTGTACCAGGGCACTGGACCCGGTGGCCGTCGGGGCGGCGGGGGCTCCGGCGAAGCAGGGGCACCCTGTGGTCGCATCAGCTTTGCCCTGCGGTACCTGTATGGCTCTGACCAGCTGGTGGTGCGGATCCTGCAGGCCTTGGACCTCCCCGCAAAGGACTCCAATGGATTTTCAGATCCCTACGTGAAGATCTACCTGCTGCCAGACCGCAAGAAGAAGTTTCAGACCAAGGTCTGAAGCTGCGGGCTGCACTTCAGGGTTCCACAGAGGAGGGACCTAAGGGCCTGGACCCCTGGGTCTGAGGGAGGAGGCTGGGCCTGGACCCTGGGTCTGAGGGAGGAGGCTGGGCCTGGACCCTGGGTCTGAGGGAGGAGGCTGGGCCTGGACCCTGGGTCTGAGGGAGAAGGCCTGGGGTCTAGACCCCTGGGTCTGAGGGAGGAGGCCTGGGGTCTAGAGCCCTGGGTCTGAGGGAGGAGGCCTGGGGTCTAGAGCCCTGGGTCTGAGGGAAGAGGCGGGGCCTGGACCCCTGGGTCTGAGGGAGGAGGCTGGGCCTGGACCCCTGGGTCTGAGGGAGGAGGCTGGGCCTGGACCCTGGATCTGAGGGAGGAGGCTGGGCCTGGAGCCCTGGGTCTGAGGGAGGAGGCTGGGCCTGGACCCTGGGTCTGAGGGAGGAGGCTAGGCCTGGAGCCCTGGGTCTGAAGGAGGAGGCTAGGCCTGGAGCCCTGGGTCCTGGAAAGGGGGGAAGGCTTGGGCTACTGGTTCCCGGCAGCGGGGCTGGGGGCATGTCGTCTGCCTCCCCTCTCTCGCCCCCCTCCAGGTGCACAGGAAGACCCTGAACCCTGTCTTCAATGAGACGTTTCAGTTCTCGGTGCCCCTGGCGGAGCTGGCGCAGCGTAAGCTGCACTTCAGCGTCTATGACTTTGACCGCTTCTCACGGCATGACCTCATCGGCCAGGTGGTGCTAGACAACCTCCTGGAGCTGGCCGAGCAGCCCCCCGACCGCCCGCTCTGGAGGGACATCGTGGAGGGCGGCTCGGTCAGTAGCACCTGCGTGGCCCCGGCCCCTCGGCTGACTTGCCCCTTCCCATCCCTGAGACCCTGGCTTGCCCCCTCCTTACCCGGGGACCTCCTAACCTCTCCTCCTTGGCGTTTTTGTTTGTGTGTTTAATGTGTCATGAGGCAATGGGCCTCTCGCCCCCCACCCCACTCAGCCTGGATCCCAGGTTCCCCGACCTTGGCCCCCACCCCGCCCATCTGATGACATCACGGTACAACCCTGTGACTTCTGCCCTCTGCCCCCTGGTTTCTGACCCTCCAGCTTCCTTCACCTCCCACCTCCTGACTCCAGTTCCTAGACTTCTGAAGCCACAAGCCCCTCTGATCCCTGGGCTACTTCACATTTCAGACCCGCGACCTTCTGTTCTTCCCATTGATTCCTCCTGCCCCCTCCCCTGAATCCTGACAGCCTGAACCCCAGGCTCAGGCCTGCTGGGATCCCCAGTGTTCCTTGTGTGTCCCAGTGTCCAGATGGTAGTGCCCACAGGCTCTCTCTAGGGTCCCCTCCTCGCTTCTCAGGACCCTGCCCTCTGGTCGCTCCTCTGAGTCTGATCCCAGGTCCAGCCCCGTTCCCGGGCCTCGCTCGGTGTCCTGAGCCCTGCCAGCCCCCAGGCCTCAGACCCTCAACTCCTCAGCCCTCTCGGTGCTGATCCTGGGTTGCCCACCTCCCAGTTTTCTGTTCTGAGGGAGGCCATGGATGGGGAAGTAGGGCCTATTCTCACACCAGGACAGACTGGCTCCAAGCCCCAGTGGCACGACAACTGGGTGCCTGCGGCTGTTGCCTCCGGCTGCCCCAGGCCTGGCTCTCCCTGGCCTGTGTGCTCCGTCCTGCAAGCCCAGCCTCTGGATCTAAGTGCCTCGTGCCAGGGACCCTGCCTCCAGTGCACCCATCTGTCTCACCCTTGCCCCTGGTGCCTCCCCAGCAGCCCCACGGCCTTCTCCCTGTATCTGCCTTGTCCCTGTGCCCGTCCCCTCCCATCTGCCCACCTGAGGTCTTCTGCACCTCCAGCCAGCCCCTCCTCGGGACACCCGCTGTGGGTTGGCACAGCTGGTGTCCAGGGCCAGTGTTGTGGGGACACACAGAGGGAGCATCTTCCCAGGCTTATGGGAGGAGGTGACCATGAAACTGAGGCTTGAAGGCTGGGGAGGTGACAGGAGGCAGGGAGGGAAGCGTATTCTACACAGAAGGAACAGCCTGGGCAAAGGCCCTGAGGCGGGTGGGTGAGGTGTGGGAAGCGGGGCCCAGACACCATGGCTCCTGGCCAGCCCCAGCCACTGCTCCATCTGTGTGTATCAGGGACAGAGGAGTCTGTCTCCCCGGAAGCCTTGCTGTGAGTGGGAAAAGGGTTCAGTGATGCCACCCAGTCCTGCAAGCTCCCAGGTCCCCTACTACTGCCCCAAGCAAACACCTCGCCCCGTGTCCCCGTAACACTGGCCCCTAACACCATTGGTGATGACCCAGACCTGGGCCCAGGGGCTGCCTCTGTCTTCTGCCCTCTCTGGGGTAACTGCTGTCTATTGCCACTTCTTAGCCCATCTGTCCACGTCAGTCTCTGTGTGGGGGTGTTCAGCTGGTGCTCCCCTCTTTTCCCCTTCACACCCCTGGGGTGGCCCTGTCCCTGCCCCGCCCCAGCTGCCCTCTGGCTCTGGCTCTCTGCTCCCTCCCAGGCACCCCGGCTGGTCTCCCCCTCCCCCTCTGGGTCTCTGGGCCTCTGTTCCCCTCTCTCCCTGGGTCTCTGTCCCCCCCCAGGTCTCTGTCCCCTCCTCTCTCTGGGTCTGTCCCTCTCTCTCTGGGTCTCTGTCCTCCTCTTTTTCTGGGTCTCTGTCTCCTTCTCTCTGGGTCTCTGTCCCCCTCTCTCTCTGGGTCTCTGTCCCCCTCTCTCTAGGTCTTTGTCCCCCTCTCTCTGGGTCTCTGTCCCCTCTCTCTGGGTCTCTGTGCCCTCTCTGGGTCTCTGTTCCCCTCTCTCTGGGCCTTTGTCCCCCTCTCTGGGTCTCTGCCCCTCTCACTTTAGAACTCCACGTGTGGTCTCTCCACTCATCTCCATC
Organism: Xerus rutilus; assembly: GCA_028644305.1. Classification (NCBI taxonomy): domain Eukaryota; kingdom Metazoa; phylum Chordata; class Mammalia; order Rodentia; family Sciuridae; genus Xerus; species Xerus rutilus. Next base: position 47,779,643 of record CM053414.1, read on the forward strand.
AGCTTCCTGGCCTTGTCCCTCTGCTCCTCACGGCCCCCTCCTCCCCGGCTCCCTCTCCCCCTTCTGCTCCTTCCCGCCTTGATTGCAGAACAAACAGGCTTTGATGGTGATGGGCAGCTGTGGCCAGGGAGCTTCAAGCCTTGGCCCAGAGTCAGGCTGCTGAGTGGACGGGACCGAGCCTGGGTGTCAGGAGAGCGAGGCTAGAGATGAAGAGGAACCAGGAAGAGAGGGGCCGACATCATTGAACCCCTTCCACCTGCAGGAAAAGGCAGATCTTGGGGAGCTCAACTTCTCGCTCTGCTACCTCCCCACCGCTGGGCGCCTCACCGTGACTATCATCAAAGCCTCTAACCTCAAAGCGATGGACCTCACCGGCTTCTCAGGTGAGTCCCAGGGGGGCACTAGACTAAGGGAGGAGGCTGGGCCTGGAGCCCTGGGTCTGAAGGAGGAAGCTGAGCCTGGACCCCTAGGTCTGAGGGAGGAGGCTGGGCCCTGGACCGCTGGGTCTGAGGGAGGAGGCCAGGGCCTGGACCCCTAGTTCTGAGAGAAGACCTGGGCCTGAGGAAGGAGGCTGGGCCTGGACCCCTGGGTCTGAGGGAGGAGGCTGGGCCTGAGTTCCGGGGCCTGATCTCTGTACTCCCCTCTCTCCCAGACCCCTATGTGAAGGCCTCTCTGATCAGCGAGGGGCGGCGTCTGAAGAAGCGGAAGACCTCCATCAAGAAGAACACACTGAACCCCACATATAACGAGGCGCTAGTGTTCGACGTGGCCCCGGAGAGCGTGGAGAATGTGGGGCTCAGCATCGCCGTGGTGGACTATGATTGGTGAGGGGCGCTGCCCGGGGCGGGGGCGGCATGGCCCGACCTCCTTTCCCCTGGTAATCACCACCCCCACCCCAGCATCGGGCACAACGAGGTGATTGGAGTGTGCCGCGTGGGCCCCGAGGCTGCCGACCCCCACGGCCGCGAGCACTGGGCCGAGATGCTGGCCAACCCCCGCAAGCCTGTGGAGCACTGGCATCAGCTGGTGGAGGTAGGTGGGCGCAGGGCGCCCAGGAGGAGCCGCATGGCCTCGGTTCCCACGCCTTCTGCCCGACCTCTGTGCCACCTGGAGCAAGCCAGTCACCCTCTCTGTTCCTGCGTTTCCGCTGCCGGGAAATAGAGCTGTTTATAGCAACTACAATCAGGGACAGGTGTGAGGATTTGGTGAGTTAAGGGTTCAGTCAAGGGTCGGCTGACGGGCTGGGGCTGTGGCTCAGTGGTAGAGCGCTTGCTTAGCACACGTGAGGCACTGGGTTCGATCCCCAGCACCACATATAAAAATAATAAATGAATAAAATAAAGGTTCAACAACTAAAAAAATATTTTAAAAAAGGGTCGGCTAATATCATTACCCGTGGGTGCTAAATATTAATAAAGGTGGAAACTGGATGATAAAATGAAGCATCTTAGGGCAGGCTGTGAAAATTAGTGAATGTAGTGTACTGGGTGGGGACCTTTGCAAAAGAAAATAATAAAGTCAAAATAGAACAGAGCAGCTGGGTGATCACAGCGCATGCCTGTAATCCCAAGGGCTCCAGAGGCTGACCGGGGAGGATCACAAGTTCGAAGCAGCCTTGGCAACTTAGTGAGGCCCTAAGCGACTTAGCGAGACCTTATCTCAAAATGAAAAATTTTGAGGGCTGGGGATGTGGCTTAGTGGATAAGCACCCATGGGTTCAATCCATAATAATAATAATAATAATAAGTAGTAGTAGTAGTAGTTGTAGTAGTCCTAGTTAAGGGCTAGGGACATAGCTCAGGGGTAGGTCACATAGTGTGGAGCCCTGGGTTCCATGCTTAGTGACACACATACACCATAAAGAAGCACACACTTCTGTGGGGTGCACACTCACCCCGTGGGCCCTAAATCCTCGTTCAGTCTGATATGACATGGGACCACTACTCTTGTTTAAAATTTGGTATTTTAGCCGGGCGCGGTGGCGCAAGCCTGTAATCCCAGCACTTAGGGAGGCTGAGACAGGAGAATCACGAGTTCAAAGCCAGCCTTGCTGAGGCGCTAAGCAAGCAACTCAGTGAGACCCTGTCTCTACATAAAACACAAAAAATAGGGCTGGGGATGTGGCTCAGTAGTCGAGTGCCTCTGAGTTCAATCCCTAGTACCAAAAAAAAAAAAAAAAAAAATTTGGTATTTTGTTCATCATGGATTTTTTTTGCAATCATTTTGACTTTTAAAGAATATCACATTAATATCTTCATCTTGACGGTGGGGTTGAGGCCACACCCTCACCCATGGCACTTTGGTGAATTCCCCGTCACCTCTGGTCCTGCCTGGACTTCCTTTCTGGTGGTGATGAGGGACTGACCTTCTGGGCACCGAGCTTGGATGTGAGACTTGAAGACTGACTCCATTCCGGAGGGAGGGAGGCTACTGTAGAATAGGATGGAGGCCCCCCCCCCAAGCATTCATGCTTCTGACTCACTCATTCATTCCACAAACTTCTCCGGAAGTTTCAGTAAGCCACAGCCCACGCTGGGCAGTGCTGAGGGCTGGATCCTGACTCTGCGCCTGAGGTTCAGCTCACGGCGCTTTATGTGGCCCCAGAGGGTCTGTCTACACCCAGAGCTGCTCCTGCCCCTTCCCTGGTTACAGCCCTCTATGGCTCCTCAGTTCCCCCAGGACCAAGTCTGCCCCACTCACCCACCATCTCTCCTTGCACTTGTGAAGACTTGCCTTCTTTGTGCCGTGGTCTCCCTGTTTGTAGAATGAGATGGTAACACCGTTTGCCCCATCCCCTCAGAGCTGAGTGTAAAATAGCACCGTCCACAGGAAGCAGGACTGATGTAGCACCGTCCACAGGAAGCAGGACTGATGTCTCTCCTGTGGATCCTTAGTGGGCATTTGCCTCTGTCTCCTACTGAATGTTCTGGATTTCCCTTCAGGAAAAGACTCTGACCAGCTTCACAAAAGGCAGCAAAGGACTATCAGAGAAAGAGAACTCAGAGTGAGGGGTAAGGGACCCAGACCAGGGTGGTGTCCTGATTCTGGGTCTGAGGGAGGAGCTGGGCTTGGACTCCCAGGTCTGAGGGAGGAGGTTGGGCCTGGACCCCTGGGTCTGAGGGAGGAGGTTGGGCCTGGACCCCTGAGTCTGAGGGAGGAGGTTGGGCCTGGATCCCTGGTTCTGAAGGAGGAGGTTGGGCCTGGACCCCTGGGTCTGAGGGAGGAGGTTGGGCCTGGACCCCTGAGTCTGAGGGAGGAGGTTGGGCCTGGATCCCTGGTTCTGAAGGAGGAGGTTGGGCCTGGACCCCCTGGGTCTGAGGGAGGAGGACTGGGCCTGGCCCCCTGGGTCTGAGGGAGGAGGTTGGGCCTAGACCCCTGGGTCTGAGGGAGGAGGTTGGGCCTGGCCCCTGGGTCTGAGGAAGGGGAGGCCCAGGCCCAAGGTTTCTGGTGTCCTCTGATCCAGCCGCAGAAGGTCATGACCTTGCTCTGTGGTTGCTGACCTCCCCCCTCTCGCCCTGTTTTCAGGTCTGGCCTAGGCCCGGGATCGGACCAGGCCCCATCCCTTCCTGCCCGGACTGTGAACTCATCTCCTCGAAGCCATACTGTCCGAGCTGCTGGTGCGGGGCAGCCCTGGCCTGCCCTTCCTCCCCCTGAGCGTGAGGGGGGCAGGCCCAGCTCCCTGTTTCAGGGTGGGGGTCATTCAGCCTCCACTGTCTGTCTTCTCTTTCCCGGGGCTCCCCCTCAAGGCAAGGGGCCATGCATGTCTGGGGGACCCCCGCCCCACAAACCCTCTGTCTCTGTCTCTTGTCCAAGACTCGGTGTCCTGACCCTTGTTCTTGTGTGAATGTCGACAGACCAGTCCTCTTTGTCCCCCCAGACACACGCTCACACCTGTGTCCATCCCTCGTGTTCGCCACACCCCGCGTCTGGCCGGTCCCCCCACTGCTGCTGCTATCAACGCCAGAATAAACACACTCCGTGGGTCTCACTCCACCTGCGGCTCCTGTCCTCTCTGGGGCGGAGAAGCCGCACCGGAACATACTGGCTGTGCGTGGCTGGGCGACTGAGTCGATGTCTCTGAGCCTTAGTTTCTAAAGATTCCATTAGCCTGTTGTGATTATAGGACACAAAATGCCACACAAAGCCACTAAGAGGACGGAAAGACCTCTGTACGTGGAGAGTTTGAGGGAACATGGGGACTTCAGGCACAGCTGGATGCAGGGGTCAAGTGACGCTTCCGCTTCTGCCTTCCTCCTGTGGACTGTTGTCGTCTAGGTCTTGCATTGGTAATGAGAGGACCATTTGGCATCCAGGGTGGTGAGGTTGCATCTGTTAGGATGCCTTCAGCTGCAGAAACCAAAACAAACAAAACTCAACCACAAAGCAAAAAGCCGAGTTCTCAAATGACAGGGCTGAAGTGATAGAGATTTCTTGTGCTCATAACCAATCTTTCCAAGGCAGGCAGACGGTCTCAGGGTTAGTTCCGGCACCAAGCTCCACAACACCAGGCCCTGAGTTGGCGTCTCCAAGACAGGCTTTGCTGTCCCCCCACGAGGACAAGCTGTCTGGTGCAGCTCTAAGCATGATGTTCTCACACAGTGGCATTAAAGCAGGCGGTGTCCACGGGGGCCTCCCCTTATGTGTTCATCTTTTCTCTCCCTGGAAGAGTTCTTGTTTCTCTTGTGCTAGAACCAGGCTCCGTGGTGACTCTGAGTTGCAAAGCCGTCTGGGGAAGTGGGCATCTGTCATGTCTGGCCTCCATCACGGGGCACGAGGCTTCACCAGTGAGGAAGCAGAGGGAGGGGGCGGATGCCGAGCCCCACGATGTTCATGGGCCCTGCCGCGCTTCTGAGAGAGGAGCAGGTCCTGCTGTGTTCGCCCACAGGGCAGATAATTTCTGAAGCAAAATGCGGCTCTTCTGTCTCAGCCTCCATATCCATCAGGAAAAGATTCTGATTGGTCTTGCTCAGGCTTCAGATGCCCACCACCAAGTTGGCACCCAGTTGGCCTGGCATGCTCTTGCCCCTGCCCCGTGGTGGTCACTGAGGCCTCCTGTCCTGCCCCCTTGCCCGTGATGGGCCCAGACCCCTTGGGACTCCTTTCTTTCTGGAATGGTGAATTCGTCTCCCAGAAGCCACAGTCTTCTTTAGTGGAGAACGTAGGGGCCCCTTGATTGTCAGTCCTGAATGAAGTGCTTGGTAGTGGGCGAGGGACAGTCCCTTAAAATAGATGTCCACTAGTTCTGTCTATGACTTCCTGCCCTTGGCTATTGGGAGTTAATTCACACCTACACACCTTTTCCAAGAAATCTATGATGCCAAACCATATGACTGCTGTCCTTGCTTGGTAGGGCTGCTGAACCAGTTGGCTGCAGACTGGGTCACAGGAACAACACTCTCACAGTCCAGCAAGGCGGAAGTCTGGTGTCCAGGGGTCGACAGGGTTGGTTCCCTCTGAGGCCCTGGAGAAGAGCCAGTCCATGCTTCTGTCCTGGCTACTGGCAGCTGCGGGCAGACCTCGCATTCCTTGGCTGGTAGATTGATCACTCCGGTCTCTGTGTCCACCTTCAGATCACTTTCCCCATAGCCCCTGTGTCTTTCTCTTAATAAAGACCCTTGTCATTGGGTTTGAGCACCAGCCTAAATCCAGAATGATCTCATTTGGAGATCCTTAACTTAATTACATCTGCAAAGACCCTGTTTTGCAGAAATTTCCTTTTGCAGGCTCTGGAGGCCAGGTCATGGACTGTCTTTTGGGGGCTACCATGACCCTACACCCACCTGGAGAAGCGCGTCTTTTTCTTACACATATAATCCTAACATGTGACTCAGTAATCCCATTCCTCGGTATTTACCCATGAGAGTAAACCATGGGCACACAAATACTCGTAACAGCCCAACCAGGAGTAACTGGAAACCAGCCAACTGCCCATCAGCAGAAGGGAGAGGGGATGGCGGCGTCCCCACAGGACTGCATGCTACTCGGCAGTGAAAAGAACCACCCACCAACAGGTGTCGCACCGCGGGTGCCTCTCGGTTGTGTCTGGTGAAGGGAGCCTGGCGCAGAGGATTCCAGGTGCATGCTGCGTGGTGACCTTTACATGAAACTGTACAGCAGGAAATTCTCACCCATGGGACAGAAGGCAGATCCCTTGCCTGGGCCGTGATATGCGGAGTGTCAGGATGGGGAGATGATTACAGATGGACACCAGGGAGCACTCTGGGATGGTGGAGCTGCCTTCCGTCTTGATGGTGAGGGTGGTCACACCACTGGTCACATCAGCCGGAACTCATTGAACGGTGCTCTCAGAGTTGGTGCATTAAAACATTTTAAGTGAAAGGGCTAAAAATATTTTAACTTTTCCAAAATACACATAAAATTTACCATTATTTTTATCCTGTGAAGTTTCTATTTAATTTTTTTTTTTTGCCTTTTGAGATTGGTGGGTGTGCTATAATTACACATGAAAGTGGGATTTCTTGTTACATATTTGTACATGCACACAATATAATGATATAATTGGGTCAATTCTGTTCCCCCAACACCTCCCTTCTCCCTCTCCTCCCTTCTCCTCTACTACTTTCCCTTCCATTTCCATGAGATCCCCCACCTTTTTCTCTCACTTTCCTCTCTGGCTTCTACATATGACAGCAAACATATGACCCTTGACTTCCTGACTTAGGCTTATTTCACTTCCTCCACTGTTCTCAAGTTCCATCCATTTTCCTGCAAATGACATGATTTCATTTTTTATTTGTGGCTGAATAAAACTCCATTGTGGATCTCTACCACATTTTCTTTATTCATCTGTTGATGAACACCTAGGCTGGTTTCATAATCTGGCTGTTGTGAATTGTGCTGCTGTCCACATGGGTCTGCATGTATCACTACAGCTTGCTGACTTTAATTCTTTTGGATAAACACAAGGGAGTGGTCTGGCTGGGTCATACGGTGGTTCCATGCCTGGTCTTTTGAGGAGCCTCCATACTGATTTCCATAGTGGGTGTACTAATTTACAGTCCCACCAACAGTGTAAAAGTGTTCCTTTTCCCCACATCCTCTCCAGCATTTATTGTCTGTATTATCCATGCTGCTATTCTAACCCGAGTGAGACGCAATCTCAGTGGAGTTTTGATATGCATTTCCCTACTGGATAAAGATGTTGAAGATTTTTTTCATATAATCATTGGCTATTTGTACTTCTTTTGAGAAGTGTCTGTTTAATTCATTTGCCCATGATTGATTGGGTTATTTGTTTTTTGGGTGGTAATTTTTTTAATGCTTTGTATATTCTGGATTTAATCCTCTGTTGGAAGAGAAGCTAGCAAAGATTTTTCTCCCATTCTGTAGACTCTCTCTTCATGCTCTGATTGTTTACTTTGCTGTGAAGAAGGCTTTTAATTTGATGTCATCCCATTTATTAATTCTTGGCATTATTTCCTGAAATTTACAAGTCCTTTTGAGGAAGTTCTTGTCTGTGCCTCTCTGTTGGAATGTTGACCCTGTGCTTTCTTCTACGACTTGCCGACTTTCTGCTCTAATTCCAATGTCTTTGCTCCACCTTGAGTTGTGCAGGGTGAGAGATAGGGATCTAGTTTCAATCTTCTACATAAAGGTTTCCAGCACCATTTGTTTCAAAGGCTGTCCTTTCTCCAGTGTGGTTTTTGGCAATTTTATCAAGGATCAGATGACGGCATCTGTGTGGGTCTGTCTCTGTGTCTTCTGTTCTGTACTGTTGGTGTGTGTGTGTTTAGGCCAGTGTCTGCAGTTCTGTTTCTAGAGCTCCGTGGTGTGGCTGCAGTCAGGTATGCTCAGGATTTCTTTGGCTGTTCTGAGTCTTTTATTCTTTCAAATGAATTTTAGGACTTTTTTCTAGTTCTGCAAGGAAGCAAACCTCACTTTAGGTGAACAAGAACATCAAACACATTCATACAGTTGTGCATACGTCACTGCCTTCCATCCCCAGAACTGTTCCGGTTTCACATAATGGGAACTCTGTACCCAGGACACAATGCCCAGGCCTCCCCTCCAGCCCCTAACGCCCCCCATTCCATTTGGGGGATTCTCTGTGAGCTCAGCTACTCTAGTGCCTCATGTAAGTGGAATCATACAATGTGTTTGCTACTGGATCTTTCCACTTGGCCTGATGTGCTCAGGGGTCATCTCTCTCATAGCATGTGCCAGAACCTTCCGTCCTTTGTAAGGTGAACTAGTACCTTGTAGTAGGTGTTGACCACCTTTCTATCCACTCATCTGTTGGTGGACACTTGAGTTACTTCCTACCATATTTTGGCTATTGTGAATAATGCTGCTGTGAACACGTGTACACGATGTGTATATATATGTACACCAAGGATTGAACCCGGGGGTGCTTAACCACGGAGGAACATCTTCAGCCTTTTTTATATTTTATTCAGAGACAGGGTCTTGCTAAGTTGCTTAGGGTTTTGCTAAGTTGCTGAGGCTGTCTTTGAACTTGTGATCCTCCTGCATCAGCCTCCCAAACTTCTGGGATTACAGGCAGGCACCACGGAGCACAGCAGTATATTTTCTTTTTTTTTTTTTTAATTTGTTTAGATGTTGATGGACCTTTATTTTATGCATTTATTTATATGTGGTGCTGAGAATGGAACCCAGTGCCTTACACATGCTAGGCATGCACTCTACCACTGAGCCACAACCCCAGACCCTAGTATATTTTCTTATACATAAATTATAGCTCGCTAAGGCTGATTTTAAAAAATACTCATACCTAACATAAGACAGTCACCCAGGTGCAATGGCATAAGCCTGTGCCCCTCCCCAAGGAGAGGTAGCACAGAGCCGCATGGAACTTAAGTACAGGATCCTCAGATGCTCAACCTGCCTCTCAAGGACACACACAGCCTCCCTTGATGTGAAAAGGAACACGAAGTGAACAGTGTCCTCAGCAACCCATCCTGGGGCAGAACAGGGAGGGATGACAGGAAAACCAGCACAATTTATATTTGAAAGAAGAGAGACACACAACGTGGCCATTTGCTGTATGTGTTGGCCTTTAAAAAATGAAGTAGGACACGGCCACAGGAAAATGCAGAGATGTGCAGTCTGTGTCACTCAGGTCACCAGTCCCTGGGGCATGAGACAGGACGTTCCCAGTTCCCCACAGTTCCCAAGCTCCCTGTGAGTTACTCCTTCATGACCAAGGTAACAGTGTGATTACTGCCTCCCTAAGTCTGTTCTGCCTGGTTTTGGAAACTCCCTTGAATCTGGTTTCTTCCAGGCAGCTCATCCGTGAGATTGGTCCAGGCGGTGTGGTGGCTGGCTGGTCTGAGTTATTTGCTGTCATTGTATGAGAGCATATTAGGGGGCTGGTGTGCCCATGTTCCTGTCGCTCAACCTTCGGGTGGTTTCTGATTCGGCGCTTACTGTTTTCATGCACACCTGTAATCTCAGCATCTCAGCAGGCTGAGGCAGGAGGATCACCAGTTCAAAGACAGCCTCAGCAACTTAGTGAGGCCCTAGGCAACTTAGTGAGACCCTGTCATGGAATAAAATATGAAAAGGCTGGGCGCGGTGGCTCACGCCTATAATCCCAGCACTTAGGGAGGCTGAGGCAGGAGGATCACCATTTCAAAGACAGTCTCAGCAACGGCGAGGCGCTAAGCAACTCAGTGAGACACTGTCTCTACATAAAACACAAAATAGGGCTGGGGATGTGGCTCAGCGGTCGAGTACTCCTGAGTTCAATCCGTGGTGCCAAAAAAAATAAAAATAAAATAAAATATGAAAATGACTGGGGATGTGGTTCAGTAGTTGAGGGCCCCTGAGTTCAATCCCTGGTTTAAAACAAAACAAAACAAAAAAAAAACTTCCCCCACTCTTTGGCTTATCTTTTCATTCTCTTTGTGATATTTTTTGATGAACATAGTTTCTATTTTAATGAAGTCCAATTTATCAATAGTTTCCTTTATGGTTAAGTTTTTTGTTTCTTAAGAAATATTTGCCTACCCTAAAGGTCCTGAAGACATTCTACAATGTTTTCTTCGAGAGGTTTTATTAATCAAGCTTAAACAATGAGATCTACAACCCATCTGGAATTTTGTGCATGGTGTGAGGTAGGGGTAATTTCAATATGTATTGGCTCAGTCTTATCTATTCAAAAAGATCATTTAAAAAAATTTCACTATGCTTCAGTTTTACTTTTTTTTATAAATCAGGTAACCATATATGTATGGACATTTTCTTAGTTTTTCAGTCTTGTTCTTTTGGTCTTCCCTAATTTGCTCTAATTATTATTATACTGTTTCACTTTTTGGAAGTTATTCTACCTTTTGGGGTTTTAAAAATTTTTATTATAACTTTATTTTTATTTATTAATTTGTATGTGGTGCTGAGGATTGAACCCAGTGCCTCACCCACGCTAGGCGAGTGCTCTACTGCTGAGCCACAACCCCAACCCCTTTACAATTTTTAGTTGTTGATGGACCTTTTTTTATATGAACCCAGTGCCTCACACATGCTAGGCAAGTGCTCTACCACTGAGCCCCAGCCCGAGCCCTACCTTTTTTTTTTTTTTTTAATTTTTTTTTAAATGATGTGCTATTATTGTTTTATATCTTTATTTATTTTATGTGGTGCTGAGGATCGAACCCAGTGCCTCACATATGCGAGGCAAGCACTCAACCGCTGAGCCATAACCCCAGCCCCTACCTTTTTGTTTTTGACAACAAGAATTTACTGACTTCTAGAACTGAGCTATATAACTAGCTTCAAGGCAGGCTGGATCCAAGTGCTAAGATGAATCCTCAGGAGTTTATCTCTTTTCCTATTTGGGCTTTACCTTCTTTCTGTATCTTGACTTTCTTCTCAGGTACAGCCTCTTCCCTCATAAGGGCAAAGAGAGCCCAGGCTTTCATCCTATTATCTCATCAACCTGGCAGGAAGAGCACAGCTCTGTGCTGAATGTTGAGTCCAAAGTCCTCAGATTAGCGCTCATTGGCCTAACTTGGGTCACATGTCTATTTCTAAGCCTATTAGTATAGGTAGGGTGCTGAAATGCTCTGATTGGCCTGGCCTGCATCTTATTCCCACTATTGGATCCCTGGAAGAATACATTCAGGGCTGGGGGTGTGGCTCAGTGGTAGAGTGCTTGCCTAGTGTGTGTGAGGCACTGGGTTCGATTCGCAGCACCGAATATAAATAAAAATAAAGGTCAACTAAAAAATAAAGAATACATTCAAAGAATGTGGGTTTCAGCTAAGGAGGGATGATAGGAAAATCGGGGATTTAACAGAATGGAAAGGGAAGCTACAAATGATGGGGAACATCTTTGCAAAACACATACCAGATAAAGGGCTGGTATCCAAAATATACTCTTAAAATTCAACAATAAGAAGTTAGACAACCCAATTTTAAAATGAGCGAAATAGCTGAACAGAAAAAAGGAGATATACAGGTGGCTGTTATATTGTGTGCACGTATGAATACGTAACAACAAATCCCACTATTACGTACAACAACGACGCACGAAAAAATGGCCAGGGGGTGAGAAAAAAGAAGGTATACAGATGGCTAATAAGCCTACTAAAAGGGGTTCAACGCCGTAAGTTGTAGGGAACAACAAATTAAAACACCACTGAGACACTGCCTATCCTTATTAGAACTGTCCGAATCACTGATAACACCAAATGCTGGTGAGGCGTGGAGCATCGCGAACGCTCACTCATTGTTGGTGGCGGTGCACACTCGCGCAGCCACTCCGGAAGACAGTCTGGCCGTTTCTCACAGAACTAAACATACTCTAACCATATGGTGCAGCAGTCGAGCTCCTTGGTATTTACCCAAATGAGTTGAAAACTTATGTCCACACAAAAACCCGAACACGGATGTTCATAGCAGCTCTGTTCATAATTGCCAAAACCTGGAAGCAACCAAGATGTCCTTCAGTAGGTGAATAAATTGTGGCACATGCCTAGACCTACTGACAAAAAGACACGAAGGAATCTAAAATACACAGTGCTATGTGAAAAAAGTCTACCTGGTATGATTCCAACTATATGACATCCTGGGACAGCAAAACTACAGAGACAGTAAAGATCAGCAGGTTGAGAGGAGTGAGAGATCAATCGGTGGAGTTCAGAGGGTGTTCAGGACAGTGAAACTATTCTATGCAATCCTTCAAGAGGGGATACATGTCGTTATAATTGTGTCTGAACCTATAGAATATAAGACACCAAGAGCTGGGTGCAGCTGAGTGTGGTGGCACACACCTGTAATCCCGGCACTTTGGGAGGCTGAGACAGGAGAATCATGAGTTCAAAGCCAGCCTCAGCAATGGTGAGGCACTAAGCAACTCAGTGAGACCCTGTCTCTACATAAAACACAAAATAGGGATTTTTTGTGTTTTTTGCTGAGGATGTGGCTCCGTGGTCGAGTGCCCCTGAGTTCAATCCCCAATACCAAAAAAAAAAAAAAAGATCCAGGTGCAATGGCACACATCTGTAATCACAGTGGCTCAAAAGATTGAGGCAGGAGAATCAAAAGTTCAAAGCCAGCCTTAGCAACTTAGCAAAGCCCTAAGCAACTTAGTGAGACCCTGTCTCAAAATAAAAAATAATAAAAAGGGCTGGGGATGTGGTTCAGTGGCTAGGCACCCCTGGGTTCAATCCCCTGCATGTCTGTGGTGTGTGTATGTACCACACACACGCATACATACATGTGTAGAGGGAGCCCAAATGTAAACTATGATAGATTCTGGGAGATAATGATGTGTCAGTGTAACAAATGATCAGTTGTAACATGTATCATTCTGGTGGGGGATGTTGGTAATAGGAGAGGCTATTATAACAGGTGTATGGGGTGACAGGAAGGATATGAGAAATCCGTGTGCCTCCCTTTCAATTTTGCTGCGAATCTAAGACTTATTTATCTAAAACATAAAATCTGGTTTTTAAAAACCATAAACACCGTGGAGCTGGGGTTGTAGCTCAGTGGTAGAGCGCTTGCCTAGCACATGTGAGGCACTGGGTTCAATCCTCAGCACCACATAAAAATAAATAAATAAAACAAAGGTATTGTGTCCATCTACAACTTTAAAAAAATTTTTAAAATAATACACCATAGAATGTACACGTTGATGGCAAACCTTAACATCAACTAAAGACTTTAGCTAATAACAGTGTATCAGCGTTGGCTTATTATAACAAATGTACCACAGTAATGCAAATGTTAACGGGGGAAATTGGGGAAGAAGGTGGTAAGGGAGTATAGGAAACTCTGTATTTTGCAATTTTCCCTATAAACCTAAAACTGCTTTTTTTTTTTTTTTTTTTTTTTTTGGTACTGGGGATTAAACTCAGAGGCACTCGACCCCTGAGCCACATCCCCAGCCCTATTTTGTGTTTTATGTAGAGACAGGGTCTCACTGAGTTGCTTAGCGCCTCGCCGCTGCTGAGGGTGGCTTTGAACTCGCAATTCTCCTGTCTCAGCCTCCCTAAGTGTTGGGATTACAAGCTTGAGCCACCGCGCACGGCTCTAAAACTGCTTTTTTAAAAAAGTCAATTAATGAAAAAGAAAACCAGAGATTAACAGATTTCAGGCAAAAACGACAGGCATTCAAGCTGCAGCAGGTGTCCACTCAAATAACGATTGGCACATTGGGACCTGACTACGGCAATTGGACACGCCCTTTGCATGTTTAGGATTTAAGAACTAAGTCACAATACCTGGATACACAAATTTCTCCCTGTAATACAACTTTCCAGGCTTCTCTTTGTGACTCTGCTATTGTGGGGAGAGAGCAAGCCAATCAGGAGTGATCCACCGCTGGTATCACCAGTCACCAAGGCTTCCAAGAGCTCGGCACTCGATGGCGCCCTCTGGCGAGAGGAGAGGTGGCGCCAATCTTGTCAGCTGGCTCTGGCCAAGTTCCAGTGCCACGTCCAACACCCCTCACGCCCCCTGGCGACTCAGGTCACTTTCCATCTCTACACTGCCAGTGCTTGCGGATGAAACCCAACCCGGAGGGGGAAAAACTGAGAGGAAGAGAATAGCCAAATTCCCCTAGCATCCAATTAGATGCAGGCATTAGCACCACAGGTACCCAATCAGATTAGCCAAAATAGTGCAGGTATCCAATAGGATGGGGCAGAGTTGCCATGACGACAAGAGTTTCCATAGGTTTCCAGGGTCCTGCGCTCCTGCGCGGAGCGCCGCCTGGCGCCTGGCAACGCTGAACTACCTACTCCAGCCTGCGCGAGCCAATGAGGCAGGGCGGAGCCGCCTCCGTGACCTCACTAGCTGCCCAGTCGCGAGCTCGCGCTTGCTTGGGTGGTGGTTGGCGCGCATGCGCACGTGCCCCGCCCCCAGTTCGAGGAAGAGCTAAAGGGCGGGAAAGCGCGTGGCGAGGTGTGAGGCGAGGTGGGGAAGCCGAACTGGCTGCCTGGCCGACTGTGCAGTAAAGGCCTGGGAGAGGATGTGACCCCTTAAAATTCTCGTTGAGGGACAGAGCCCCGGGGCAGAGAAGGCCAGCCGCAGGTGGCCGGCAGAAGACGTGCAGAGACCGGGGGGAAGGAGCAGGACGAAGGCAGATGAGGGCCCGAGCAGGGCCAGGCCAGGGGCCCGACTGACCAGGAAGGGTTGTTGCCCAGAGGGAAGGGACGGAAGTGGTCCGTGATCACAGATGGAGGATCCCAAGGCAGACACGGAGGCAGGGGGACGGGGACGGCCGCAGGACAGAGGGCAATGTCAGAGCTGGAACAGACAGGAAGAGGATTGTAGAGGGTTAGGGTGAGTGAAGACAGGGACAGGGGGTCAGGCAGGAGTGAGAGCCGAGGTGGAGACCCCGGGACCAGGCAGGGGTGGGAGGGGAGCCGCACAGAGATCCAGAGGTCTGAGAATAATGGTGGAGAGACCCCTGAAGGCAGCAGTGCGTTGAGAGAGGACAGTGACAGGAGGGACAAAGACCAGGGAGACAGTGATAGGAAATAGATAAGGGGGACCGTGGCAGACATAGAGAAGAACGTGGCAGTTGTAGGGACAAGAAGACAGGCTCCGAGGTGATAACAGTGTACAGGACAGTGATAGAAGACAGAGATAACAGAAGCAATGCCAGAAGGAGTGACAAAAATAGAAAAGGTGCCAAAGACAAAGTTGGAGGCAACAGTGACTGAGGAGGAATTCAGACGGAGCAGGCAGAGGGAAAGGTGCGGGTGCTGGAGATGCGGGAAGTGGTGTTAGGAGAGGAGCGCAGCAATACCTAGAGGACGGAAAACGGCAGAGAGAGAAGAGAATCAGAGAGCACAGAGACAGATCAAAGGCAGAGATAGGGCGCCATGACATAAATAGAGGAAACAAGCAGAGCAGGGGGCGGAGATGGTGGAGTCAGAGTGGAAGGAGACAGACAGGGGAGACAGATTCCGAGGAGACAGCCGCAGAATGCAGACTCAGAGTGGAGAGCAATAGTGGTGACAGTCCCTAAGTGGGAGTAACAGAGCACAGTCAGTGACAGAGATGAAGAAATAGAGGCAGAGAGGATAGCAACAGAAGCGACTGGCAAAGATGATAGCCACAGAAAAGACGTGGAGATAAGGTGGCAGTTAGAGAGAGGTGGGCAGAGCAGACATCCTGGATGCGGAGCTTGAGGAAAGGGGTCAGGCAGAGTCAGAAGCAGATAGCCTTGTGTCCTGTAGAGGAAGATGGCTATGGGGAGAATGTGACCAACACACACCAGAGAAAAATAAGAACACAGACCAAGTTACAGAGATGAATGGAGACAAGGGCAAAGAGAAAGAAAAGGAGAGGGTCAGACTTACTGAGAGATGAAGGTGACACACAAAAGCAAAGATGGCTGGAGATGCAGCCAAAGACCCTGGGAGAACAAAAGGGTACTTACCAGCTGAGACCTGCCCCCCAGCCTAATAGCTGATTCTGGCAAGTACTGAAAACCAGGAAGCATTGAGGTTCTTTATGCCACCTTGGTAAGTTATGACCTTAGTTTGAGAGTGTGTTTTCAAAGGTCTCCACCCAGGTTCTAGATTTGTGACCATGTTTCCAAATTCCCCTGTCTTATTTCTTTGGCCCACTGTACCCACAGCACAAAGATGAAGAAACAGGCAGAGAGGTTATCAATAGAAATGATGGTGGGGCTGGGATTGTAGCTCAGCGGTAGAGCGCTTGCCTTGCATGCGTGGGGCCCTGGGTTCGATCCTCAGCACCACATACAAAGCAATAAAAAAATAAAGCTAAAAAAAAAAAAGAAATGATGGTGATAAAGGCGTAGAGACAGAATCTATGAAGGCTTGAAGATCAGATGGGGGTGTAGAAATAAAGGTAGGGGTTTTTTTCCATTCATTCTTCTGGGTGCTTGAGGAAATGGCAGTGAACACAACATATATGCACCCATGTAGTTTTCAGCCTAGTTGGTAAATAAATGATAATATCAACTAGTGTGATCTGCTTAGAAGAAAACTTAAGCAAAGCTTAGGAGAGAGTGATGAGGTTGCTGGTAAGGGCAGGCTAGGTTATTCAGACCAAGGTTAACCACCAAGACAACTGAAAATGTTGGATGGTTCTTAATTTTAATCGAAGGCATTGAAGGTCTCACAAGATTTATCAGGGTGTAACTAAAGGGAAATCAGGAACCCAGAGAAGTAGTCAGAATAGTTCTATCCTGAGGAAATTTTACAACCCTGACAAATTTGAACTTTTTTAATAGCACCACAGATGATGGGAATAAAAATAAGAACTCAGTGCCCATCCAAGGTGGGGATTTCACATTAAACTGAGAAAGCAATGGCTGTACCTTCAGGCTAAAGGGAACCAAAGTAAATTTGCCCTTGTTTGTAAATTTTTTTAAATGTTTTTTTATTTGTAGATAGACACAATATCTTTATTTTATTTATTTATTTTTATGTGGTGCTAAGGATGGAACCAACCCAGTGACTCATGCATGCGAGGTAAGTGCTCTACCACAGAGCTACAGCCCCAGCCCCTTGTTTGTAAATTTTTAGCCTGTTCCTGTGTGGTCCTGTGTGGTCTGATAGCTCCCAAATTGTCAATTTATTTAAAGTCCCAGACTACACCTGTATTTAGCACATATATAAAATTCTTTCTGGAGAAAAGAACATTTGTTAATTACCTCAATTATTCCTGTAGACATATTTCTTTCAAATACTGAGTAGCACACAGTCAGATATAACCAAGGATTCAAAGTACCAGGATTGAGAACAACAGAAATAAGAGACATTGAAAAGAGACCCACTAATACTTATGGTATTGGCATTACCAAACACATAAAATATATGCTTTATTAAATAGAAGGTTGTCATTTTTGTAGGGTCCAAGAAACTATTTAAAAGTATCTGAATGGGGGCTGAGGTTGTGGCTCAGTGGTAGAGCACTTGCCTAGCATGTGTGAGGCACTTGGTTCAATTCTCAGCACCTCATATAAATAAATAAAAAATAAAGATCCTTTGACAACTAAAAAAATATTTTTAAAAAAAAACTGTCTGGATGGTTTTCAGATAAAACTTCTAGAAATTGAAAATGATGAATAGGGTTAAAAATAAAATTAATGACTGAATAGAGAAATGGAGAATTGGAACGTAGGGCAGAACAATTTATTCACAATATAATTCACCATGAAGAGACAAGGCAGGAAGCATGTAAAATAAATGAAGTGATGTGGAGACTAGATAATATAGGGGTTTGTTGCTGTCATTGTTCTGTGGGTTTGTGGGGTTTTGGGTTGGTTGGTTGTTGTAGTGCTGGGGATGGAACCTAGGGCCCAGCATATGCAAGGCAAGTGCACTACCATTGAGCTAAATCTCTAGCCCAAGTGAGAAAGTTTTATCTATATTGTATTCTAAATCCCCAAAGAGAGGAGAGAGTGAAAATGTGGCAAAAAAAATACTAAAGAAATGATGGGCCCCATCCTCAAACCCCACCGACTACTCCCTCAACATTTCCAGGATTTTCACAGTAAGTAGTAAGCCTTAGAGGCACTGTTGAAGAAACATACAAAGAGACCCAAGTATCCACAACCATGGAGCTCAACCAAAGAACCTTGAAGGCTACGTGGGCTTTGCCAATCTCCCAAATCAAGTTTACAAAAAATCGGTGAAGAGAGGGTTTGAATTCACACTTAGGGTGGTAGTAGGTGAATCTGAACTGGGAAAATCAATGTTAATCCTCACAGATTTGTATTCTCCAGAGTATCCAGGTACTTCCCATAGAATGAAAAAGACTGTGCACATGGAACAATCCAAAGTTTTAATCAAAGAGGGTGGTATTCAGTTGCTGCTCACAATAGTTGATACCCCAGGATATGGAGATGCAGTGGATAAGAGTAATTGCTGGTGGCCTGTTACTGACTACATTGATAGTAAGTTTGAGGATTACCTAAATGCAGAATCTCAAGTAAACAGACATCAGATGCCTGATAACTGAGTACAGTGTTTATACTTTGTTGCTCCTTCAGGACACAGACTTAAACCCTTGGATATTGAGTTTATGAAATATTTGCATGAAAAAGTGAATATCATCCCACTTATTGCCAAAGCAGACACATTCACATCAGAGGAATGCCAACAGTTTTAAAAACAGATAATGAAAAAAATTCAAGATCATAAAGTTAAAAGATATGAATTTCCAGAAACAGATGATAAAGAAGAAAATAAGATGGTTGAAAAAATAAAGGACTGGGGCTGGGGCTGTAGCTCAGTGGTAGAGCGCTTGACTCGCATGTGTGAGGCACTGGGTTTGATCCTCAGCACCACATAAAAATAAATAAAGATATTGTGTCCATCTACAACTAAAAAAATAAATAAATAAAAAATAAAGGACTGTTTACCTCTTGCTGTGGTAGGTAGTAATACTATCATTGAAGTTAATGACAGGGGTCAGAGGAAGCCAGGATCAGAGGAAGCCAGGCACAGTGTTGCACACCTGTAATCCCAGCACTTTGGGAGGCTGAGAGGAGAATCTCGAGTTCAAAGCCAGCCTCAGCAAAGGCGAGGTGCTAAGCAGCTCAGTGAGACCCTGTCTCTACATAAAACACAAAATAGGGCTGGGGATGTGGCTCAGTGGTTGAGTACCCCTGAGTTCAATCCCCGGTACCAAAAAAAAAAAAGGATCAGAGGAAGGCAGTATCCTTGGGGTGTGGCTGAAATTGAAAATGGTAAACATTGTAATTTTACAATTCTAATAAATATTTTGATAAGAACACACATGCAGGACTTGAAAGATATTACTAATAATGTACACTATGAGAACTGCAGAAGCAGAAAACTGTCAGCTACGACTTATAATGGAGTGGATAACAACAAGAATAAAGGGCAGCTTACGAAGAGCCCCATGGCACAAATGGAAGAAGAAAGGAGAGAGCATGTAGCCAAGGTGAGGAAGGTGGAGATGGAGATGGAGCAGGTATTTGAGATGAAGGTCAAAGAAAAAGTTCAAAAACTGAGGGACCCTGAAGCTGAGCTGCAGAGACACCACAAGCAAATGAAAAATAATTTGGAAGCCTAGCATAAGGACTTAGAGGACAAATGTCATCAGTTTGAGGAAGAGAAAGCACACTGGGAGGGTCAACCGTGTATTTTAGAACAAGAGAACTCTTCAAGGACCTTGGAAAAGAACAAGAAAGGGAAGATCTTTTAAACTCTCTGTTGACCACCAGTTACATATTAGTTGCCAATATTCCAGCTTAGACATCAGTGATTATTGGATCCATTTGACCAAGTTGCACTAGTTTTATCCATAATAATGGTTTTTTTAAAATATTTTTTTAGTTGTAGATGAATGCAATATCTTTATTTTTTATTTATTTATTTGTATGTGGTGCTGAGGATCGAACCCAGTGACTCACGCATGCGAGGCAAGCGCTCTACCACTGAGCCACAGCCCCAGCCCCATAATGATGGTTTTAACAGCAGGACAAAAATTATTTTTTGTTGTTCTTGATGGAGATTAAGATGCTTTGAATTATCTAGAGTGTTGTGTACTTAGAAAATAACAGCTCTAAGTACCTTTCTACATTTTCCTTTTAAAAATTTTTTATTAAAAAAGATATCTTCAACAAAACCAGAATATTGGGATTTGTTTTTGTTTGTTTGTTTTTTGGTACCAGGGATTGAACTCAGGGGCACTCAACCACTGAGCCACATCCCCAGCCCTATTTTGTGTTTTTATGTAGAGACAGGGTCTCATTGAGTTGCTAGCTTTGAACTCACGATTCTCCTGCCTCAGCCTCCCAAAGTGCTGGGATTACAAGCGTGCATCACAGCGCCCGACTCAGAATATTGTTTTTAAAGCTTGCCAGCCTTATAACCATGTCTCTGTGTAATGCAAATTATAAGCTTTTCATCATTAAAGGTGCTATATCTTAGGGAAAAAAAGAAAAGAGTGCCACCTAAAATGTGTAACCTTTCCAGCTGTTTCAGTTCATAAGTGTGAGTGGTTTCTGTGAGGGTGCAAAAATAAGGGTGGTTAAAAAGTAAAGTGGATAACAATTTTTTTAAAAAGATGTCTTCAATTTAATGCAAGAGTACAGTTTACTGTTGTACAACCATGTTCTGGTGGTTTGATTATTTACAGAGTACTCCAAAATAAAAGGACCCTGGAAAGTTGAAAACAAAAAAAGAATAATGGTGAATTTTTCAAAATTTTCAACATTGATAAGAAACCTTAGTCCAAAGATTATAGGAAGCTCAATGAGTCACAAGTTTAAAAAGATCCACACTTTGAAACATTGTCATATGTTCACAGAACACCAAAGGCAAAGACAAGATCTCAACAGTGACTAGAGAAAAGAAATAGATGTACTTCAAAAGATCAGCAATTTGAATAACAAGTGATTTCCCACAGTAACAATGGAAGCCCAAATATGATCAATGTTTTGATAGCAAATAACTGCCCTTTTTATACCCACAGAAAAATATCCTGCAAGAATGAGGTCAAAATACATTTAGGGATAAATAAAATGGGATTTTCACTTTAGTAAAAATATTTTAAAGGATATAGTTTAGGCAAAAAAAAAAAGTGATGCCAGATGGAATATCTGAGATGCAAGATGAAATAAAAAGAAAGAAAGTGATAGATGTGAATAAATCTGAACAAATCTTGGCTGCACAAAATAATCACAAGGACAGTAATGATGACATCCTGTGTTGTTCAAGACAGAATGTCAACACATACAAATAAAAACATTAGGAAAAGTTGCCTGGGGCTTAAGCATTCTGCAGCTCTTCTGTTATGTAAGAGCTAAGTAAAGGTGCCAGCTAATTTTAGACTTTAAGTTAATTTATAAGTTTTACTTTCCAGAATAATCCTAAAAGGAATACAACTTATTATTTTAAAAGCACATGGGTAAAGGGAATTCTAAAAATCAATGCATTTGAAAGAAAAGAAATGGGAGAGCATCAGCGTTGGGTTCCCATCTATGCAGCTTAGCAGCCCCACGAAGCGTGGCACTCACCCTGCTTTGTCATGTGCCCATCCCTGAGCCAACTGGTGTGACTGGCCAGGCCAGAACCATGTGCCTGTTGCTCATGAGGATCGATCCTTATCCAAGTCACGTGGGCTCCTTGCAGGGACGATTCTTTCTGCAAACAAAAGGGAGCTGCCTTGGTCAGAATCAAGGAATGTATAGTTTTGCTGCTGCCGTAAGAATTACCACAGCACAAATCTACTGTGGTCCAGTTCTGTGGTTGAGAAGTCCAGCAGGCTCTTTCTGGCTGGAACAAGATGTTGTAGGGCTGCCCTTCTTCCTGAGGAATCCATATCATTCCCTTGGGCTTCCACTGGCCTCGTCTAGTGGCCTCCTCTACCATTTTCAGAGCCAGCAGTGTAGCATGTTACTAATATGCTTCTGTTGTCGTTCTCTCTTCCGCCCACCCTTCCACTTTTTTTAAAGACCCTGTGATTACCATGGGCCCACTGGGTAATCCAGGTGTTCACCCCTCTTCACCTCAGCTATTAGAAACCATATTCCATCAGCAGTCTTCCTCCTTGTCATGTCTCTGCACACATCCACAGGTCCTGGGGTTAGGGCTTCTTTGAGGAACCATGATTCTGCCATCACCAGGGCATGAGTGCTAAGAGGCCCCACAAAACCATCACCACAGCTGACATGGATTAGAAGCAAGGTGAGGCCAGCAGTGCTGGGAGATGGGAGGGGAGGGATTGAACATGTAAGTGAACACATACTAGCTGTCAGACGCTGTGCTTGCAACTTTAGATACATAATAATTTACTTTTTTAAAATATATTTATTTTTTTAGTTGTAGATGGACACAATGTCTTTATTTTACTGCTTTGTATGTGGTGCTGAGGGTCAAACCCAGGGCCTCACGCATGCGAGGCAAGCGCTCTACCACTGAGCTACAGTCCCAGCCCTATAATTTACTTTTTATGACAAGATTATTATATGTAAATGAGTACCCCATTATACGTTTGAGAAAACAGGTTCAGAGTGATAGAATGACCTGTCTAGTGACAGTTAGCTGGTAGCAGAGGCAGGATTTGTATTTGGGCCTGTCTGCCTCTAAAAGACACATTTAAAATGGAGCCTTGGGGGGCAGTTCCAAGATGGCGGCCTAGGCAGACGCTGCGGTCAGTCTCTCCAGAGCCAGAGATTGAAGTTGTGGAAATACCATCTCCCAGCCAGCTTCTGGACATCATCCTACAGCTGCCCCAGCAGGAATTTCACTTGCGCGTGTAAGCAGGGCCACCAGGCAGCAGCCACTACCACAAGCAGCGCGTCTTCGGCAGCAAGCGGCGGCGGAGCTCAGCCACGGCGGCTCAGAGCCCCAGCCCAGGGCCCGCCCCGGGCGCGGCCTGTTTCTATACGGGGTTTCTGGCTCCAGCGCCCACCCAACCACGCAGAACCCCTAGCAGCTGCTCCTGTGGGCACACAGCCTCAGTCGCTAGCCACTGGGGAGCCCATATTCAGGGCAAGAGTCGCTCCAGAGACCCCAGCGGAGACAGCCCGCCGCACTTCCACTCCAGAGCTCCGGTGCACCGGCAGGAGCCGCAGAGGGCCCAGATCCGCCCGCAGGAACCAGCTCGGGTGTCCAGCAGGAGAGCGACCAGGAACTGCCACTTCGAGCCACTGAGGATCCCAAACTCAGAGTAAGAGTCCCCTCAGACACCCTAG
>CM053414.1:47803279-47914229 GCA_028644305.1 Xerus rutilus
TACAGTGCATGCCTAGTATTGTGTAGTAAGTGAGTACTGCTGTTTTGAGCAAGCATGTGAGTGTGTTGTAACATAAATGGGATCATACCATACATATTGTTCTGCAGCTTGCTTTTCTAACTCAACAATATGTCCTGGAAATTCATCCAGATTTATTTCAAGAGCTCGGTCCTGTGCCTTTCAAGAACTGCAGTGGGGGCTGGGGTCATGGCTCAATGGTAGAGTGCTTGCCTTGCACGCGTGAGGTACTGGGTTCGATCCTCAGCACCACATACAAAATACATAAATAAATAAAATAAAGGTTTAAAAAAATTTAAAAAAAAAAAAAAAGAACTGCAGTGGGATTCTGGAGAGCTCACAGTTTCCTTTCCATTCTCCTATTGCTGGACATTCAGGCTCTTCTTGGTTTCTTTGCTCTTACAAGGTTGTGAACACCTTTGCACAGGTTTCTTTGGGTTCCTGTGCTTCCTTGGGGTCAGCGGACAGGCAGACTTCTCAGGCCCTATGAGCATGTTCGTTTTAGTTCTCACCAGCACCCCCATAACTGTCTGCTATTGCTGAATAGAGAGTGCCCCACACTCAGCAACTTCAAACAGCAGTCATGTGTCGCTGGTCTCGCCCAGCTTGCTCGGGTCTGGAGCCCCACTGGGAGAGGGTCAGCTCCTGGGGGGCTTCTCATGGCAATAGCAGGGGCACAGGAGGCCCGAAGACAACATGCAAGACCTCTTAAGGCCTAGACCCAGGGTTGACACACTCCGTACAAATCAAGTCACGTGGCCCATGTAGAGTTAAGGGGCAGGGAGTACCTTGCCCACTTGACGAGGGTGAGGTGAGGGTGTAGAGGCATTAGCAGGAGTGCCAGGGCCAGGACCGAGGGTGGCTTCCCCGCACCCTCGCCAACATGTAGTACACCAGTCAACCTGGTTTCTGCCAGTGCTGTGGGGAAATAGCTATTGATTCTCCTCCAAATGCTCTTCCGGCTGCTGTCAGCCGGGACAGCACTGCACAGGGGGGAGCACCAGGGGGAATCAGGACCTGCACTGTGCCTTGGCCTGTGACTGGAGAGCTGCTTCCTCTGTACATACCTCAGCTTCACAGCTCTGGGTTCCTGTTTTATGTGACCTTGGACAAATCACTTTCTCTCTCCCAATGACCATGTCTAAACTGTAGAATGGGATCAATAGAGTCTGCCTTCCCTACTTCACATAGCAGGATTCCTCCAAAATTGCGACTGCACAGTCACTGTGGGACTAGGGAGCATGCTGATTCCAGGCTTTCATTTGGGAGTTAAGTACTGACACCCATAGAGGGGAGATGAGTGTGCTGAGCACCTCGAGAGACGGGAAAGAGTTGGCTGGCAGTCCCTGACAGTACCAGTCACTTCCATTACACTTGCAAATAACAGAACCCCAGTGCAAACTCCTGTAAGCTGGTGTGGGAGGGGGTGATGCATATTTCTTGGCTCATGTAACTGACAATCTCAGGACTAGCGTCAACATCAGGAATGGCTGGATCAGGCGCTCAACTGTTGCTATCATAACATGTCTCTCCATTTAGCCCCTTTGCTCTCCTCTGTGTTGCCTCATTCTCAAGCAGGTTTTCTCTATTGTGGCAGGATCACCAGGTCACTTTGGGGGAAATTTCAAGATAGAGAGAGAAGCCCCTGAGGTGTACAAATTAGAAAAAGCCACTAACACTGGGAGGATACATTTCAGGAAAGCATTCCTTCCATCTGGCTAGTGCAGTCCTGGATCTAGAATGTATGGTTTGGCAAGAGGAACACAGGCTGAATTTGTGCAGAGCACAAATTGCCTGGACGTGGGCAGCAACCCCGAGTGCAGCAAGATCGTCACCGGCAGCTCCAGGTTGCTCTTTTCCCAGTATTAAGACAACACCCTAGCTGGGCACAGTAGCGCATACCTGTACTCCCAGCAACTCAGGAGGCTGAGGCAGAAGGATCGAGAGTTCAACCCCAGCCTCAGCAACTTAGCAAGGCCCTAAGCAACTCAGTGAGACCCTGTCTCTAATAAAATATTTTAAAAGTCTGGGGATGTGGCTCAGTGGTTAAGTGTCCCTGGATTCTATCCCTGGTACCAAAAAAAAAAAAAGAACAACATCTTTTTCCTGACAATTGGGAAAAGGTGCCTGAGATTTGTTCTCACTGGCTCTGAGGATCCTGTACCAGGTCTGGATCATGCACTTTCCCCTCGTTAGCCCCACCAACAGCCCAAAGAGTGAAAAGAGGGCAGAGAGAGTTCCCTGGGGCAATAAGGGATGACAGTGCCGTCCCCCAAAGAGGGAGAAACACATGCTATGCCAACAAGATGATGGACACCCACTACAGCCCTCAGGGACATTTTTTTAATGTTTTTTGGTTGTAGATGGACACAATATCTTCTTTTTATTTATTTTTATGTGGTGCTGAGGATCGAACCCAGTGCCGCACGCATGCGAGGCAAGAACTCCACCACTGAGCTACAGTCCCAGCCCTCTCAGGGAGATTTCAGTCTAGCAAGGAGGACTCACAATGGAGCCAAGTAAACAGACTGAACAGTTGGATTGGGAAAGTCACCGAGGGTATCTCTTTCACCTTCCCTACCTTACATTTGGGCAAACTGAGGTAAAGAAATCCTTCACTGGGCTTGGGGTGCAGCTCAATGGTAAAGTACTTGCCTAGTATGCTCAAGGCCCTGGGATCCACCCCCAGCACTGCAGAAGAAGAAAGAAGAAGAGGAGAAAGGGGAGGAGGCAACTTTCCATTGAGGTGTGGCAGTGAGCTGGTCTTTCACAATATGTCCCCAGAGTAGCTTTGCTGTTCTCCACTCTTTCATCCATCACTATACCCCTAGCAACCAGCACAGAACTTAATCCAAATATGAGATGAATGGGTAAATTATCAATAAACAGGGCAGGAGTAATTAGAAATGAAAACAGGATGCAGGTACATCCCCAAGGTCACACCTACTCCACTAATTTTTAACAAGTTATTTTCAGACTTGGCTATTATAAACATTTCTGTGATATACATCTTGGTATAAATGCTTGTATCTACTTCGATTATTTCTTTAATGTAAGCCCTTATGAGTTGAATTACAGGGTCACTAACAAAACTTCTATGCAAAATCAAGTGATTCACTTAGTTTTCACTGTTTCACTTAGTTCCTTTTAGATAAAGCCCAAGGGCATATGATTAAAACTACTCAGTGCTTCTTTCTTCTGCCCGTTCTGTGAGCGACAAATGTTTTAAGGTCTACTGAATGCTAGTCAGAGTGCAGCAAAACGGACATTCATAGTCACACACTGTCGTCGGAATGTAAATTGCTACCTGCCTTTTAGAAAGCAATTTGGCGGTAGGTGTCAAATACAGGAAAAATGTCTGTGCCCTTAAATGCCCTGGCCTCCCATCCCAGGGAGTCCGCCTAAAAGTCAGAGACTTATATACAAAAAGGTCCATTATGATGTAATTTATAATAGAAGGAAATGACCAACGTATCCCACTAGAAGGGAATGGTTGAATTAACTATGCTATGTCTGCACAATAGAATATCACACAGCCACTTAAAACTGCATTTTGGAAATGTTGGTCAGTACAAATGTTCAGTACAAAAGTAGAGTGTGAACATTTTATATGAAGTATGAATCTGACTGTGCTTTTAAAGACTAAGTGGAAATGCACTGAGGGTTAAGAGGTGCTGTGTTTGAAAGGTGAGCACAGAAATGTTTTCGACCTTTCTTTGTTTTTCATTCATTCTTTTATGATCACTGTGGCAGACAGAGATGCCCATGTCCCAATCCCTGGGACCTGTAAATATGTGACCTTGCATGACCAGAGGGACTTTGCAGATAACTCATCCTGGTAGGCCCAGTGTCATTAGAAGGGTCCTAATAAGAGAGAGACAGCAGGGTTGGGGTCCAGGAAAGCAGTGTGACCATGCAAGCAGAGATTGGTGTTATGTGGGGTCACAAGCCCAGGAATGCAGGCAGCCTGGAGAAGCTGGAAAATTCCAGAAAACAAATTTACCTCCAAAGCCTCCAGAAGGAACCTGCTTTGATCCTAGCCCGGTGAGACTACTCTGGACTTCTGATTTTCAAAACAGTAAGATTGTAGATCTATGTGGTTTAAGATTCTAACTTTGTGTAATTTTTTTTGTTATAACAGCTATAGAAAACCAATATAGTCATGAATCACTGTATTTTTTAAAAGCAAACCTTTTTAAAAATATATTTTACACAGAGAAAAATATACAAGTATAAGTGTCCAGCTCAGTCAACTTTCATAAAACACACACGTCTGTGTATTCAACAGGCAGGAAATATCTTCATTCACTCACATTCCAAATTCAGAACACTTGCCCCTCAGAAGCCTCCCCTGCTCCCCTCCAGGCCCCATCCTAACCTCAAGTCCTGTCAGTTACTTCTGCCTCTTTTGTGAGATCTGCCTGTGTTGTGGTGTGTGACCGTAGGTCCTTCATCCTTACTACTCCATGGCCTGCCGTTCAGGAACACAGGTGACTCATCCACCCCACCGCTGGTGCACATTGGCATTGCTTTTCAGGTTTCGGCTTATGAGCCATGCTACTATGGAAGTCCTTGTGCATGTCTGTGGATGAACACGCGTGTGTTCCTGGTGGGTGTGCAGCTCAGAGTCGGGTCCATGTGTCCAGCTGAGGGCACTGTGCTCAGGAGTGGTTAGTCAGCTGTGTTCCACCAGCAGTGTGTGAGAGTGTGACCATTTTCCTGTTGTTCTTTTCTGACTTCTTTATTGATCGGAAGGAATTCTTTACATATTTCAAATAAGAATGGGCCCTGCCTGTGACTTGCCCTTTTACTCTCTTAATGGTATTTTTTGATGAACGCGAGTTTATAATATAGTCCAAATTTACCAATTTTTTTCCTTTATGGGTTTTTTTTTTTTTTTTTGTCTTGTTTAGGAAATATTTCCCACTCTGAGGACATGAAGACACTCCTCTATGTTGTCTTTTTTTTTTTTTTTTTTTTTGGTACCAGGGATTGAACTCAGGAATACATGACTACCGAGCCACATCCCCAGCCCTATTTTGTGTTTTATGTAGAGACAAGGTCTTACTGAGTTTCTTAGTGCCTTGCCATTGCTGAGGCTGGCTTTGAACTTGTGATCCTCCTGTCTCAGCCTCCCAAAGTGCTGGGATTACAGGAGTGAGCCACCATGCCTGGCTCTATGTTGTCTTTTAAGAGCTGTATTGTAGCCAGGTGGAGTGGCCCACACCTGTAATCCCAGAAACTCAGGAGACTGAGGCAGGAGGATGACAAGTTCAAAGCCAGCCTGGACAACTTATGAGACCCTGTCTCAAAATAAAAAGGGCTGGGGATGCAGCTCAGTGGTAGAGAGTCCCTGGGTTCAATCCCCAATACTGGGGGAAAAGTTATACTGTTTTTTCTTAGATTTACACCTATAACTTGTCCAGAATTAATTTGTGTAAAGGACACAAGATAGAGGTCAGTGAGTTATTTTTAGGGACAACTTATATACAGTGAAATGCAGGTATTAGGGTTACAATTCAGTGTGTAGTTTTTTTAATATCTTTATTTTATTTATTTTTTTGTGGTGCTGAGGATTGAACCCAGTGCCTCATGCATGTGAGGCAAGCACTCTACCACTGAGCCACAATCCCAGCCCCCTGTAGTTTTTTTCAATATATATTTTTTAGTTATGGATGAACCTTTATTTTTATTTATTTGTTTATTTTTTAATGTGGTGCTGAGAATCAAACCCAGTGCGTCACATGCTAGGCAAGCGCTCTACCACTGAGCCACAACCGCAGCCCGCAATTCAGTGTATAGTTTTGACAAATCTATACACATGTGTAACCACCACCCCATCAAGATAGCAGGAATGCAGAAAACTCCCTTGTATCCCTCTCCAGTTATTTCCAACCCTGATAGGCAACCTCTGTCTGATTTCTATTACCAAAGATCAATTTTGCCTTTTCTTTTTTTTTTTAAATATTTTTTAGTTGTTGATGGATATTTATTTTATTTATTTATTATTTATATGTGGTGCTGAGGATCGAACCCAGTGCCTCACGCATGCTAGGCAAGCGCTCTACCACTAGGCTACAGCCCCAGCCCAATTTTGCCTTTTCTTGAACTTGACATCAATAGACTCATGCAGTGTGGACTCTTGGTGTCTGGACTCTCCTTGGTGTCAGCTCACCCCTGTTGCTGAATGCTCCGATGGCTCCTGGCTGCCAAATGGCATCCCACCCTGTAAAGACAATACCTTTGGTTCTCTGTTTTCGTGTTGGTGAACACCGGGATTGTTTCCAATTCCGTGATATTATTAATAAAGATGTTCTAAATTCTTACCTAAGCCTTTGTGTAGACTGTGGATATATATGTTCATTTCTCTTAGGAAAATACCTAGAAGTGAAATTACTAGGTCACAGGGTAGGTTATATTTAACATTACCAGAAAATGCCAACCCTCGTGTGATCATGCTGGTTTAAATTCCTATATGTGTGAGAGTCACACTTTCTCCATCCCAAACACTTGGTGTTATCTTCCTAATTTTAGCCACTCTATTTGGTATGGATTGTTATCTCATTATGGTTTTAATCTGCATTTTCTTGATGGCTAATGATGTTGAGTGCCTCTTAATGTGCTTATCAATCATTCCTGTATCTTTTTTGGAGGTGTCTGTTCAGATCATTTCCCCGTTTGGGGGGTTGTCTGTCAATACTGATCTGTAGGAGTTCTTGATATATTTGCAATTGATTCCTTTATCAGATACATATTAGATGAGCGCTTCCATTCTGTTGCTTGTCTTTTCGTTTTCTCGGTAGTGTCTCTGGTAGTCACCCACGTGGTCGCGTGTGCTTTCATTGCCTTCTTGTCCCACTAACAGGTCACAATTTATTTGCTTGTTCTCGTATTGATGGACATTTCAGTTGTCTCCAGCTATTGTGAATAAGAATAATATGAACATTCTTGTGTTAATCTTTTGTGGATATGTGTTTTCATTTTTCTCAGGCAAAAGAGTGCTGTGGTGTAGCTCAGTGGTAGAGCGCTTGTCCCGCAAGGCCAAGGCCCTGGATTCCAGCCCCAGGACTCCAAAACAAAACAAAACAAAAATGATATGTTTGGGTAAAAGAAACCAGTGAGCTATTTTCCAAAGTGGTCGTGTCACTGGGCATTTTTGTTGCTCTCCATTGTCACCAGTATTTGGTGTGGCTCATCTTTTGAATTGCCGCCATTCTAATTAATGAAAAATGGCATCTTATTGAGCCACTTCATTTGCATTTCTCTGATGACTAACAATGTTGAGTATTTGTGTGTGTGTGTTTATTGGATAATGCGCATTTTCTTTGTAAAATGCCCTAGTATTTTGCCCGGTTTTGATTGATTTGGTCATCATTCGTTATTGGCTTTTAGAAGTCCTTTACATGTCTGTTCCTTGCTTCGTCACGTGCATGTATTGTAGATATCATCTCCAGGCCTGCGTCTTGCCTTTACATTTACTTAATGATGTTTTTGATAAAAAGCTGCTTTAGACTTGATTGGATCTAATTTATCTAATTTTTATGCTTACTTCTTTCTGTGCTTTGTCTGGGAAATCTTGTCTCTCGCAAATTGCAAAACCATGCTCCTCTGTTTTCTTCCTGGTGCTGTATGATTGCGGTTGTTACGTCGGGGTCCATGATGCACCCTGAATGGGCTCTCTGGTGTTGTGAGGCCAGGTTGGAGGCTGATTGTTTCCCATGCTTTTGTCTACTAGTTTTGGGCTTTCCTTTCCCCAGCGAATTGTTTCGACTATTCTGTTGAAGAAATCATTTGATTATAAACATGGTTCTAGATAAGGGCTCTCTGTTCTTAATTGTCTATCCTTAATGCAAAACCACACTCTCTTGATTACTGCAGCTTTATGGCAAGTTTGAATTTGGTTCAAGTACTGCAACTTTCTTTTTCTTTTTCAGGATTGTTTTGTCTTTTTGAAAGCCTTTACATTTATGCATACATTTTAGATTGAACTTGTCAACTTCTACAAAAAACCTGTGGACTCCTGACTGACCTTGCATTGAATTTACAGACCAGTTGAAGAGAAGTGACATCTTAACACTATTGAGTCTCCCAGCTCCTGAACATGATGTCTCTTCCTGTTTATTCTTTCAGCAACGTTGTATAGTATTCAGTAAAGACTCCCATCTCTTTTGTTAAATTTATTTCTGTGCATTTCACATTTTGATGCTATTTTAAGTGGCATTTAACTTTTTCATTTTGCTCTAGTGTATAAAAATATAATTTAAAAAATTTTATATCAACCTCTTGTCTTGCAATGTAGCTAAATTCACATATTTGCTCTAGAAGTTGTTTTTGCAAATTCCTTTGAGTTTTCTACATGCATGATGTTGTCTATGAATGAAGACAGTTTTATGGTTTTTTTCTGCATCTATTGAGACAACCATACGATTTTTCCCTTTTATTGTGTTACTGCTAAATTCCATTCACTGCTTTTTGAATGTTAAACAAACATTGTTTTCCTGGTCTAAATCCCACTTGCTCATAATGTATTAACCTTTTCATATATTACTATTTTGATTTTCCAATATTTTATTAAGAACTTTTCCATCTGTGTTCATAAGGGATATTGGTCTATAATTTTATTTTCTTGTAATGTCAGGTTTAGATATCGAGATTTGCTGCCCTGTAAAATTATTTCAGAAGAGTTTCTTCCTTCTCTCTTTTCTAAAAAAGTTTGTGTAATGCCTAGAATTTTCCCTGGATTCTTCTTATAGTTTATCTCTGCTGAGATTTTCCATCTTTAACTCACTGTGCTATCTTATCCTTTAAGTCCTTAAACACATTTATGATAGCTGCTTTAGGGGACTGGGGATGTGGCTCAGTGGTAGAGCAGTTGCCTGGCCTGTGCAAGGCCTGGGTTTCATCCTTAGCATGTATACACACACATATACACACACACACACACACTTTGTATTTGCACATAAATTTTTAGATTGAACTTGTCCATTTTTTGTCTACAAAAAGCCTGTGGACTCCTGACTGGCCTTGTATTGAATTTACAGACCAGTTGGAGAGAAGTGACATCTTAATGCTATTCAGTCTCCCAGCTCCTGAACATGATATCTCTTCCCATTTATTCTTTCAGCAATGTTGTATAGTATTCAGTAAAGACTCGCACCTCTTTTGTTAAGGTTATTTCTGTGCATTTCACATTTTGATGCTATTTTAAGTGGAATTTTAAGTGGAACACGTGTGTGTGTGTGTGTGTGTGTGTGTGTGTGTGTGTGTGCTTTAAAGTTTTGTCTCTCTCTACCAACATCTGGGTCATCTCGAGGTCTGTTTCTGTTGACTACTTTCTTGGTCTTCACTTAAGAACACACACTCCTGTTTCTTTGGAAGTTTAGCGTTTTGAACTGCTCGTTGGAGACTGTGACTGGCACATAGTATGGGACCTGGATTATGCCGTCTTCCCTTGAGAAATGTTGAGCTTTGCTTTGAAAGGCAGACACTAGAAGGTGTCTTGGATCCTTGGCAGGTTCGTTTCATTCTGCTCTTGGTCCTAGGGTGTGCCCTTACCCTGGGGAGTAGGCCTTGTTCCTGAAGCTTGGCCCTCACATTTTCAGCTGGGTGCCTGGGGTCTCAGTGAAGCCCTGCTGTGGCTGGGCTGGGCCCTCCACGTCTGTCTCCCAGCACCACACAGCCTCTGGTCTCTGTTCAGCTCTTGTCCCCAGCTGCTCTCTACAGGCCTGGTGAGTCCTACCCTCTGCAGACACAGCCAGGGCCCTGGGGTGAACCCCTACGAGACTCTGGAGTGCCTGCCTTCTGCGGCCCCCTCTTCTCCACTATCTAGCCTACCAAGTCCAGCCCCTTCAGCAGCCTCTCGACTCTGCTCTTGCCTCCTATGCTCAGCAAGGTGGCTCTGTGGCAGGGATGGTGCTCCCAGGCAGGAGCCCTAGTAAAGATGGGGTTCACCTTCCCCATCTCTGTCCTCTGAAGGACCACAGTCCCCTGCCTCTTGTTCAGTGTCGGAACACAGTGGCCTCCCGCACTTTGTCCATCCTCATGGTTGTTTGCTGCAGGAGGGACGTCTGGTGCCAGTCGCTACTGGACCACGAGCAGCAGTTCCCCAGATGTGGCAGTTATAATAAAAAACACTCGTGATTTGTTTCTGTTCCATACTGTGTAGCAAGGTCAAACAGAGCAGGTCTGTGTTCCAAACTCCAACACTTCCCTCCTGGTGTCCTGGGCAAGCACGTCACCTCCCTGGAGTGGGTCTCCTATGTAAGATGAGCAAATGGCATGCATCTTCTTCACAGGGTTGTTGGATGAGCTCCCGCAGCAGGCAAAGCTGGAGCATGAGTGAAGGGTGGATGAGGTCAAAGAAGTGTCAGGGGCCAAACCCTGCAGGGCCCAGGAGGCCATGCTGAGCGTGGAGGCTTTCTCGGGCAGCCCAGCCCGTGGAGTGTGTGCCGTGGGCCCCGGAAGGATCAGACCTGCTTGCATGTGCCTGTGGCTGCTGTGTGGAGAACAGGTCATAAGGAAGCAAGACTGACGGCAGGTGAGGCCACAGAGGGAGTCCTCAGCTGCCCATGAGAGGGCGGCTTCTGGCGCCAGGTTAGCAAAAGGCATGGAAGACAGAGACTGTCTGAAAGGAATCTATTCAGAGGTAGAGCCACAGGAATGCATGATAGATGGGACACAGGGATGACAGCAATTTCTGCATTTTTCCTCCACAACTGAACAGATGTTTGGTGCAGTTCACTAAGAGAAGGAAGACCAGATGTAAACAGGTGTGTGTGGCAGTGGGGCAGGAATCTGCTGTGGCCATATTACATTTGGGGACTGGGGCTGCCAGGGAGCCATCTGTACATGTGCAGGTAGAACTCAGTGCAGAGGTCAGCACTAGAGACGGCTCTGGGGAGCAGTGGCTGGGTTTGAAGCCACAGAACCAGGTGGGACCATCTCGGGCAGAAAGCAGAGGGCAAAGAGAGTTCAGACCCTGCGTCTGCTCCCACATTCAGGGGCCAAGCAAAGGAGGAGAGACGGGCAAAACCCCAGCACGGGGAGGGGAAGGAAGGGTGGTCAGAGCCACCGGGGCCTCTCAAGGAAGCATCCCTGAAGTGGCAGTAGGGGGTTGTCACAGCCTTGGCAGGGCAGCTGGGTGGGGACTTGGGGGCAGAACCCCAGCTGGTGTCTGAGGAAAGATCCGGACCTGAGGAAGGGGAGGCTGTGAGTCCTGGAGAAGCTTCACTAGAAAGAACAGAGGACAGGTGTCAGAGGAGAGCGTGGTCACCTTGAAGATGTGAATGGCTAGGCCAATCTGAAACGCTGATGGAGAGAGGCAGAGGGTGTAGAGGAGGGGGCAGGGCGAATTGCAGGTGACAACCTGCCCTAAATGTTACTTCTCTCAGCTGAATCCCCCTCAAATATTTATGGAAGATGTCAAATATACAGACAGTTGAAAGAAATTTAATGAGCATCCATACACCCACCATCTAGATCCAATCATTGTTACTATTCCAATGCTGAATTACTTGAAAGTAAGTTGCAGATGTAAATGCTTCATCAGGAATCTTCCAGGAACGAGAATAGTCTCCTACATAACTACAATGCCATATCATGCCACATCTAAGCACATTAATTCCCTAAGGCTTCCAAGAAAGTCCAATTTACATTGTCCTGATCATCCAGAGACTATATTTTAGGGCTTTTAAAAAATCCAAGCAAGGTTCAGACATTGCAGATGGCTACTGTCTTCTTAGTCTCTCTTAATGAGTAGCCACTCCAACTTTTTTTTCTCTCCCTTGATTGTTTTTGAAGAGACCAGGCTGGTGGTTGTTCTTCAAGAATGTCCTGCCTTCTGGGTTTGCCTGATTGTTTCTTCATAGTGTCTCTTAACTTGTTTCTCTATCCTATTTCCTGTAAGATGAAAATTAGCTTGGTGCAGAGATGTTCTTGATTCACAGTGCCTTTAGTGTCCTGGTAACTTCTTCATAGTGTCCCTAAGCCAAAAAGAAGCACT
Source organism: Xerus rutilus (assembly GCA_028644305.1). Classification (NCBI taxonomy): domain Eukaryota; kingdom Metazoa; phylum Chordata; class Mammalia; order Rodentia; family Sciuridae; genus Xerus; species Xerus rutilus. The sequence continues at coordinate 47,815,299 of CM053414.1, forward strand.
TAATGGTTCCAGTTTATTAGGCAGTGAGATCCTTACAGCTTAAGACATAGTCACTTCCTACAACAGCACCAGTTGAAAAAGTAATGCATAAGTTGAAAGAAAAATATTTTATTCCATTCTTAAGTGATATTGATTTCTTACTAATGGTGTCTGTGCATGTGGGTGACCTCTCAGGCTTCAGATAAGATGGGACATCACCTTGCTCATTTCCTGTCCCACAAACTGCCAAAAGTCCTGGCTGCACAAAAATAATACCATCCGGGGCTGGGGTTATGGCGCAGTGGTAGCGTGCTCGCCTAGCACGCATGAGGCACTGGGTTCTATCCTCAGCACCACATAAAAATAAAATAAAGATATTCTATCTGCCTACAACTAAAAAATAAATATTTTTGAAAAATAATAATAATAATACCATCCCAGAAATGTAGCATAATCGAACATCGAAACTGCGAACTACCCTGAGCTGGTAGTCACGTGGGGCAGGATGGGAAGCAGGTATCATGGCTCCACTTGAAAACATTAAATATCTCATGACCTGTTAAGCGCTGGAGCCAGCAAGTGCTGACTTTCCAAGAAGAAAGAGGGAAGAGGACTGGGACTGTAGCTCAGTGGTAGAGCACTTGCCTTGCATGCGTGAGGCCCTGGGTTCGATCCTCAGCACCACGTACAAAGCAATAAAATAAAGACATTGTGTCCATCTACAACTAAAAAAACATTTAAAAAAAAAAAAAAGAAGGAAGAGCTCTTCGCTACTGGAAGTCGCCACCACAGGGTTCAGTGATGACGCTGACACCAACCCGGCGGCACTGCAGCCCCACTGTGGATTTGCTAAAATTCCCCCAGGTGGGGCTGGGGTTATGGCGCAGTGGTAGCGTGCTCGCCTAGCACGCGGGAGGCACTGGGTTCGATCCTCAGCACCACGTAAAAATAAAAAAAAAAAATAAAGCTATTGTGTCCACCTACAACTAAAAAATAAATATTTTAAAAAAAAAAAAAAAAAAATTCCCCCAGGTGCCTTGGCACACAGCTGGGGGACTCTGGGTCTTGACGCTTAATCCCAATGAAACATTCTTGGCAAGAAGATTTTGCAAGCGATGCTATGTGCCTCATATTGCGTCACATCAGGAGGCACAGGATGCCGAGCTGCCCCACTGTTCTGAGGCCAAGTTTCATCACTGGGCGTGGCAACCCCCCATCTCTCTGTTGAAGTTTATTTCTTCCCTTACAACTCAGCGCAATCCGCAGGGCAAGACCAGGAGAATAACCTGGTGATTCTTGCAGGAATGAACTGGAGGGTTCCAGCTGGTGTCAGTGTGTCGCTCATCACACGTACACACATGTCACCATTCACTGTAGTCATTTCTTTTGATTCTCATATTGTCCCAACTTTTGCCAGCAGCCCCTTCAAGCTGGCTTCTATATCCTTTCGCCGTGACTCCATTTTCCTTTGAGCACTTCTTTGCCTTTTCAGCACAAAAGTTGTCCCATGCATACTTTGTACTAGCCCCACCCTAAACTTGGAAGCCCCCACTTTTATGAGCCTGTCTCACTGTTGTGGGGAATGACATCTGGAAACCAAGAGTTGGGCAGTATGTGTGCTCAGTATATATGCCCACACTTTCAACCGCCAAGGGAGCAGATGGTTCAAGCCCATCCCACCTACTAGAGAACTCCAGTGCCAGCCAACACTGTTGCTGACTGTTGCAGTTACTCACTGCTGTGTAACGTGTCACCCCATCTTCAGGAAATAGTTGGCTACACTGACTCAACTATAGTATTGTGGGAGCCACACACGCAGGCCATAAAAACAGAACACACAACTCTGTCAGCTGTTGCCCATCTCTCTTAATGGTTGGGGTTAGGGTTTGGATTACAGGCTTGGTGTCTTAGTCTGTTCAGGCTGATATAACAATGCTGGGGGTTTTTTGGTTTTTGTTTTTAATAAACAATGGAAATTTCTTTCTCACAGTTCTGGAAGCTGGAAGACCAAGGTCAACGCACAGAGATTCAGCCTCTGTTGAGTATCTGTTCCTCAAAGAGGGCACGTTATTGCTGTGTGCTCCCATGGCAGAAGGGACCAACTAATGTCACTTAAAAGTCACTAACCTCATGCATGAGGGCTCTTCCCTGTGACTGCCTCACTTCTGAAGTCCCCTCTTCTCAATACTATTGCCTTGGTGATTAAGTTTCAACATGTGAATGTGAGGGGGATACATACAGACCACACAGAAGAAAGGTCAGAATTGGGGGCAGAGTCTAGGCCCTACTTGGTGACTGCGGAGTCACTCAGCTTTCTAGAACTTTGTGCCCTCAGTGATAATCTTGTTTACTTCCTAGCTCAGGTGAAGGTGTGTGGTAGGTGTGTGATATAAGCGTATCGAACACAATACACAAACACCACATGGGTGGTGATTCCGCTGACTATTGTGCCCATGAGTGCCATTTTGAGGGTTTTATCTGTGCAAACTAAACTATATTAAGTGAAAAGTTCATTCATTTTCCCAATTTATTTTTGTGTCTTTTGGTACTGGGGATTGAACCCAGGGATGCTCTACCACTGAGCTGTATTTCCAGCCTTTTTTTTTTTTAATTTGAGATAGGGTCTCACTACATTGCCCAGGCTGGCCTCAAACTTGTGATCCTTCTGCATCAGCCTCCAGAGCCACTGGGATTACACCATGCCTGAATCCCATTTTCCCAAATTTTATTTATCACAGGTATACAAACTGTTGGTCACTCTGGTCAGGGTGCAGCAAGCAGTGAGTACATGGAGTGTATTTTATTTTATTTTATTTTTAGGCTGAAACAGAGAAATCCCATCCTAAAGAAAATGTATAATTTCCCAGTGGTTTTTTGAAATACTGAGAACATCTTTGAGCCTTCATTACTGTGGAGGGTCACTGCCTCTGTCTCCTGTCTAATGTGGTTTGTGGTACATCAGAGGCTCCAACCCATGTTGAAAAATGGCATCTGCTTCAGTTCGCTTGGGACTGTGGCCCCAGCTGGAGATTAGAGTTGGGCCTTAGGGTGAAGCCAGGAGACGGGATGGGCCTGTGTCTGAGCTACCCGGGCTCATCCCCATCAGTCCTGCCCTCCCTGTCTCTGGGAGTGCTTCTGTCACACTTGACTTATTTCCGCCCCTCAAACAGGCCCACTTGCTGCCATCCCAGGACTCTGTCCGGGGTGCTGACCCATGGGCACTCCACAAACCACCTCCTGTCATTCGGGCCTGAGTCCAATGCTACCTCCTCCAGGTGACTTCCCTCTTATTTTCTTCATAGCTCATACAGCTCTGAAATTGCTCTCCCCTCAAGGGCAAGCTCGACAGGGGCAAGCAGATTCCCCAACAGTGGCACATCATTTCTCCTTCAGTAGAATGGACAGTCACCTTGTGGGCTGATTCAGAACCATGGACCACCAAGGTTCATTGGCCCACTTCCCTACTTCTCACGAGCTCTGGCCTCTGGCCTGGGACCCTTACGCAACTAAAGGGTTAACATTGGATTCAACAGGAGCCTCCCAAACCCTGCTTTGACCTGGCCCAGTACCCACATCCCTATCATTGGATCCACAATGTGAGGAATCCATGGCTACTTGAGAGGTGCTCAACCCTGCATCTGGCCCAGAGCAGGCAGCAGGAAGCACCCTCTGGCTGCTGTGCCATCTGTGTTCTGTGTCCATTGATCCAGAGCCTGCTCGGGGGGGAGCCCTGGGATGCACACATGTTCCCTCATCCAGTCTTGTAAACCCGATTTTAGCAGTGCCCAGGTGCAGACCTCAGAGGCCCATAGCCCCACCTGGTCTGTCTCTCCTTTCCCTGGTTTCTCTCTCTGTGTCACTCTCTGGTCTCTGGTCCCCACCACCAGCACCACCAAACTGCTACTTAAGCACCTATAGGTGACCTTGTTCCTCTGTGAGCTCCAGGTCTCCCCTGGCTCAGGCTTGGGCTTACCACACGTCTGCCTGGACCAGTTTCCTTCCAGCCTCCCAACGGTCTTTCCCCAGACTGGCTGCACTTTGCTCCTGCTATCTGCGGGCAGTGGGGCTGCCTTCCTCTCCCTGGGCTCTCAGGAGAAGGGTGAAGACCCAGGGTCAGCCTCTCTAGGACCCCAGCACTAGGAATAAGGAAGCTTTATCTTTTATTTCCTGTGTCTTAAGTTAGTAGCCAGACTTTGTTCTGGGAGGAGGGACAAGGAAGAGGCAAAGTTTCTGCTCTAACTTTAACATCTGGAAGATATTCAGTGTCCTGCCTGGACAGAAGCTACCCCCTCTTAGCTCCCTTCTGGCTTTCTTTGCCCCTAATTCCTGATGGCCCCCTTCCTTGATGCCCCAGCCTCTGGTGGGGGACAGCAGGGAGCAGGGGGAGATGAGAGAAGATGAAGGTGTCACCTCTGCCTTCTCCCTCCTCCCCTCCAGCTCTGAGGTGCCAGCTTCACACCTCTAAGTGTCCTGCTGCCCTGCTGCTAGCGCCTAGGAAGGTGAGAGTGGGCAGGGGAGGCTGGAGGCCATGCCCCTGCCCCTCCCAGGTCTGGGCTGGGGCTTTGAGCCAGGGCCCCACCACTTCTCCATGTCCTTGGGGGCTGAAGAGCCCAGGACTCTGGATTTCATTCCCACCCTTGTTTCCTGACAGCCTCAGGGTCCAGGGCAGGAGCACCAGTCTAAGTCTCCATCCTGGTCAAGAAAAGCCCTGCCCCTCTCCACCCCTGCCCACTCCCTAGGTCTCACTCCTGTCCTTGGCCTCCACTGCCCTGGCTCCCAGCTGTCCTCCCCCTCCCCTGAGGCCACACCACCGCCCCACTGGTCCTGCCTTCCACTTTCCTTCCTCTCATCTGTCTCCAGCTTTGTTCCTTCCTACCCTCTTTGTCCTGCCAGCTTCCCTCTGGCTCTCTTACAGCACCTACCCCAGCCCCATCCTTCTCCCTCTACCTGCCCCTGCACCCAAGTACGCCCCCAACCCAGTTCCCCCTGGAGCTTTGCCTCCTTCCTTTCCTCCCGTTCTTTCAGGGCCTCTCCCGTCTCTGCCTCTCCCCCTTTTCTGCTCCTTCCCAGCCTTGGGCCTCGTCCTGACCACTGCCCCTAACCACTGTTCCCTCCTTTCTTCCCGGCTCCTGCTCCCGGTCGCCTCTTTGACCCACTTCTCCACCGCCCGCCCTCCCCTCCCTCCATTGCCCCGTCCATCCCGCGGAGCGAGATCGAGGAAGGTGATCCAGGAGCCCGGCTCCCGGCTTCCCGACTTCCTTCTCGCACCTGCTTCCCTCCCTCCTTTCTCGCCATCTCTTCCGGCCTCTCTCCCTCTTCTCTCTTTTTCTCCCTCTTCTCTCCCCGTCCCTCCTCCCTCTCTCCCTTCTCTCCTTCTCTCCCCCCCACTCCCCTCCCGCCCCGCGCTCGCGCCCCTCTCCCCTCTCGCAGCCCTCCTCCCGCCGTCCTCGCCCTCCCCCTCCCCCTCCCCTCTCCCTCCCTCTCTCTGCCCTCCCTCCTCTCCCCTCCTCTCGTTCCCGGGCGCCTCGCTCCCTCCCTCCGCCCGCCCTCCCGCTCCCCACCATCATCAGTATTCCGCTCCCGTCCGCGCCGCTCTCGGCTGCTCTCGGTCGCTGCCGCACCGTCCGAGGCGGGGGCCGGGGCCGGGGCCGGGGCCTGGGGGGGGTGGGTGGGGGGAGAGCGGCGCCCGCGGGCCGCGGAGGGAAGGAGGAAGGAAGGAAGGCTGCGAGGAAGGAAGCCAGGAAGGGAAGAAGGAAGGGAAGGCGGGCGAGAAGGAAGCCGCGCGGCGGGCCGGCGGGCGGGCGAGGGCACGGGCGGGCGAGGAGGGCGGCGAGCGGCGGCCAGGCCCGAAGCCGCGGCGGCTGCGAAGCCCCCTCCCCACGCCCGAGCCGGGAGGGCGCGACCCCCGCCCGGCCGCAGCCCCGCCCCCCGCGCCTCCCGCGGCCACCCGCACCCCCAGCCCCGCCGGGGGTGCCCCGCGGGCAGGGCATGCTGCCTCCCGGAAGGAGCCCCGTTCCGCGCTGTGAGTAGCCTCCGCGGGCATCGGTCGGGAACGGGCTGGGGGCCGCCTCCGGTGGGGGCCGTGGCTCAGGCCTCCTCTGGGATGGGGGGACAGCAGAGGACAGTGGGCGAGGCCTGGTGGAGAGCAGAGTCTGGGGGAGGCTGTGGTGAGGGTCCTCAGGCCGCGAGTTCTGGGTTGGGGGGCCGCTATCTCTCGGGGACGGCTGGGGGGTACGTGCGGCGGTCGTTGCGCACCGGCCATGGTGGAGGCTGTCGGCTTAGGGTGGGGGTGCTCGCCCCGCGTGGGTCTGAGCCCCCCTTTTGGGGCAGGAGTCCGGGCCTTTCTCCCCCCGTTGCCCCTCCCACCCTCCACACCGCGGCTGCTTGGGGGGGCATGCCAGCGATGGGGAGGGGGGAGAGGCGGGCACGGGGTTTCCTTGGTGACCGCGCCTGGCAGGAGCGGTTGCCGTAGCAACCGGGGAGAACCGGGGAGTTTGGGAAGTGAAAATGGGAAAGATAGAGGGGGTGACTGGGGAGTGAGACAACCCCCTCCCCAGGCTTCAGCCCTTCTCCCTCTGGGGTCACCCAACCCCTCCCGGTGGGCAGCGGAGCCCCTGCCTCTCCCTCTTCCCAGGACCCCCCTTCCTTGACCCCATTCTGCCTCAGGCCTCTGTCCTCCGCACCTGTCTCTCTGGGACCACTGCCTCTCTCCCACCTTCCCTGGCCCTCTCCTCTTGGGGGACCTCCCCGCCCCCCATTTGCTGCCCACGCCCCGTCTCCCCACCGTCACACCTGTTCTTCTAGGCCCTTCTCACGGCATTTCACCTTCGCCTCAGGATCCTCTCACCCCATCTCTGGCCCTCTCCGCGGCCTCAGGTCCTTTGACCTCCTCTAGAGGAGACCTACCTCAGCCACCCCCTAACCCCACTCTCTGCCCAAGACCCCAGCCTCCTGCCTTCTCTTTCTTCTCAGACCCAGCTCTTTCTGGGCCTCCTTCTGGGAACCTCCTTCACTCAGAGACCCCTCTGTCCTTGCCTTCTCGCCCTACAGCATCCCACAGTCCTGGGCTCCCACCACACGTCCTGGGACGCTCCTCTCGAACCTCCTCGTTTCTCATCTTCAACTCCCCATCAATCCCGGGGCCCTGAGGCCCAGGCTCTGTCCAGGGTTCCTCCCAGCTTCTCGTGGCCCAGCTTCTATGGGCTCCTCCTCTCAGTCCAGAGGACCTACCAGCCTCTCTCCAGGGCTCCGAGCCCCCGTGCCGAGGAGCCCCTTCCCGCCGCCCGCTGCCCTCCCGGCACTCCCACCTCTGCTCTCCCGCCTGCCCTGCGCCTACCGCCTCTGCCACTTTCTCTGGGGTGGGGAATTCCCCCGGGAGAGCCCGGCTGGGGGAGGGGAAGGCGCCCGGGGCTGCCCCTCGCCCCCTCCCGCCCCTCCCCAGCTGGGAGCTGCAGTCGGCACCTCCCTCCGCAGCGCCCCATTGCTATGCGCCTCACATCCGAGTCCGGCCGCGCAGCCGCCAGACAGGAACTCAGGCTCCAGTGGCAGCTGGGAGTAGCCGAGTAGGCTTCCCTCCTGGTCCAGGCAGCCGGCAGCATCTCCCCCTTTAAAAACTGCCCCCAGGACCATGGCCAGGATCGGGGCCTCCCTCCTCCTGTAGCATCTTCTGCCTCGGGCCTCCTCCTAACCTGCGGGTCTCTGCTTCCTCTTCCCCTTCCACCCTCCTCCCGCTCTTCCCTGGGTCTTCTCTCTCCCATCACCTCACTGTTGAAATGCACACGCAGAAAGGAGGGAGTAAAGATGCAGAGGTGGGAGAGACACCCGGGGCGGGAGAGGGGCCAGCCTCCCGCACAGGCACAGACTAGAGTGCATCACCATGGAGTCAGACATACACAGTTACTCACTCAATTTCCAAAAGAAAGGGAGAGTCAGGGAGACACAGGAACAGCACCATTCCCACACAGAGCCAGCAGACTCAGGGAGCCTGGTGCAGACCACTGTGCTGTGAGGAGCCCCGCATCAGCCAGGGCCAGGGCAGGAGTGTGTGAGCAAGACAGGTGTGTGCGGGCAGATGCCCATGTGCACACGCACAGCCATTCACAGCAGCCCAAACCCAGATAAGGCTGCAGTGGCCAGAGTCAGGCAGGCCAGGGGAGAGGGCCAGCAGTCCCAGCCTGGAGTCTTGTGCACACAGGTGACACACATTCCCTCCTACACAGACCCGGAGGGAAAGACAAAGGCAGAGCCACTGCACATGGACACCATCCCCTGGTGGCCTCACACTCAGACACAAAGCAGGAGGCATGGAGGTGGCCCTGAAACTCTGGAGATGTGGCCTCACAGACTGTTAGTGCAGTTGCAGAGCCGCACACCATGACCACACCTGGAGCATAGCCTGAGGGGACGCTCAGTGGGTCCCAGTGCTCACCCTAATCCCACCAGAGACAGCAGAGAAGGCTTCCAGCATCCAAGGGCCCCTCAAGACCTCCCCACTGTCCTAGGGGACAATGGGAGTAAGACCTCAGTATCGGAGGTCACTGACAGGCTCAGCTTGCAGGCACAGCCGCTGCGCAGGCACCAGCACTGTGGGGCCCACGTGGAGCAGACCTACAGGCAGAGGTGCCACCTCCTGAGAGCCTTGGCCTCTTCCAGAGCCCCCACTCCGGTTGCCCACCAGGTCCCCACCTCCTGGGTCCTCTCCCCCAGACCCACCCCTTCCTGCAGCCCAGTGCCTCCCTCCTCAGCTGCCTTCCCGCCAGCCAGCCTGCTCCCCTATCCCTCGCTGCTTCCCCAGGGGCCTGGGCACCAGAAGTGCCATTTTCCCCTAGTGCTTTCAAAATGTTCAATTTGTGGCCAGCATTTTTTTTTAATGGCGAGTTCATGCAAAGATTCAATTTGCCAGCTGCTTTTGGGCAGTTCTTGCTCCTGGGTCCTGGGGCCTGGCGTGCTCAGGTGCCCAGGTGCTCAGGCCGCTGCCCCTCCCCTCCCTCTACCTGCTTTCTGGTCAGTCTGGCCTCCGAAGGGCTCAGAGTCAGCTGTGTCTGCACCCCTGCTCTGTCCTCTCCTCTTCCTCTCTCTGGCTCTTTCAAGAGCAGGAAGAGCTGCTTATGGGGGGGGGGGGCTTGGTTTCTGAGTACCAGAGTTCTCCAGGGCCGGGGTCTGGTTGGAAACTGTCAGCTGCTCTCCATGTCCTAGGGTCAGCCTTGCACGAAGCTACCACGTGGCAGCCTGTCCTCTACTGGCTGGGGCAGGGGTGAACCCAGACCCCACACTCTGGTCTCCATGTGTCAGATGGCAGGCCAGGGCCAGAGTGGGTTTCCTTATGTGGTGGGGGTGGGCTGCATGTTTGGCCAGGTGCAGGAGAGACTGGGGCTGTCCTAGAGGACATGGGCATGGTCCTTACAACAAGCGGCCGCCATGGGCCTGGGTCTCTCATCCAGGAGGCAGGGGGCCTTACTTGGCCCCATGTCCAGGGCAAGGTGCAGACAATAGGTCCCCTTGGAATCATAACAGCACGTGGGGCCAGCACCTTGGTGGAGAAGAGAACGCATCTTATTTACTCTCTGGCAGGTGCAGGAAACACCATCCTCTCTGAGTTTAGGGACAGACCTTCCACCTCCTCTGGAATCACCTTTTCTCTTCCCTTCCTGGTGGCTGAGATGGCTTTTTGACAGGGCGGCAGGAGAGTCAGAAGTGGCAAGATGCCCCTTGTTGCCTGGAAACCCACTGGCGACTGCTGTGGCAGGCGGAGGAGGGGGGCTGCACAGACCTGGGAGATGGGCTGGCAAGGACCCTGCAGGCGGGGCTAGGCAGGAGGCCATCCTGGGAGACTGGTGGGTCCCTAGAGGGCGGCTAAGAGTGAGGATGGGGTGGGGTTCTGATATCTGGTATCTGGGGTCCTAGTGGAAGATGGAGCAGGAAGAGAGCAGGAAGAGAGCAAGGCGGCTCTGAGCACAGCACAGAAGCAACCAGCAGGATCACAAGCTGCCTCGCCCCAGAGTTGAGCTTAGGCCCCAGAGTTGAGCTTAGACCCGGAGCTCTTGTCCAAATAGTGCAACGAGACCCACCAGCCCAGCTCCCAGGAGAGCGAACCCGGGAAATGCCCTCCTCCTGCCTTGACCCCTCAGTGCAGAGCTGGAGGCCGCAATGGCAGTAGCTGACATACACCAGCTCCCCAAGAGCCAGGCCCTGTGCTAAGACTCCCCCGCTGACTCCTTGTGGGGACCCTGCCAGGGAGGCACCATCACTCCAGTGTGACAGATGGGGGAACAGAGGCACAGGAGGGTAGGGCCCGTGCCCAAGGTCACACAGCTAGAAGGGGCAGAGCTGGGACTTCCACCCAAGCACTAGGCTCTCCTACAGATGGCCTTCCTCTGAGAGCAGTTGACAGAAGAGACATTGAGGCACAGGGGTGAGACTGTGCTGGGCCATTGGGCCCTCCAGGTGGAAATGAGCACTGTGAATAAGTGTAACTCCACTGCTGCCGGCAGGAGACTGGTCAACGGCTGGGCTTTTCAAAAGGCGTCCATAGTCCTATAAGTGAGGGCCTCCCCACCCCTCCAGAGAGAGGGGACAGTGCTTCTGCCCGTGGAGCATGGCCCTCCCCAACACAGCGAGCGTAGGGTCTTGCTCCTGGGGAAGAGGGAAGACCTCAGATGTGATTCTGAGAGTGTCTACCGGGCAGACAAGTGGCTCTGATCCGGCCAGACGTGGTGGATTTGTATGTGGGGGAGCGTCATGGAATGAGGAAAGATGTGTTCTGACCCAGGAAGAATAAACGACAACTTTGAATGTAACTGTCATTTAAGACCCTGCGCTGTACGTGGGCTCTTGAGTCCCCAGAGAGTTGGTGTCATCAGGCTGCAAGATGGTGGGGGGAGGGGGGGCATGAGAATGGGGGGAGTCACCTTCCCACCTGCAGCCTGTCTCTCAGGTGTGACATGAGGAGGGGCCTGATGGCCTCGAGCAGTTTTGCGTGCTCTCCTTGCGCTGGGTGCTGAGTCCCTCGCACAGACTGGTCCTTCCCCACTCACTGAAGAGCTAATGGGCCCTGAGGAGGGATGTCCCTTTTCCAAGATTTTGTGACTAATAATCATGGCACTTGAGCCTACCTGAGCCACACCCCTGCACAGAGCTGGGACAGTGAGGGGGCGTTCATTCTTCTTCCTGATGTGGAATGTGGGTGCCTGACGGCCCTGGGGGACCCCCGGCATCCCACCCCTTGCTCCTGGCCAGCATCCCTGAGAAGCGCAGAATCTTGGCCTGGCCCCGAGCACCCACGTCAGCAGTTCCCAGGTGGCTGGGACACGTCAGTGCTGAGTCCACTCCAGTTCCAATCGCTGTCCACTCCTTCTTGCTTTGACTAGTGCCCCTTTAAAACATGACCTCAGGGTTGGCACAACCTGAGGGGAACACCTGGAGGCAGGGTCAGGCTGGCTTGGATGGCGCCCCTGCAGGCTCACCCTCACACCCCCACCACAGCCACAACCACCAGTGCAGGCGTGTCCCAGTTCTGTCCCAGGTAGGTTCAGCCCAGCTGTGGGCTGCCCCTTCCCGTCAGAGGCCTGAAAGCCAGTGTCAGCCTCAGAGCCCACCTAGTTGTGGGTACCCCTGGGTTCCAGGAGAACCGGCCAGGCCTCCACGTGCCCTTCTGTAAAGTGGGCTGCTGTGGCTCCTCCCTGGGGGCTACTGGCCAGTCTGGATGCCGTCTTCATCCCACAGAGGCCAGCAGCCGGGCTGTCAGCATCACTCTCAGTGATGGTGTGTTTCTCGATGGCTTCTCCAAGAGTCCTGCAGGAGCCCCACAAGGCCCCTAGGCAGGGCCAGGGGCAGAGGAGCGCAGCTGTGGGAATTCAGGCACCAGAGCTCCAAGCTGGACTCTAAGCAGCCTCCCTGGGGGTTAGAACCACACTGCCCACCAGGTGGCCCCTAACCACATGTAGCCATGGACACTTACATGTCACATCATCACAGATTCAGTCTTTTTTTTTTTTTTTAATTTTTTTTTTGGTTGTAGATGGACACAATGTCTTTATTTTATTGCTTTGTATGTGGTGCTGAGGTTCGAACCCAGGGCCTCACGCATGCGAGGCAAGTGCTCTACCGCTGAGCTACAATCCCAGCCCACAGATTCAGTCCTTGATCACCTTTCTTCCCCACCTGCCAGATGCCCTGTCCTGTCTCACCGAGTGCCCAGCCTGGCCTGGTTCCCCTTGCCACATCCCATGAAGCCAGGCCTCTCCTGTCAGGGGAGGAGAGGGAGCCAGACAGGCAGGGGGCACCCGCGTCACCATGGAGGGGGGCTTCCCCACCTGCTGCTGGCATGGAGGGCTCAGTACCTCTGAGCAAGACGGGCCTGGGGCTGTGCTCAGGGACCACCCGCCTCCTCTCCCCTCCTTTGCCTCCCTGCTGCCTCCGTGTCCCCCACCTGTACAGACCGGCCCCGCCCCCCATGGCTCACCTTTCCCCCTTCCTTGACCAGGCTCCTTGCTGGCCTCCAGCTGCTCTGCTCCAGTCCGCTCAAGGGGGTCTTTCTCACCCAGAGCTGATGCTGCCCCTCCCCTAACACTGTTCCCCACCCTGTGCCCAACCTGGTGAGGGAGGAAGGTGGCCCCCAACCCGCGTGGCCATCGTCTCCATAAGTGAGCTGGACTCCAATGCTCACCTGCCCCTAGGCCCCAGGCCTCTGCACACACTCTCTTCCTGACACGCGCCCCTGCACATCTTCAGCTTGTCCTTCAGTTCTCAGCTTTGACATCGCCTCTAGACCCACCTCCACCCAGACAGGGAGGCCACCCTCCCGCGCATTCCGGGCTCCTGTCCCGTGCGCCCTGTCCTGGGGCCTGAACGGCTCCCCCTCTGGATTGTAGATTCCCCTCAGACACAGGTCTCAGCCTCTGTGTCAGGTGCCCGCAGAGCCTGAGGCCAGAGGACACTGGCTCCCCGCTTCCTTCCTTCAGCAAGTGCTGACCGAGGCTCCAGGGGGCTTGGTGCTGCTCCAGGCCCTGAGGGTGAGCAGTGGGCACTCAGACTAAGCCCCGCCCTCGGGAGCCCCTTCTGGTGGGGGACAGACAAGTTGCTAAGTGTCAGGTAGGGAAGCAGTGAAAGGGGTTGAGATTCAGGCTGAGAAACCTCTCGGCCGGGCAGAGGCCAGACCAGAGGTGCCCAGGAGCACCCTCTGAGCAGAGGCAGTGCAGGCAAAGACCCCCAGGAGGGAAGGTGGCTGGCCATGACCCCCTACCCAAGCAAGCCACTCGCCCCCCGGCACCTGCCCCACGGGGCTGGGGGGGTCGGGCCTGCTGCCCAGTGCCAGGCCTAGGCGAGCTGAGGCTCAGCTGAGCGCCAACCCTTCTTCCTCTGCAGCAGCTCCTGGGCCCAGCGCCACCCTCATCTTAAGGTTCTTGTCTCTCAGAACTTACGGGATGCTCTAGTCTTGGGGCTGCGAGCTGCTTTTGTTTTGAAAGCGTTCACAGACTGACTCAGAAGGACATCCCTGCAGCCTGCTCTGCCCTCCCGCCCCCTCTGCCTTAGGCCCCCCTGGCCTTCCCACAGGACCGGCTTCCCTGACTTTGATGCCTCTGCACCCTCCTGGCTTCAGGCTCCACTTCCATCCCAGTCACTCGCAGTGGGAAAGTTCTTCCTTAGCTCTAACCTCCATTCCTCTTGCTGTGATGGCAATTTTCTATCTTTTCTCTCACCTTCTGAACTTACCCAGAAAAATGAGTGTGCCTGACAAGAATGCTTCCTGCCTCCCTTTTCTCTTCACCCCGCCTCCCCTGGGCCCCCGAGTTTCCGATCTGCCATCTGCCTAAATCCTCTCAGGCACAGTGCCCGAGATCTCTCAGAGCTTGGGCTAGGGGGGAGGCGAAGCTGGTGCAGCCTCGGCGCCACCCCTCCGGTGCCTGGGCCCTTCCTGCCCTTCCTCCAGGCCTCGTCCCTGTGGCTGGTCCTAGCTGGCCCCTGTGTGCCCCTCCCTGTCTATCCGGGCCCCCGGTCTGTCTCTGGGGTCTCCTCCCTTCCTCTCTCTCCTGGGCCTCTGCCCTGGCACCTCTGCCCACGCTCACAGCAGGGCTCTGGGTTGCCTGAGGTAGCGGGTAGCTGGCCAGGCCCTGGCCTGGGGGCCCAGGCCCAGCTCTGAGCCTGCACCCTGTCTGAGTGGGCACAGGCACAAGCCTCCCTGGGAGGGCCTCCCTGACTGTTAGGGGCACCCAGCGTGGGGCAATCAGGCACAGGCCTCCCTGTGCAGCGGCCTGAAGGCAGCTCTTGCCCCTACGCCTGTGGCTTCGCCTGCCCCTGCCCGGCAGCCCCTCCACAAGGATTACTGCTGTTTCTCAACAACTTTGTGGGCCTCTGGGGCCCCTGGGCTCTGACAGGCCCACCTGGGGGGCCCCTTCCCAGCTCTGCTTGGCAATTGGCTGAGCCTCTCGGGGCCTTGACTACCCTGTCTGTGAAATGGGGGTAGGAGCAGCCCACGGGCACCTGGCCAGTGCCAGGAGTGTGGGGACATTGCCATCTCTTGGTTGTGCTGGTGCTTGGTGAGCTGGTACCAGTCACATGTGTGCACAGGCCTGGCTGCAGCGGTGCTCACAGCAGCGTGGTCAGCCGCTGCCTGTCCGCAGGGCCTCCGGGCTCCGCACACAGCCTCCTCTGAGTTTAGGGGCAGAGGTTGAGCTCTCCTCCATCCTGGGCACTGAGTAGGGTGCACAGAACTGCACCAGGGACCTGGACCCAGCCCAGCCAGCAGGGCAGCACCACAGCAGGGAGGGGCCGGGGACAAGCTGGCGGCCATGCCCGTGAAGTGCCCCGCTGAGCCGGCCTCCTGGGGTGGGAGGGGACCTCAGGGCCAGGGACATCGGGGCTGGTGGGCCTGGCATGTGCAGCTCCAGGAATGTGTCCAGCATGTCCAGGCCTGGACATGGCCAAGGGCGTGACTGTGCGAGTGTGGGAGGGAGTGTGGGGTCAAGGGAAGGCTGTGGACATCGGCACTGTTGACACATTCGTCCACTCCTTCACCTGTGTTTGCTGAGCCCCTGTCATAGGTCCTGGGTCAAAGCGGACACAGCCCCCGCCCTGGGCGCTTCCATTTAAGTATGTGGGTGTCCGAGAGGTCAGATGGTAGTAAGCATCGTGCAGAAAAATAATGCAGGCTTCTGACAGTTCAGGTGCTATCTGATAATGGGAAGGCCTGGCCAGGAAGGCCTCACTGGGAAGGTGACTTTGGAGCAAAGGCCTAGAGGGGGCAAGGAGAGCCCTGTGGACTGCTGGGAGCAGTATTGAGGCAGAGGGAAGAGCATGTGCAAAGGCCCTGCAGCCAGTGTGCATGGCCTGTCCAGGAAATAGGTAAGAGGCCAGTGTGGCTCTAGTGAGTGAGTGAGCAGGGATGAGGCAGGGGATGGGGTCAGAGGAGTGGCCAGGGCTTGGTGGGAGGCAGTCTGTAAACCATGGAGAAGACTTTGTCCTTACTGTGCATGAACTGGGGGCCACAGAGGCTGCTGAGCAGAGAGGGGCAGGACTCAACTTGGGTCATGACAGAACCCCTCTGGCTGCCTGTAGGGTGCAGACAGGGCAGGGGCGGAGGCAGGCTGGGCGCTGGCCCGTGGGTGGGGCTGAGGGGTGGTGGGTTGGCTGGAGGCAGAGCCCTTTATCCAGCACGTGGCTCTCCCCTCCAGCAGCCCAGGAGGTGGTCCTTTTATCATCCCTCTGGCAGCACAGGAAGCTGTAGTTCAGAAAAATGAAGTCATTGCCCCGAGGCCACACAGCAAATAGGCAGCAGCTTCAGGACTCAAACCCAGGCCAGTGGGCTCTGCGGCTGCCCTGCCGCTGCCTCCTCAGCATGCTGGGCTTTGAGCCTGCAGGGGGCCTGCGCTAGCATCTCCACCTGTGTCTGGCACACAGTAGGGGCTTTGTGGATAGTTTTGTTAGGTGATGGATAAATCAAGTGGATGGACATGGCTGCCCTGCTCACAGGCAGGTGTCAGTCTGTGGCTGAGGTCCAGGGGAGAGGGGCAGTTGAAAAGGGGCTGCCCCCCCCCCAGGACGGGTGTGTGGGCCCAGGGTCACTGGCATATCAGGGTGGGGTTTGGAGTAAAGGGCATGTGATGTGCTGCAGGGGGCTGGGGAGTTCCCGGTAGTGCGCTAAGCCGGGTGGGGTGGTGCCCCAACGGCAGGGCATCAGCTCGGCCCAGCCCAGCTTTGCCGCCATGAGGCCATCTGAGTGCCACGAGGCTCCTCTGGCTTGGCACAGCCCAAGCCCCCCCTTCCCTGGCAGCCTAGCCGCCAACCTTCCTCCCCCGCTTCCCGACCTTCCCGGCTGCCCAGAACCAATGGGTTAATTAGATAACGGAGCCTTTGATTAGCGGGGGAGGGGGAGGCCTGCTGGCAGGCAGGGAGGGGGCGAGGAGGAGGAGGCGGCCCTCCCCGAGCAGAGGCGAGGAAGGAGGGAGGGGGCGGGGAGGAGGGACAGGCACACACAGCTTGGCTCTGCACTGCCGTGTGACTAGAAATTGTAATCACGGAGCAAGAGGGAGAGACAGCCGCGGGAGAGACCAGGACAGACAGACGGACAGACCTGACTGAGCCTGGCTCCCGCTAAGAGAGGGCGCTTGGGGTGCAGCCAGAGCAGGGGATAGATGGAGGAGAAAGAGAGGGGCCCCCGGCGGTCCCGGGCGGGCCGAGACAGTGCGGGGGGAGCCTGAGGAGGGGGCCAGGGCTGGGTGGCGACGGAGCGGGGCAGGGAGAGTGGCGAGCTGGGTCTGCGGGCGCAGAAAGAGGAGGCTGCGGCGAGCCGAGGGCAGGAGCGGTGCAGGGAGGCCGGGCTGCGAGCGGGAGGGGCGGGGGACTGCTGCAGTGGCCAGGGACGGCCCTCCCCAGGGGCGGGAAGGGCGACGGGCCAGGGGGGGGCGCGGGGAGACCCAAGAAGCCCCTGCGCCCCCCCCAGCAGCAGCTCGCCGGGAAGCCCTGGAGAGCTGGGGAGGCAGCGCCCCAGCCTGCTGGAGGCATGTGCAGGGGGGGCCTGGGGCACAGAGAGAGGCCCAGCGGAAGCCAAGCCACCAGGGTGAGTGTCCCTCAGTCAGTGCTGGGGGGAGGGAGACAAGGACGGAGATGGCGGAGGGCGAAGCCGAGAAGGGGAGGGAGACCGAGCCTCTGCAGAAGCTGCCGTAGGGGGATGCGGGCTGGCAGCGGAGCGATGGGGACAGATGCGGAGGTAGACGCACAGCGGCGGCAGGCCCAGAGGACCAGGGTGGGTGCTGTGGGCTTCGCGGGCCCTGCGGGGCCCTCAGCCGCAAACCCCGCCCGCTGCACTGTACCAGCCCTCGGCTAGGAGCGTGTGGGATGGGTCATTTAGAAGGTGGGAACCGTGGACCGGGACAAGGAGCACGAACCTTCCTGGTCACGTGCGGGAAACAAAGACCCTGCCGCTCACACAGACTCACCGAGCACACGCTCACACAGAGCCTAGGCTGGGGTGGCCACAGGCACAGTTACCCTCTCCCCTCGCCTCTGCCGGTGTCCACTCTGGCCGTCTCACGTGCACCCGGCCACGCACGGCATTGTCATCGGGGGGCGAACGGTCTTGGTCGCTGCAGGAGGAGGCGTGGATGTGCCTGTGTGTGCGCGCACCTGCGTGTGTTGGGGGCCCTGCGTCCCTTTATCTGAGGGTCCCGCTGTGAGGGAGGGCGTGCCCTGTGGCTGCTGTGTGTGAGTGGGTGGTAGTGTGGTGGCCTGCACCCCAGGCTCTGGTGGACTCCCTGGGGCGGCGCTGCAGCGGCTTCTGTGTGGGTACATCCGTGTGTATTCCGGGACACTGAGTTGGAAGCCAGAGCCCCTGCACTGGCCAGTTCCCTTCCCCTCCCGGTGACTCTGTCCTGTCTGTAAACTTGGCATCTGAACAGCTCCCTCCTGCCCACATTATGAGGCTGAGGGAGCCGAGTTTGGTGCATGGACAGGCTGGCCAGTGCTTGGTGGCATTCCCGTCGTTCCCGTTATCACTGTTATTGTCCTCGTGAGCCCCTCCCCTTGGTCTTATGGAGATGAGGGGAGCGTGGATTGAGAAGGTGTAGCTGAGACTTCTCAGATGACCCAACTCCCCTCCTGACACTCAGACGAAAAGTCCCCAGGCACCTACCCTGTCCCCACCAGCTCCCAGCTCTGTCCTGCGGCAGCTGCTGGCACGGGTCCCACAGAGGCCGCCTCAGCCTGGAGCACCTGCAATCTTGGGGCACAGGGGGGATGCAGGGGGCTGTGCGGCCACCCCAGGCCCCACCGGAGCCTCCAGCCACCCCTCCCCAGCCCTCAGCCCCCACCTGTCCACCCAGTCAGCGAGGACTCCTCCCCCTCCCTCCAGTTCTGATCTGACCCAGGCCCCTGAGCTGCTGCGGGGTCCACAGGACCTGGGCAGGTGAGGGCCACCCAAGGGTGGGGTGGAGGTGTACGGGGGCACCCACGTGGCTGGTGAGGATGCTAACACTCTTGAGAGGGGAAGTGAAGGGATGGTGAGACGGGCCAGGACCCATTCCCCAGGGACCTGGCAGGTACCATGCTGGGAGCCAGGCCCTAACTCCTCTCCACCTCTGCCTCACCGGTTGGGCCTCCTTCCATCTCTACCTACCCAGCCACCTTCCTAAAACCCTGCAAAGACCTATGCTCTGAATCTGGCTGTTTTCCATTTACTGGCTGAGTAACCCTGGGCAAGGCCACCTCTCCAGCCTCAGTTTTCCTTTCCTCAGAATGGGTGTGAAATCTCCCCACAGGGAAAGGAGGAGATGGAGCCGCCTGCCGGCCTGCCCGCCAGCATGTCTCTCCCTCCTGGTTTCTTTGTGCCCAGCCCTGGGAAGGGAGGGAGGGATGGAGCTGCCTGGGTGGTTGGTGGTGAGACCCAGGCCACCCTGTCCCTTACTGAAGGTCTCCTGTCTTCCTCTCGCAGCCCCCCAGCGGCCGCGCGGAGCATGAGCGTTGAGGATGGCGTGTGCCCGCGGCTCCCTGTGCCCCCCGCGGCCGCCCGGTAGGATGTCCTGGCCCCACGGGGCACTGCTCTTCCTCTGGCTCTTCTCCCCACCCCTGGGGGCCGGCGGGGGCGGCGTGGCCATCACATCAGCTGCTGGAGGGGGCTCCCCACCGGCCACCTCCTGCCCCGCGGCCTGCTCCTGCAGCAACCAGGCCAGCAGGGTGATCTGCACGCGGCGAGAGCTGGCTGAGGTCCCGGCCAGCATCCCTGTCAACACGAGGTACCTGAACCTGCAGGAGAACGGCATCCAGGTGAGCCCAGCGGCCGCCCGCAGGTTGGGTGGGTGGGGAGGCGCAGGTGGCCGCCAGCCCCTCTGCTCTCGGCCAGGCTAGGCTTCACACCCACCCCTATGCACCGGTGAGGAGTCGTTTGCGTCCCATTTACTGGAGCTGGCTGGGGGCGGAGCCAAGGCCAGGTGGGATTTCCCGGGGCTGTGCCCTGGGCCTTCGAGCCACCCGCCACCCGTGAGGGGCCTCTGCTCAACCGTGGTGCACTGGGTCGGTGGCACCCAGCAGGGAGGAGAGTCCTGCCCTGAGGCCCAGCAGGGCAGGCGGGCCTCCTACTTGTCAAAGATGTGAGTGGGTTCTGGCGGCTCAAGAGCAGTCCCTGATGCAGGTTTTTCTGTTGTCACTTATGTGCAGAGCAAGGCTCGGCCCCACCTCCTGGAGTTGGGGTGCGAACTCGAGAACCCGCTGTTGGGCGCGTGGCTGGTGCTGGACTGCGGCTGTCACCACTTGATTAACTGTGGGGGTGATTGGGACAGGCCTACCAGTGCCTGGGGGCAGAGCAGTGCTGGCTCAAGGCGGGGGTTTCTCAACCTGTGGCTCTAAATCTCGCTGGGGTCCGGTGGCCCTTTACCCTGCGGCAGGGGAGGGGCTGTCCTGTGCCCTGTAGGGTGTTCATCCCCGGCCACTAGATGCCAGCAGCACCCTGCCCCCAGTTCCAGAAATGCCTCCAGCCCTTGCCAGGCATTCCCACCCCTGGCTGGGAATCACTGTATTAAGGGCATTTGGTCAATCTCCTGCCTCGGCACAGGCCTCCTCCTACCCAGCTCAGAAATTGAGGGAAAAGAGTGCTCCCATGCTGAAGGGCTCCTAGCCCCTATCTGCCGGTCTGGGAGAGCCAGAATGGGGGACAAGCGGGTCCAGTCCTTCCTGGGGCTATGCCAGGATCAGTGAGCCAGAACCAGGGTCCAGAAATCTGAGACCCATCACCAGCCCTGCTCCTGAGGAACTGTCTTCCAGGACCAGTTGCCTCCTGGAGCAGGTCATAGGTTACAGGTTAAAGTCACCTCTTCTGCTGATCTGTATTGAACCCACCCCATCCCGCCAGCTCAGCCTCAGCTGAGGGTCTGACAGTCTGTACCAGGCACCTGCCGTGTCCCCTGTCCTGCGTGCCCCCTTCATTTCTTCATGTGACATTCAACAGATACCACAGCACCGACTGCCAAGCCAGGTCTAGCCGATGACCAGCGTAGGCCAAGCCCAGTCCCGCCCTGGGTGTCTCACACTCTAGAAGGGAGGAGAGGATAAGCAAATGGTCTGCTCTCCTAGAGCAGCGGAAGCAGAGACGAGGGTGTGGGGGCAGCTGAGGCCGAGTCCTGCACTGGCAGCCAAGGCCGTGGCAGGTCCCTTTGGCAGAACCTTCCCTGGACTCTCTCTGGAGAGCCCAGTGGGTAGCTCAGTCCCATAAACACCTGCTGAAGGCCACCCATAAACACGAGTTAAGTCCTGTGTAAGTCACGCATGAGTCTGCTGCGTCCGTGCACACCACAGAGCATCCACCAAGACGGTCGTGGTCAGAGGACGGGAGGGAGGCATGGGAGGCTCATGCCTTCATCTCAGCCTGGTTCTCGCACCCGACGTCAGACCATGCAGAGCGCAGCGTGTAGGTCCCGAGCACGAGCAGGCGCCGGCAAATGGTCAGTGGACGGGGCCTGCCTTAGAGGACACTTTCCCGACAACAGCAGGTGGACGCCATCTCCAGGGCAGGATGATTAAAAAGTATTATTTTTCCCGAATGGAAAAATGAAAAGCAAATCACTGCAGTCCCACCACCTAGCTGTATATAACTGCTGTT
The DNA here is from genome assembly GCA_028644305.1 of Xerus rutilus. Classification (NCBI taxonomy): domain Eukaryota; kingdom Metazoa; phylum Chordata; class Mammalia; order Rodentia; family Sciuridae; genus Xerus; species Xerus rutilus. The sequence goes on from CM053414.1 coordinate 47,836,360, forward strand.
TACACTTTAGCTTAATACCATTCTGGCTCTTTCCTGTGCGTCTGTGAATGTATTTTAATTATTTATTAATTAATCTGAATGCATATTCATTTAGAAAAACGAGAAAATACACCTAAGTACATAAAACACAGACAAAAGCCAGCATCACTACACAGGCCGGGCAAGTGGCCACTTCGGGAGTCTCCACAGGCAGCCTCAGCAGATCACCACGGGACTATTTGCTTTTTTTTTTTAAGAAAAAATGGAGCTGGTGCAGTGGTATACACCTGTACTCCTAGCGACTCTGGAGGCTGAAGCAGGAGGATCACAAGTTTGAGGCCAGCCTGGGCACATGAATGAGACCCTGTCTCAAAATGAAAAGGGCTGGGGATGCAGCTTGGTGGCAGAGCGCTTGCCTAGCATGTGTGAGGCCCTGGGTTGGTTCCCTCGAACCAAAAAAAAAAAAAAAAGGGAAAAGGGAATCACTATTTCTGAAACTGGCTTTTGGCACATAGTAGCATTTACCATGAATATCTTTCTCTGTGGCACTAAATATTCTCTGTGTCATTTTAAATGACTGCATCGTATTCCAGTGCATGGGCGTCCTGTCCTTAAGGAGGGACTCACAAAATAACAGGATGCCTGAGCACCAGAACACGATAGTCATTGAAAAGAGTGCCAGGGAGGAACTAGGGAGCGTCGTAGGGCCCTGCAGGCTCCAGGTTGCGAGTGGACCTGAGCTACGCTGCAGAGGTCTGTGCTCTAGCTGCTGGCCTTCTGGATTCTGCCCTTGGGATAAATTCCTAGAAGTAGACTTGCTGGGTCAGAGGGAAGATTAGAGAAGGGCTGCCCCTGAGTCCTGGGCTCTTATTCATCCAGTCCACCCCCTCACCTCCCCACACACCCCGCCAGCACCAAAGCCTCCACAGACAGGCTGGATCGGAGACTCCAGAGCCTCTGTGTTGCCTAGTTACCTGTCTGTCACCTGGCTTCTCAGCTGCACCATCACCTCCTTGAGGACAGGGACTTCATGCTGTTCCCTGCTGTGTCCCCAGCACCTGGAACAGGCACTTAGCAGATGCTTGTGGTGAAGGGAAGGGGAGCCCAAGAGCTCCTGCCCCACCCTTGGCAGAGGCCTGGAACCATCTGTTGGTGGGATCCCCTCAGGGCCCTCCTGGGAGAACTCAGCGGAGGGGGGCTCAGAGGTCCCCATCACCTGTCCCCATGTACCTCTGGCCTGGGGTGCAGTACAGGCAGCAAGGACCACAGCAAGCTCTTGGGGACAAAGTACCCTAAGGGAGGGCCCTGTCCTCTCTCTGGGTGTTGTCACCTGGGGACAGAGGGGGTTAAAATGCCCTCCTGCCACATGACAGGGGTGGTAGGTGGTGCCCAGACATAGGGCAGAGGATTCATTTCACAATTTATGGTTCTCTGCTGGGGACTGAGCCAGAGGACTCAATTGAGCCATAGTGCATAGGTCCCAGTGGCTTCTGAGACAGGTGGGGGGACCTCAAATGCCAGACCATCCAGAGATGCAGCCTCTAAGGCAGAGGCCGAGACACTGTCCTCCTGCTCTCCACCTCCAGCCCCAGTGCCACTCAGGTGGACACAGGCCACCAACCCCTGCAGAAGCTGGGGCGGGGAGCAGGGCAGCAGGCTGGTCCAGGTGCAAGGCGCGCCCCAGGCACCCACCCTCATCCTCGCCCTCAGCCTCCCACAGCCAGCTTCCACTGTGTTGACCCTGGTCTCTCTGCTATGTGTGCTCTCGTGAAATGCTCCTTATCGCTTTGTGTGCATGTATTTTTAATTCATGCAAAGGAAGCTGTGTTCGAGATCGCTTTGTCTCGCTGTTTCACTGGGCCTGAGCTTGAGGGCCATGCATGTCGTTGTGTTTCTGTCCCTGCAGTGGCCTCAACTATGGCAGAGTTCCCCTCGGTGGGCGCCCATCCCCCTGCCGGCCTCCCCCAGCTTCCCCACGACAGAGCCTCACCAGGCCCCTGTGGGAGCCAAGTGATGATTTCTCTGGATATGTCCCCAGGAGGGAATTGCTGGGTCATCGGATATCCATGGACTTAATTACACTAAGTACCCCTGGGTCCACCTGAGGCTTTTGTGGGCTGCCCCAGGTCTCTCCTGGGTTCCTCCACGAGGTCAGATGGCAAGTATGTCTTCATCCTAAAAAACAACCGGCCCAGCCTGAGGAGGTAGTTGCAGAGAGTTACGTTCAAGTAGCCTGACAGCCGACGTCCAGAGCAGCCTCAGTCCCCCCATGGGGGCCTGCTTGGTAGAGTGTTGCATGGCTAACCATGGAGGAGGCTGGGCCTCTAAGGTGGGGTTTAGCAGGTCTGGAAGAACACTAGGGGTGCCCCAAGCACAATTCTGAGCTAGCGGAAGGATCCAAGTAGTGGCTCCAATTCATTTAAGATCAATGACGCTTTTTCTAAAGCCTGGGGACACGCTGGATGTCAGCAGCACCTTCCCTCTGCACTGGCATCATGAGGGGGAGGGTGTTCCATTTCTTCTTTATGTTTTCTTTATTCTCTAAGTTTCCTGCAGTAAGAGCTTTTAATACTTTTTGTAATCAGGACAAATTAAACTTAAAAACAATAAGTGCAAAATGTCATACAAGCTGAAGGAAAAATCACCCCTGGGGTTTGCTTGCCTTTCCCTGGAGAATGGGAGCACCCTTCCCAGCGGGCTACCAGGCAGGCCGCCTCTGCCGCGTCACACAAGTGGAAACGGGGCTCGGCCGGCTCTGAACGCCTCGGCCAGTGTCGTCCAGCTAGCTGTGGCCCCCGGCTTGCCCTGTGCCCGGGAGTCAGTGTGGAGGAGCCAGTCCAGAGAGCCACGATGTGTGGCTTCAGGAACATGTGTTGCAGAGGAAGTAGGGCCACCCTGTGGGTCACGGCAGGTGCTGGAGTGGCCCTACCTTCACCTGCTAGCTGGACGTTTTCTAGGACGGTCCCCTCAGGCAGCATGAAATACGGAGTTTTTGACTGGAGGGACATTTCCCAGCTAGAGGAAGAAAATGGTGGGGGGAAAGATCTAGAAGGGGCCGAGGTCAAGGACACCCGCCTGCAGAGGTCACGGGTGGGAGGGAGCAGCTGCCCTCTGCTGCCAGTTCCCGGGCTCCCAGGACTTGGGGTCTAACCCAGCCTCTCCAGCTTCCATCCCAACTCCGTTTCCTCCCCTGCGTCCCCTCAGGAGCACCATCCAGGGCCCAGGAATCCTGTCCCCTCTCTGACCCTCACTTTCCACACTTGTCAGTGAGACCCCCACACTTTGTGGGTTTCCGCTTACCACTTTCTTCTCTGTATAGCACAACATTAAATGTCCTCCTCAGAAGGTCATCGCAGAAGGAATAGTCCTGTAAATACGGCCCAAGGCAAGAAAGGGAAGTAGGGCCGTCCAGGCCTGTAATCCCAGTGGGAGGCAAGTTCAAGGCCAGGCTGGGCTGGGGGTGTGGCTCAGTGGTAGAGCACCAGGGGTTCAATCCCTGGTACCCTCCAAAAATGGCGGAGGGGCTGGCAAGTGCTGGATGGCTTGGCAGAGGGCGGGCCTGGTGCAGGGCAGCTGCTGGGACGGTGGAGAAGCGGGAGTCGCCAGTCTCTGGTGAGCTCCTGGCCATACCCCACGTCCCCATGGCCCCCGAGCTGTGATCACTGTGTGTCCATCGCAGGGACCACTGACCCCAGCGCCTAGCACAGCGCTGACACCCTGCAGGTGCCCAGGATGCAGCTGTCAGGTTGACGAATGCGCAGAAGGGCTCGCCATCTGGCAAAACCATCTGTCCTCCCAGCCCGGGGACAGCCCCGAGGGGAGGGAGGTGGCAGGAATATCACCCCACTTCTCTGTTGAGCAGACTGAGGTCCTGAGAGGTTCAAGACCCCTGTTCTCCCTCCATGAATAAAGTCCAGTTACCCCTCGGGGTCTTTTATCCAGAAAAACAGTATCAGATTCCTGGGGCCCTGGGGACAGGGAGGGAGGCGGCTGAGGTGGCCCCCAGCACTGCTCCAAGCAACCCTGAGCTTCCTTAGTGAATCTCAGCCTCAGGGCAACACTAGGAATAGGCCCCCCTCTTGTCCCCATTTTACAGATAAGAAAACTGAGATACAGGAGGGTAAGGCCCTCGCAGGACACAGGCCCCCGGTGATGGCTCCACTCCAGTGGGGCCCAGCCCAGGCAGGCTGGCTGCAGAAGTGCCCTCTCCTAGTTCATACCTGTCCCAAGCTCCAGGTGACTTGATAACAGGAGTGTACCTGAGCCCTGACACTCTGTACCCCACAGCCCTGGCCTGGCAGGACACTCTCTGGGCTTCCTCCTAGCTTCCTGGCTTGTCAGTGCCCCCAGCCAGTCTCCACATCCTCCGCCCACAGGGGACTCCCTTCCCCAGCTGTCCCACCTCCATCCTGCAGCAGCCCTTGGCTAGCTCCCCGCCCTCAAGGGCATGCTCTCCTCTGCCGATGCCGCCCAGCGGGTTGACCTCACCCTCCACAGCCACAGCCACAACCACCCGCACCTGCCTCATGGGCTTCATCCTCCTATACCTGACCAGCACCCAGCTCAGCCCCAGGGTCATTTATGGAGCACCTACTGTGTACCAGACACCACTCTAGGCCAGGTGGGTGGACAGGCACAGACCCCTGCCCATGTGCTGGAGGTGGAGAGACAGCAGAGGAGGTGAGTGAGCGTCCTCTACACTGGAGGCAGGGAGGCCAGGGCCAGGGAAGTTGCCTAGGAGGGAGGCGCCTGACCGTGGCTGAGTCTCTGCCTCAGGTTCAGTGCGTCATCCTGATGCGTAGGCCCAGCAGGCTGCGCTGGGCCTTCACACATCCTCTGGCTTGGACCTCGTTGCCTGGGTGTTTGTGCCAAGTTCAGATGCCTGTCTGGGCTCCTAAAGGGGAAGCATAGGCAGACCTGGTACCGAGGACAGGGCTGGCCCCCACAGGGCTCAGTGGGCAACTCAGGGGCTGTGCCTGGGAGGAAGGAGGGAGGGAGGGAGCAGCTCGAGGCATCCAGTGTCCACACTGGCCCCTGCAATGCTGCCAGTCACGTCCTGGCCATCAGGGAAGTCCCTGTTGAAGAAGGGGTACAAATCCCTTACCTCAGGACAAGGAAGAAGTAGAAGTCCAAGTCTTCATAAAAACATTTGGAGTGAAAAACAATATTTTTAAATTTCAAATACAAAAATTAGAGCGGGAAAAATACCCAGTAGCTTACTAAACTCTTCTGTTAGCAGTCCATCACATTCACCTCAGGAACGACTGACCTCAGCGGCATTAAGATGGACAATTCACTTACTCATTTTCCTACCACAGTTAAATTTTAAATAAAGGATTTCTGACAGTCTATTTTCCTAAAAGCCCCAGCAGAACACTGGGGTTTTTTTTTTCAGTTCTCACAATGGTCTCCTCCATGACTGAAATAGAAAGTCCCCAGAAGAGGCCAAGTTGCAGGGTAGAAGGGTAGGAGGGCCCCACTAGGGACTGGGAGGCAGCCCCTGGTGGGCCCTGTCCCCTGCCTGAGTCCTGCCTGCATGCTTGGCCCTGGCACAGGTGGCATGAGCCCAGCAACTGGGGGCTGGAGGACTGAGGGGACTTGGAGGTGTGGGCAGCTGGGTGGCCGTCCCCCAGGCCCCTGCCTTGGCTTCTCCACTGTATGACAGAACGTCAACATCTTCATTAGGCCAGATGCCAGGGTGCGGGCAGGGGTCAGTGGCCACATGACCTGCCCTAGCCTCAGAGATCATCTGCTCTGGGGCGTTTCAAACTGTGCCTTGGGGAACCTCAGGCCTGCCTCCCCCACAGCCAGGCGGCTCCGTGGCCTGCTCACACCATCTCTGAAAGCGATCATCTGCATAATTACTGGGGGCTGTAGGAAGGCAGGCCTGTGTCTGTGCTGCTCCCTGCTAGACCCCCAGAGCCCAGCACAACGCCCGACGCATGGCAGCTCTCATAGAAAATCCCGTCAAAAGAGCGCTTGCCGTGTCTAAGCAAGTGGGCTCTGTGCTCTAGGTGTGCGTGAAACCCATGCCAGCCCAACTCCATTTAAGGTGGTAGATGTGATGGAGACACCGTGTGTTTTTCAGGAGAAGCAGATTTTGAGTCCTGGCTTGGAGCTGAGGTTGAGAACAAGTGACTTTACCTCTGTGAACCTTGGTTTCCTCAGCTCTTAGGCCATCAGATACAGAGAAGGGCCAGGGGCATGTGGTTGATAACCCTCACATGACAGGATTTCCACAAGGATTAATGAGACTGTGACCTCAGAGCATTAAACACAGTCTGGCACATAGTGGGCTAGCAAATAGTGATTTCCCTTTTTTACTTTACGGGGAACCTGCCCAGGATGGCTCTTTGTTTTAGAGTCAGCCTTGTATTATTTGGGAAGAAGAATGGAATTGACAAGCTTTGCTCTTTAGGGAGGCATGTTAAATTTTAAGGATAATCACTGAGAAAAGGAGAAAATATATAAATTCTGAAACAGTAAAGAGAGGAAATGAAATCAGAAGAAATTCAAGCAATACAAAATGACAAGAAAGAGGAAAGAGTAGGTCACAAAAATCAGAAATAGCATAAAATAATATTATAGGAATATTTCCAAATATATTGTAGTAATTACAATAAATGTAAATGGACTAAACTTCCAGTTAAAAGGCAGAGATTTTCAGACCAAATTAAAACCAAAATCCTAACTAAAAGATGAGGATGAATGGTGAAAGTAGAAATGAAACACCAGCTGAAAGAAAGGCAGCATTGCTTTCGTAATCTCAGACATGTGGACTTTAAGGCTAAAGGCAGAAGGATTAGGAACCAGAACGTTAGCACTTTCCCCTCAGTTCTCCCACTGAGGATTTAGGTGCGCTGTCACTGTCACCAAACCAAAATGTGTGCAGGCACATCAACCAGCACAACTGGGTGTTCTCCAGTCCACCTGGGTCCACTGCACAGCAGTCCTGGCTGAGGTCAGCCATGAGTAGCCTCACACTGGGTGCTGGACGCAGACCTCGTTCCAACAGAATTTCTGCTCCTAGACTCACAGCCTACACGAGGAGACAGGTGTGCTGCATCAAATGACAAGCAGCATGATGGGGTCTCCTAAGAGAGTGTGTGTGACGAGTGAGGAGCAGAGGTCAAAGAGGGCTTCCTGGGAAGAGCAGTGGGAACTTTCTAGAGATCAAGGAAGGCGGTGTTCCAGGAAGGGGGCAGAGCCTGTGCAAGGACAGAGAGTGGCAAGCGTGGCAAACTGTGTGCATCTCTCCCTGGTGCCTGGCACAGGAGAGGTGGCAGGGGGCAGATTCTGAAGGGATTCTGACACCAGGTAGAGGGGCATAGAGAGCCATGGGAGGGCAGGGATGGCACATGCTGAGATCTGAACTGCACTTAAGATGATTCTGACAGCCAGTGTGAAGGAAAGATGCTGGAGAAGGACCTAGAAGCCCAGAGACAGGACGAATGTCAGTGATGGCCATCATCAGATTGTGTGGACCATTCGGAAATGAATGCTCTTGTGGCTTTGCCATGTCCCCAGCGGTGGCTGGCATCAGAGCCTCACGAGCATTCAGGAGACCCACGAAGAACGTGAGCTCGGAGAGGCTGGGGCATGCCCAAGGTCTCACAGCTAGTCAGCAGCAAAGCCTGCATCCACCCCGCCTCTTTCCACTGCATCTCTCCTGCTCAGGGGAGTCCTACAGAGGAGGGCACATGGCAGTTCTGTTCAAAGGAAGGGACTCACTGTCTAAAGCGACCCAGGCCTCCTTCGCAGCCGCCCCTCACGGGCTTACTTCTCCAGTGCATTCTAGAGTGATTGGCGGGGGGTGGGGAGGAGCCCTTGGGGAGCACGCCTTCATCTCCCGTCACACACCCCTCCCCACTGCAACAGGACCAGACACATGAGTGGGGACAGCCTCAGCATCCTCTGTGGACATACTGTCTTCACAGTCCTCCATCCAGAGGCACCAGGGGGCCCTGGAGAGCAGCCTCCTGGGCTGGACACAGCCCCCCTGCCCCCTGCACACTCCCTGGCCAGCTCTGCTGAGTCACGTGGCCTTGCTCAGCCTTGGTCTCCTTGCCTCTGAAATGGTGTGATGTGTGCCTCTGGGGTTGGGGTGGGGAGTGAATGGGAGCTTGGGGTGCTGCAGAGGTGTGGGGAGCTGCGGAAAGGAGGCTGCAGGCGTCCCTTCAGAACCTGCCCCTCATGCCGGCTCTGCCCTCCCCGTGTGCTCACGGAGCCTTCCCCGTTCTCTGAAATGGAAGCCCCAAACCACTGCCTTGTGTGGCTGGGTGTTACCGTCAGCTTTTCCACTGCTGTGACCAAAACATCTGACGAGAACAACACAGGGGAGGAAAAGTTTATTTGGGGCTCACCGTTTCAGAGGTCTCCGTCCATGGATGGCCAGCTGCCCTGCTCTGGGCCTGAGGTGAAGCAGAGCATGACAGCAGAGAGCGAGCGTGGTGAAGGACAGCAGCTCAGGACGCAGCAGTCAGGACAAGGACAGCGAGCTCCACTCATCAGAGACGACAGCGGCCCACCTCTGCAGGCCACACCCCACCTGCCTGCAGTTACACCCAGGTGGACTAATGCACTGACTGGTGACGGCCCTCACCACAGTCATCCCACCTCTGAGCCTCCTCACATTGTCTCACACGTGAACTTCTGGGGGACACCTCCCAGCTAAGCCATCACACGGGAGAAGAAAAAGCTGGGGTGACACATGCAGCGCACCCAGCCCAGCCTGGCCTCTGTGGCCTGCAGTCAGCGCACACGTACAGGAGCCAAGCCCCGCAAGGACCGTCTCGCAGAGGCAGAGTGCCCCGAGTCTCCAGAGCAATGCTGCAGAGTGACCCAGGGACACCCTTCCACAGGGGACAGCCCCACCGCACCTATGCCTGCACTCGTCCATAAGTAGTGAGCCAGAGCCCTTTGGGCTGAGCCAGGAGGGTGACGGGGCTTTCCAGGCACATGATAGGAAGGGCAGTGGGAACGGCGTGTGCAGAGGCAGAAGGCCTGGCGAGATGGCCCAAGAGCAAGTGAGGGGCCATCCAGAGGCCAGTCAGACAGGGCTCCCTGGGAGCACTGAGGAGCCCTGAGGGCTCCAGAGGAGGGCAGAGTCAGGGACAGCTCTGGGAGTTGCAAGACCCAGAGACAGACTGGACGGAAGAGACTGGAGGCCAGACAGGAGGCTTGAGGCAGCCATCCAGGGACGGGATAGGCCTGTACTGGGCTATGGAGGTGGAGAAGAGATGGAGGCCATACAGAGGAGGCTGTGAGACTCTCAAAGAGGACAGGCCTGATGGCTGACCCCATGCTTGGGGCTGCAGAGCAGCTTCTGACTGAAAGTGGGCTGGGGAGGCCTGGCTGAGAACAGGAGCCCTGGAAGGGGGAAGGGGCCGCAGCAGGGCACATGGTGCTTGCTGGGAACCGGGAGGGCCCTGGTCCACCCAAGTGTGACCAAGACCCAGTGAGGGGTGACTGGCCTCCAAGGAGTTCTCCATGACATCCAGACCAGTAACCCCTTTGCTCTCAATTTTTCTGTCTGGACTCTTGAGTCCGACCTTTAAAGAGTCTGCCTTGTTCCCTCCCAGGTGATGGGCCTGGCCGGAAGCTCCTTTTCTTACCGTCTTCCTTGTCGTCATTATTATCAACAGCAGCTGCAACTGAGCGCGGGCGTTATTCATCTCCAGGGTTTCCCAGGGCGTGGGGAAGGCATCCTGTGCAGGGGTCCTAGGGCAGATTCTGTTTGGAGGACCCAGAGCAAAGCCAAGCAAGGCGGCTCTCACAGCTGAACTTCACAGAACTTCAACACGCATGTGCGCGGGAGGAGGCGGGGCAGGTTCCAGATGAACTTGATCATGGGATTTCTGTAGCTTAGCGTCCCGTCCCGTGGAACAAACTGGGCTGGGTGTGCCTGAGATATTCTCACTAAGGGGTGAACCGAGGTTCCAGGAGTCCCTAGGCAGAGCTAGTGTCCCTAGGTTCAGAAGGCAGAAACTTTCTCAGGCCACCTTGCCTTCCCGGGAGGAGCCACGGGGCCGCCTCTCACTCAGGCGCAGCCATGGCTAGCTGGGGACTTTGACCAACCCTCAGGACCCAAGGTCTTTTTGAGTGTCCCACCCAGCTCAGTGGTCACTGTGGGAAATTAGAAAAAGCAAAAATGTACCAAGAAAAATAAAGACCACCCGGTCAATTTCAGCTCAGTGTCCAAAAGTAGGCACAGCCCTGGGCCCAAATTCCATAAAGCCAAAGCATATTTCATGACATCAGAAAATGCTCATGGTATAATATTATTAGGGGGAAATACAGGACCCTGGAAAGTATCATCAAAATTTTCTAAAAAAAAAACATTAAAAGGTGATGAAAAACATATCCCAGCACAGAAAGTAGTAGACTGGCAGGGGTTTGCACCAGTCCGTTAATATGTGTAATTCTCTTGATTGATTTTTCTTTTCTCCTAATAATTTTTTCCTAAAGTGATCACATATTACTTTTTCAGCAGAAGGGAAAGGTATATGAAAGTGGCGTTGTCTGTTGTTCTAACTTGGTACCCAGCCCAGGCCTGGCCCATGGGAGACTTCAATTAGTGTTCTGAAGGGAGTTCCCTCCGCGTGATCCTTCCTACTCTGTGTTCTGTGGTTCCATCTTAGCCCAGATTCATTGTGCCGGTAAGCCATTCACAGTGGCCTGAGAATTGCGAAGTTTTAAGGGCCTAAATTTATCTTCTGTCTCTCTTTTAACCTGGGACAGCAAAGAATCCTTCACCAGGCAAGTGCCCCGGGCTGTTTTTTGTGTCCTCAGGAAATCTGGTATCCGTGCAGACACTGAACCTCAGTTCTAGTCAAGAAGCACCCCCCGCCCCAAGCTGAGGATGCAGCTTGGCATGTTTGGCATGCTGGAGGCCCTGGTGCCACCCGCAGCAACAAAGGGGGATGGCAGATGGGAGATTCCAAAAGGGGCTGTAAGCTGGGCACAGTGGTGCACACTTTTAATCCCAGCAGCTCCGTGGGCTGAGGCAGGAGGGTCGTGAGTTCGAAGCCAGCCTCAGGAAAAGTGAGGCACTAAGCAACTCAGTGAGACCTTGTCTCTAAATAAAATACAAAATAGGGCTGGGGATGTGGCTCAGAATTCCCAATACCCAAAAACAAACAAACAAAAGGGGTTTTCTCAGATCCACACCACTGAAGGCCTAAGAGGTGCCTGGAAAGCTGCTGTGCTCTCCCAAGTCCAGGGGTCCAGATGCAGACCCTTTCCTTGCTGGAGGGGCCCAGATTCTGGTGGGTGAGACAGAAGTACCAGTCAGCTCAGCACAGATGAGGGCTCAGAGTGGGAGTTCCCTGAGCACACTGGAGTGGGCAGTTGGGGCCCCGGGGCCAAGACATCCTCTGGAGCAGGTAACACTGGAGCTGGGTGTCAAATGGAGGAGAAGAGATAGCCAGAAAAAGTCCTGGAGGGAGCAGCAAGGGCCGGGGTGGGCCGGGGTATGTGCTGTGCTCAGAACTGGAGATGAAGGGAAAGCCCTTGGGAGAGGAGGGCAAGGTCCTCCAGGGATAAGCCGCTCCAGCCTAGGGCCATCTTCTGGGATCTCCTGGCGTTGTGGTGGTGGTGTGCAGCCCTGTGGGGTGGGATGCCTTGGGAATGACCGGGAGGCCTGGAAGGCTGCAGCAGGGAGGGTCAGGAGATCTGAGGGTAAAACAGTCTTCTGTTGCCATGGGGATGGAGAGGTGGGGCTGCAGCGGGACTCACAGGCCCAGGAACAGGCAGGGGACCCAGGGGCCTGGTCGCACAAGAAATATCCATTATCGGCGGAAGCATAAGTGTACCCCTCCGCAGGTGGCACAGTGCATGCGGCTTGCGGTCAGAAAGGCTCAGGCTCTAACCCCCAGGGCATGGTGCCGGTTACTACAGGCCAGTAAAGCGATAATAACAGCGATGTGGTGAGAGGCGCTGAGCGCCCTGGAGAGCACTCTGACCGCTCTTCATCTTCCTAACTGCCCTCCGGAGTGGCTGCCATCAGCCTCCCTGCACCGCAGGAGTGGACCTGAGGCACCGAGAGCGAGCTCTAGTGACAGGTCCCACAGCCAAGAAGGAGGGGGCAGGATGTGAACCCGGCTCTGCTAATCCAGCCACACCCGCGGCCTCGGTTTCCGCGTCCAATGGGAACAGCGGTGCCCTGGGCGCAAGGCGCCCAGCCAGCTAGGGCGGGCGGAAGCTCTGCCGCCCCATAGCCGCTTCTGGGGGCCTCGGTTGTCTGCGTTCTCAAACCGGGCAGTGATAGTCCTTGTTCATGGGGCCGCAGGATGAGGCACGACTGTAGTCATAAAGCACCACGGGGCGCAGGGAAGGCTCCTGGTACACCTGCGCCATAGAATACTTGTGCCCAAGTCCCACGAAGGTGCGGAGTGCAAACCATGCTGTATTTGGGAGCGCAAGCGACTCATTCATAAGTTTTCATCTTGATTACGTGGTAGAAGGATAATATTTTTGGTACAGCAGATTAAATATATTAGAATTGATTAATTATATGTCAATTAAAAATCTTGATTTCACCTGTTTAGTTTTTTTTTTTTTAATATATAGATTCTGGAAATTTAGGAAGTGCGCGTGTGGTTCGCATGGTATTTCTACTGGGCAGGCGTGGGTGTAAGTAGTGGCCGCTCTCATCATTCTGTGACTATGACTTTGCCAAGAATATTACAGTTCCTTAAGCTGAATGCCTTTCAGGTATAGCTTTTTCTCTTTACCTTTTCTTTTTTGGTTTTGTTTTTATTCCTGCTTTTTATAAAAGTAATTTTTTGTTCATTGAGGAGGAAAAAATAACAAAAGAAAAAATTCACCTATAATCCCCAACAGCTGGAGTTCAGTGCTAAGAACAGCTTGGAGGATTTCCTCCCAGGCTTTTTTGGCACATGTAGACAGATACCTAATTTTGAGTTTTATGAAATTGTGATTGTACAGTATGCTATCTGGAGCTCCCTGTCCCCACCTCCAATATTATACACAAGTATCCCCACATCCTTAGGCTTCAAACGTGATCTGACAGCTGGGTGGCCTTCTGTGCCTCAGTGTGCCCAGCATGGTGACAAGAGGACCCTGTGAGACTGCCCACCAAGTTCCAGCCCAACACTGTCTCTTCTGTGGTCCCCAGCCCCAGCCCCTACAATTGGTAGTCAAGGTCAGGGGCTAAGAGCTGGGAGTCCAGTTCCAGAGGGCCTGGGTCTAGTACCAAGTCTACTATCCCCTTCTGTGTGGCCTTGGACAAGTGAATGCACCTCTCTGTGCCTAATTCATAATCCCTCGAGTAAAAACTGTTCAGACCAGATATGTTTTGGCACTCTGATGTTAGGTGGTAAAATACAGCATATATTTTATAACATCTTAATGTTCTTATACTCCTGATCAAATATGGAAACAGTTCTATAGTGAAATGTTTTAATAGTCAAGTGAAACCAATAAAAGCCTTAAGTAAACTAGGCACTGTGGTGCATGCCTACAATACCAGCTACTCCAGAAGCTGGGCAGGTGGATTGCAAGTTCAAGGCCAGCCTGGCAACTTAGTAAGACTCTGTCTCAAAATTAAAAAAAAAAAAAAAAAAAAAAAAAGCCGGGTGCGGTGGCTCACGCTTGTAATCCCAGCACTTTGGGAGGCTGAGACAGGAGAATGAGTTCAAAGTCAGCCTCAGCAATGGCGAGGCTGCTAAGCAACTCATTGAGACCCTGTCTCTACATAAAACACAAAATAGGGCTGGGGATGTGGCTCAGTGGTCCAGTGCCCCTGAGTTCAATCCCCCAGTACCAAAAAAAGAAAAGAAAAGGTCCTGGGATGTGGCTCAGTGGCACAGCACTTGCCTAGCATGCATGAGGCTCTGGGTTTCATCCCCAGCACTGCAAAAATAAATAAACAAACCAAATAATTTCACATGGAGTTTGGTATCAAAATTATGAAAAATCTGAGCTGGGCGCGGTGGCACAAGCCTGTATGTAATCCCAGCACTTAGGGAGGCTGAGACAGGAGAATCATGAGTTCAAAGCCAGCCTCAGCAACATTGACGTTGACGCACTAAGCAACTCAGTGAGACCCTGTCTCTACATAAAACACAAAATAGGGCTGGGGATGTGGCTCAGTGGTCAAGTGCCCCTGAGTTCAACCTCCAGTACCAAAAAAAAATTATGAAAAATCTGTTTCTGGACTTTATGAATTTTGGAACTGCAGGTATTGAATAAGGACTCCTAATAGTACCTACCTATGGCATAGGGCAGTTAGAGGGTTAAACGAGTTATTACCCATAAAGCATTTAGAGTAGTGCCTGGCACCAAATAAGTGTTCAATGCCTGTTAGCTACTAGTATTTCTATTCTTTTATTTTTATTTTTATTTTTTTTTGATACCAGGGATTGAACTCAGGGGCACTCGACCACTGAGCCACATCCCCATCCCTATTTTGTGTTTTATGTAGAGACAGGGTCTCACTGAGTTGCTTAGTGCCTCGCCATTGCTGAGGCTGGCTTTGAACTCGCGATTCTCCTGTCTCAGCCTCCCTAAGTGCTGGGATTACAAGCGTGAGCCACTGCGCCCGGCTTTAGTATTCCTATTCTTGATCCTTTATTATTCATTACAATAAGTGAAATTTACATACAATAAAGGGCCCCATTTTAAGTGTACAGTTGGTGATTTTTGACAGCTGCACTCACCCACATAACCACCACCCCAATAGACAACATTTCCATCCCCCAAACGTTCCCTCACATCCCTTCCCAGCCTGTCTCCACCCACCCACACTAGTAGACACCCACTGGGGACCCCTGGAAGAAGGCACGCCCCCCCCCATGTCTGGTGGGGCTTCCTCTACTCAGCATAAGGCTGGAGGGAGCGCGGGGGAGGGAGAGGGCTCTGTTGTGGGGACAAACCACCCGTGCTTGTTCACCCGTTGGTGGACATTTGGGGTTTCCAGTCCAGGCTGTAATGAACAGAAATGCTGTGAACACCCACGCCACGACGGTTGCGTGGACATCTGTTTTCATTACTCTTGAGGAAGAGCCCAGGACGGCAGCGACTGGGCGTGGCAGCCCCCCTCTTAACACTGTCAGCAGCTCTAGTCTCTTTTCCAAAGTGGTCTCCCCGTCTGATTCTCCAGCAAAGTATGAGAAATACGGTGGTTCCACAGCCATGCCAGCACTGGGTGCCCTTATGATGGCTAGTGTCACTGATCCGTTTCTCCTCCCCGCCCCCAGGTGATCCGCACAGACACGTTCAAGCACCTGCGGCACCTGGAGATCCTGCAGCTGAGCAAGAACCTCGTGCGCAAGATCGAAGTGGGCGCCTTCAACGGGCTGCCCAGCCTCAACACGCTGGAGCTCTTCGACAACCGGCTGACGACGGTGCCCACGCAGGCCTTCGAGTACCTGTCCAAGCTGCGGGAGCTCTGGCTCCGAAACAACCCCATCGAGAGCATCCCCTCCTACGCCTTCAACCGAGTGCCCTCGCTGCGCCGCCTGGACCTGGGCGAGCTCAAGCGGCTGGAGTACATCTCAGAGGCAGCTTTCGAGGGGCTGGTCAACCTGCGCTACCTCAACCTGGGCATGTGCAACCTCAAGGACATCCCCAACCTGACCGCCCTGGTGCGCCTGGAGGAGCTGGAGCTGTCGGGCAACCGGCTGGACCTGATCCGCCCGGGCTCCTTCCAGGGCCTCACCAGCCTGCGCAAGCTATGGCTGATGCACGCCCAGGTGGCCACCATTGAGCGCAACGCCTTTGACGACCTCAAGTCGCTGGAGGAGCTCAACCTGTCCCACAACAACCTGATGTCGCTGCCCCACGACCTCTTCACACCCTTGCACCGCCTCGAGCGGGTGCACCTCAACCACAACCCCTGGCACTGCAACTGCGACGTGCTCTGGCTGAGCTGGTGGCTGAAGGAGACAGTGCCCAGCAACACGACGTGCTGCGCCCGCTGCCACGCGCCGGCAGGCCTCAAGGGCCGCTACATCGGCGAGCTGGACCAGTCGCACTTCACCTGCTACGCGCCGGTCATTGTGGAGCCGCCTACGGACCTCAATGTCACCGAGGGCATGGCCGCCGAGCTCAAGTGCCGCACGGGCACCTCCATGACCTCGGTCAACTGGCTGACGCCCAATGGCACCCTCATGACCCACGGCTCCTACCGCGTGCGCATCTCTGTCTTGCACGACGGAACGCTCAACTTCACCAACGTCACTGTGCAGGACACGGGCCAGTATACGTGCATGGTGACGAACTCGGCCGGCAACACCACCGCCTCTGCCACGCTTAACGTCTCGGCGGTGGACCCCGTGGCCGCTGGGGGCGCCGGCGTGGGCGGCCCCGGGGGCGGGGGCGGGGGCGGCGGCAGTGGCGGCTACACCTACTTCACCACGGTGACCGTGGAGACCCTGGAGACACAGCCTGGAGAGGAGGCCCTGCAGCCGCGGGGGACAGAGAAGGAGCCGCCGGGACCCACGACTGACGGCGTCTGGGGAGGGGGCCGGCCTGGGGACGCGGCTGGCCCCGCCTCGTCGTCCACCACGGCGCCCGCCCCGCGCTCCTCGCGGCCCACGGAGAAGGCGTTCACGGTGCCCATCACGGACGTGACGGAGAACGCCCTCAAAGACCTGGACGACGTCATGAAGACCACCAAGATCATCATCGGCTGCTTCGTGGCCATCACGTTCATGGCCGCCGTGATGCTAGTGGCCTTCTACAAGCTGCGCAAGCAGCACCAGCTCCACAAGCACCACGGGCCCACGCGCACCGTGGAGATCATCAACGTGGAGGACGAGCTGCCCGCCGCCTCGGCCGTCTCGGTGGCCGCCGCCGCCGCGGTGGCGGGCGGGGCCGGCGTGGGCGGGGACAGCCACCTGGCCCTGCCCGCCCTGGAGCGCGACCACCTCAACCACCACCACTACGTGGCGGCCGCCTTCAAGGC
Source organism: Xerus rutilus (assembly GCA_028644305.1). Lineage (NCBI taxonomy): Eukaryota > Metazoa > Chordata > Mammalia > Rodentia > Sciuridae > Xerus > Xerus rutilus. The sequence goes on from CM053414.1 coordinate 47,853,269, forward strand.
GCACTACAGCAGCAACCCGGGCGGCGGGGGCTGCGGGGCCAAGGGCCCGGCCGGCCTCAACTCCATCCACGAACCTCTGCTCTTCAAGAGCGGCTCCAAGGAGAACGTGCAGGAGACGCAGATCTGAGGCCGCCGGGCGCGCTCGCGCCGGGCCGCACGCGGGGCGGGGGACGGCGGCTTCCCGCCCGCCGCGCGGGTCCCGGCACGCGCCTCCGCGCCCTCGCCGGGTGGCGCGAGGGACGCGAGATCCAGGAGCAGGGCCGCGCCCGCGTCCCCTCGCGCCCTCCGACCACGTTCCGCCCGCCGCCTTCCAGGGGAGAGGAGCTTTTTTGAGGGGTGTCCCTTCCCCTCGCCCCAACAGCCCTCCTTTTACGGTTCATTTTTTGCAGTTTGACGCCTGTCCCTCCCTCCCGTTCCCCCACCCTCGAGACCAAGAGACACACAGCGCCGGCGCTCCCGGCGCCCGGCTGTCCCCGCCGCGCTCGCTCCCGGCTGCGGGCGCGCGGCCGGGGAGGGGCGGCGCCCGCGCCCGCCCACGTGCCCGTAGACTCTTTTGATACTGAAGGGAGGTTTGCGTCAACGACTACCTGCTCTGTAATTACTTTAAAAAAAAAAACACGGAAAAAGTAAAAAAAAAAAAAAATTTTTTTTGTCATGAAAGCATGGAGGAGACCAAACACAGAATGGATGTGGGGGGACCAGAACGAGGGGGGAACCAAAGTCGCACAGGCCCCAAACAGCTTGGCCCTCACCCGTCACCCCAGACCCCAGAGAGGGTCACCCCGTGCACACCTGCTGCTCCTGCTGCACCTCCCAGCAGCCCTTTTGAGCCTCTGCTGGGAACTCTCTCACTCCGCCTTCCCATCTCAGCAGGCACCATGGCGGGGGACCTAGGGCTGCAAAGTACCACAGGTTGGGTAGCTTAAAACAAGTGTATTGTGTGGCAGTTCTGGAGGCTTCAAGTTCAAGTTCAGGTGCCAGGCTTGCTTTGCAGCTGGTCACCCAGTCGTTCCCGCGTGTTCACACATCACCTTCCTGCTGTATGTGCCTGTCTGTGTCCAACACTGCCCTCCATGGAGGGCCACTGTAACGGGATTAGAAGCCCCACATCCAGGAAAACCTCCTCTTAACCCGATCATCGGAGACACCCAACCATCAGAGGCCACATCTGAGGTACCAAAGGTCAGGGCTTCAACATCTCCTTCCGGACGGCACAATTCAACAGGGTCCAAACTAGAGGGTGGATCTCCACTGCAAAGCCCCCAAGCCTGTTCTGGAGTAAAGCAGGTGGCAGAAGGGGAGCATGACCGGTAGGGGTGGGTGTGACAGGACCGTAGCTCCAGCTGCAGGCGGCCTGGGGAACATCCGGGGAGTTGCCGAGACAGGACAGGTGCCCGGGAAGTGGAAGGGGGCTGGGAGCCGTCCAGAGTGAACGCAGGGAAAGTGGGGCTCAGCCAGGCAGTTGCTGGGGTGGGTTGTGTGTGACACCTCTGAGGGTACAAGGTCTCCAGGATTCAACCTCAAGAGAGTTGGAATCCCCAGGGCTGTCATCAAAAGTGGGAGGAGGCAGAGGGAAGCAGAAGGTATGAGGAGCCAAGTCGCCCTTACAGCCCCTCCCCCACTGACCTTGGCCCAGCCACCACCATATACTAGTGCCCCGAACACCCTGGAGGGCACTCCAGCCCCTAGTAGAGGCCACCACACAAGGTGGAGAGGGAGGAACCCCCACTGCCCTGTGTGCCCCAGAAGGGTCTGGTGAAGAGTCCGCATTCCTGGTGCCTGCCCTCTTTCCTGGCTGTCTCTGTGTCCACAGCATCTTATCTCTTCCCCCACCCAGGGGGCTTCAAGCGAATTCTTCCCTTATCTTTGCCGACAGCACCACCCTGCATCAGCAGTCGGGCCTCTGGCCCTGTCTGCCTGCGCCAGTGCCCTCTGGGCAGTTCGACTTGGGACAAGGGCCACTAGCTCTGGGTCTTTCATGCTTTCTCCAGGCCCTTTCAGTGCGGATCCTGGTTGCCACGGCAACAATGCGGTGGTACCAGGTGGTTGGGGGGCAGGGATCCAGGCCTGCCGCAGCTCAGCCATATTCAGTGCCAGGCCTGCTAGGCCAGGCGCAGGGAGTAGGCTGATCCTGGGGGCACTGAGGGACTCCCCAGGTTGCACAGGCTCCTCCACTGTGATGTGCTGCTACTGGGGAGAAGGAAGGACAGACAGAGACGAGGAGGCAGGAACACAAGGGAGAAGGGGGAAATGGAAGGTGGCATAGAGGCTGGGGGGTGAAGGGTGGAAAGTCAAGGTGAACCAAAGGACGATGGGTGCTGGAGGGAGGTGGGTCTTGCCAGGGCTGAGGAGTGCGGAGAGGGCGCCCCCTCCATGGGGCTGGGGACATTGAACTCACTGTGGCCCAGGCACAGCTAACTTGAGCCCGGGACCTGCAGCCCCTGCTGCCTTTGGGGAGAAGCCAGGCAGAGGCCTCCCTCCCACCCGCCACTTAGGGGAAGGACCTGGGAGCAAGGGGACCAGCTGAGGACCCAGAGTCCCTGTCACTGGCTCCTCTCCCCAACTCAAGCAGGATGCAGTTTCCATGACAACCTGGCCAGCCAGAAAGGGGGCGGGGGACTGCAGAGGGAATTTTCCACATCAGCAGGAAGGAGCAGTGTAGGCTGCAGAGCAAAGAACTGCCAGTGAGGCAGGGCCCACACCGGCCCCGCAGTCCCAAGTCCCCACACCCTCTGCCCGTGTCCCCATGGCCAGAGGGCAGAGGGAATGCAGGGAAGGATTCTCACCCCTCCCCATTCTGGCAAACCCACCTCTGCCCACTGTGCAGGAGGCTCAGGAGAGGGACAAGGGTCAACTGTCCAAAGATCAGCAGCTGCCCAGGCCTCGCACGGGGGCAGCAGGCAGCACAAGGAGCTCCTGCCACAGCCAGCCAGATTCAAGGGCATGGCCCTGGAGAAGGTCCCTCGGAAGGTGGGGGTGGTGGGCTACGGCCGCCTTGGTGAGTCCCTGAACATCCTGGACCTCCTTCCACAGGCCCCTTCCCAAAGCCACCACAAACACATTTGTCATCTGTCTGTGTCCACCTACCCAGTACCTTCCCAACCAGCCTGGGTCTCTATCCCTCTGGGTGTCTGTCCCCCTCTCTGGGCCTCTATTCCTGCCTTCTGGGGATCTGTCCCCCTTTCTGTGTAGGACTCCCTGTTCCCCTCTATCCCTGTCCATCTATGTGTCTCAATCTGGGCCTCTGTCTGTTCCTCTCTCTCTTGGAATCTGTCCCTTCTCTGTGTCTCTGTCCTCTCCCCCTTTGGGCCTCTGTCCTCCTATCTCTAGGTCTCTAGCCCTCTCCTTTCCCTCTCCCCAGGACAATCCCTCGTCTCCCACCTTCTGGCTCAGGGATCCGAACTGGGCCTAGAACTTGTTTTTGTTTGGAATCGTGACCCAGGACGCATGGCAGGGAGCGTGCCCTCTTCTCTGCAGCTCCAGAACCTTGCTGCCCTTGGGGAAAGGTCAGTGGCCTTCAGTGAGGGTGGGGCTTCCTGACGTTCCTGTCCTGGCCTCCCAGAGCTGTCTGATGTCAGGCAAGTCCCTTACCCTCCCGGGGCCTTGGTTCATCCCAACATGAAATGGCACAAGCACACCCAAGGCCAGGCCAGGGAGACTGCCAGCCCTCCACAGACTGAGAGAACCTGGGAGGAGGGGCCGAGTTCCTCCCCAAGGCCCTCCCCATCTCTGCCCTCTCCCAGGCACCCTGATCTTGTGGTAGAAGTGGCCCATCCCAAAATAATCCATGAATCTGGGGCACAAATCCTGCGACATGCCAACCTCCTGGTGAGCCCCCTCAACCCACAACCCAAGCCCCAAACCCTTCAGTCATCTGTCCCCTGAACTCAACCCTAACCCTCCCTTCCTTCGTCCACCCCAGGTGGGGTCCCCCTCAGCCCTGGCTGACCAGACCACAGAGAGGCAGCTCCTGGAGGCCTCACACCGCTGGAACCATGCTGTGTTTGTGGCCCGAGGGGCTCTATGGGGGACTGAGGACATCACCAGATTGGATGCAGCAGGAGCCCTCCAGGTGAGGGCCCATCAGGATCCCCAGGGACCAGTGGGGGCTTGCAGAGACCCTAGTCCCCCTGACCCCAGCTCTTGCTTCCAGAGCCTTCGTGTCACTATGGCCACACACCCAGATGGCTTCCGACTCCAGGGACCCCTGGCTTCAGCCCACATCACTGGGTCGCGCACTGTGCTCTATGAAGGCCCTGTCCGTGGGCTCTGCCCATTTGCCCCCCGAAACTCCAACACCATGGCAGCCGCTGCCTTAGCTGCCCCTAGCCTGGGCTTTGACAATGTCATCGGGGTGCTTGTGGCAGATCTCAGGTGAGCCGAGATGAGCAGGGGTTTAGGCTGGGTCCCAGCCAACCAGACTGACTGCCCTGCTTCCTGCAGCCTCACAGATATGCACGTGGTGGACGTGGAGCTGAGAGGCCCCCAGGGCCCCACAGGCCGAAGTTTTGCTGTGCACACCCACCGAGAGAACCCTGCTGAGCCAGGCGCTGTGACCGGCTCTGCCACCGTCACAGCCTTCTGGCGCAGCCTCCTGGGTGCGGCCAGACCCTCCTCAGTGCTAGTAACCCCCTCCCTGGGCTCTGGGTGCTTGTATTTACAGAGGTTGTGGTCTTGGGCTCTGGTTCCAGTTTTGCTTCTCTCTCTGTGAATCTATTTCTTAATCTCTTTAACCTTTCCACTCCACAACTTGAATCTTTGTATGTCTCGATCTCTGTCCATGTCCCCTCTGAGTCTCTGTCCCCCTTTCTGAAGGCCTCTCTGTCTATACTCCAATTTTCTATCTCTCTAGGTCTCTCTATCCACACCCCAAGTCAGTCTCTATCTGTCTACACCACAAGTCTCTGTCTAGGTTGCTATCTGTTTACACCCCAAGTCACTCTGTCCATGTGACCACACCCCAAGTCTGTCTCTCTCGACCATCCTCCTTCCTCATGTTCCCGTTGGTCAGTACTTTCACTATCTCCGCCCCGCCTCCAAGCGTGGGCCTCATCTCTGTCTTTCCTTCTGTCCCGGTCTTTCATTATCTATCTTCCCCTCCTCCCTGCAGGATGCTGCCAGCTTCCCTCCAGGCCGGGGATCCATCTCTGCTGAGAAGCCTCTTTTGCCCTAGAGGACATCTTGTCTGACTGATCTCCCCACCACCTCCGTCCCACTCTTGTCCTGGCTGCACTTTCCCAGGAGCTCCCTACTGTCTCAGTAAAGATCGGAGACTTTTCCAGATCTGTCTGGCGTCTGCTTCTGTGTTTCCCTCTGTGACGTCACTACGCTTGCACACAGTACATTTGACGCCACAGCAATGGGCGGGCGCAAACCGTCGCAAACCTCCGGGAAGCTATACCGAGATCCTACCACTACATTTCCCAGAATCCCCTGGATAACAGTGGGCGTGGGAATATGGGAGGGGTCGGCCTTCCGAGACGCATTTCCGGGATGTGCCTCAGGGACCGACGGAAGTTGTAGACCTGTGATTTCTACGGGTGACAGCACACTTCCGGGCCACGCGGCCACGATGTTCCGTGTGAAGCGAGAGTTCCGCGGGGGCCGCCGGGAGTCGTAGTCCGGAGCGCGGGGGTCACTGGGAGCTGTAGTCCGTCCCGCCTGTCCAGTCAGCGCGGTGCCGCCGCCTTCCACTCGGATCCTAGAGCCGCCGCCCAGGGGGATGCGGGAGCCCCTGGCTCGGGGGAACGGAGAGGCAGGCGGGGTGAGGGGCGTTGCCAGGCAAAGGGCGAGCGCCGTGGTTGGGGTACGGGTCGAGGAAAGGGCTCTTAATTATTTGGTGTCCGGGAAGGGGCCTGTTTGCCATGTGATAGAAAAAGGAGATCCTGTTGCTTGGTGACTGGGGAGGGGGCCCTGTTGCCAGGTAACAGAGGAGAGGACCTTGTTTAATGACAGGGGAAGGGGAGTCTTCTGTTGCTAGGCAACCCGGAAAGACCCTGTTACCTAGAGACAGGAGAGGGGAAGAGAATTCCTCTATTGCTAGGTAATCAGAGGAGGGACTTTGATACCTAGTGTAAGGGGGATGTCATCTGTTGCTAGGTAACCAGAGAGAGATCCTGTTACCTAGGAACAGGGGAGAGGGGATCCTCTGTTGCTAGGTGACAATGATAGGGACCCTTTTACTTACAGGCATGGCGGGAGTGGTTCTCTCCTGCCAAGTGAACAGAAGAGAGCCTTTTTAATTTTTTGTAAGGATCGCCTCTGTTGCCAGGATACAGCCCAGGGAACAGGGTCAGGTACCCAATGTCCTTCCAGGCTGCCCCTTGGAGCACCCGTCTCAATCGCCGTGCTCGAGGGGCCTGCTGGGAGGTTGGACCTCAGACATTGGCCCTCTAGATCCTGGCCCCGGAGCATCTTCTCCCCTCCCAATCTTAGCAGGAGCTGAGGACAGCATGTCCCAGGCCCCAGGAGCACAGCCAAACACACCCTCCGTGTACCACGAACGGCAGCGCCTGGAGCTGTGCGCAGTCCACGCCCTCAACAACGTCCTGCAGCAGCAGCTCTTTAGCCAGGAGGCTGCCGATGAGATCTGCAAGAGGTGACTGTCACCTGCCCTGACCCCTCGGGGCGGGCTCAGAGAGGCAGAGCAACTCACCCGGGGTTCACTGTGAGGCCTGGGCATGCCCCTCTAGCTGCCTGAACTGGAGCTTGGGACTAGACATGGAGATGTTCTTCTTCCACCCGTCAGTCCCCACAGTCTCAGCCCCAGCCCAGGCCTCGCCCTCTTTTATCATAGACTCTCAATGGCCAGTTTTTGTCCTCCAGTACATCCTACACACAGCCTCAGAGCTGACCCTGCCCCTCCCCTGTTCCTAGTCCTCTATGGCTCCCCAGCCTTTCCCCTAGGGAAAGTCCCCTTAGCCTGATATCCAAGGCCCTACATGCTCTGGTGCCTGCCTGCCTCTGCAGCTTCATCTCTCTATTCCCCTCAAACCAGACTTCTCTACAGCCCCTGAAGGAGCACCCCTGTGTGCCTTTGGACCTTTGCACGGGCTGTTCTTTCTGCCTAACATGGCTCCCACCTCTTGGCAGCCTGCATGTCCTTCCTCAAAATTTCAAACATCACTTCTCCATATCTCCTTCATTCCCTCTTCTCGCCTCACAGTCCTGGCCCCAGCCCAGGCCCAACTCTGTGCTGCCTGGACCTTCTACCCAGCCTTCTCCCTGGCCTCCTAACCTCCAGTCTCTGCCTTCCAACCACTGTCTCCAGTGCCCCCAGAGAGAGCTTTCTATATCCAGAGATGGCCCTGTCTCCCTCCCCTCTCCCTAACAGCTTCTCTCAGCTCCCCAGCATCTACTCTTTCATACTAAAGCCATAATGAGGACCCAAAGCTGTCATGGAGCAACCCTGCCTTAAGAGAGGTGGCAAGGGAAACAGGCCCACAGAAAAATAAAACACATTTCCTCCTCCCCCTGCCCTGCCTTCCATGGGCACAGACAGGGAGCAAAGGTACAGTTGTTCAGAAGAGCGGGGCTGCAAGACGTGTGGCAGGGTAGGCCCCTGGGCTGGGGAGGGCTGAAGGGAACCGCAGACAGCTGGGACAGGTGGCTGGGAAGGGCCAGTGCCGAGGCCAAGACCACAAATGCTGGGCGGAAGGGGCAGGGTGCTCTCCTGGGGAGGCACCAGAAGGCTGTGTGCCGGGAGGGTGGGGCCAGCCCTGAGTTAGAGGCGAAGGCTCTAGGGCACAGTGTCTGCCAGTCCTCACCTGGGACTCAGTTCACTGGGGGATCCCAGAGAGCCCTGAGCCCAGCTGGAGGTCAGGAGACTCCCCTCAGAGGTAGTGACATCTGAGGTGGATCTTGAAGGACAGAGAAAGGAACTGGTTGTGCTGAAAAGGCTGCTGGGTGGGACTTTGTCCAGGGGCGCTGGGGAGCCATGGCGGGGAAGGGGCAGCTCTGGGGCCACGAGGGAGGTGGCTGGAGGGGAAGGCTGGAGGCTGGGTGGGGGTCCAGGCAGAAGTGGGAAGCCTGAGCTGGGGCCCTGGGAATAGGGGAGTCAGGATAGGAGGGACAGAACTTGAGGTTGAAGAGAGGAGGGTCAGAGGCTAAGCCCTGGGACCCTTGTGATGCGTGGGAAGGGTGAGACCTTTCCAGGATCCTAGCTCAGACTCTGATCACCCACAACCACCAGGTTGGCCCCAGACTCCCGACTGAACCCCCATCGTAGCCTCCTGGGCACTGGCAACTATGACGTCAATGTGATTATGGCCGCCCTGCAGGGGCTGGGCCTGGCTGCCGTGTGGTGGGACAGGAGGAGGTAGGACAGAATGCTACGTCCTGCCGTGGCAGGCACGATGCTACTGCGGCTGATGTGGGACAAGGGGGAGGTGCGCACAGCCTGTGGTGCAGCGGGTTGGAAGGTAGATGAAGGACAGTTGTGAAGGCCGGATGGTCAGGAGAGGCTGGCAGAGGATGAGGGGCAGCATCATGGCCACTAGGCGAATTAGAAGAGGGCGAGTGAGAGGCTGGGCGTGCCAGGCAATGGGTATGCATGGATGGGTGGGTGAGCAAATGAAAGCCCGGCAGCTGGCATGCAGTGGGTCTCTGATAGGTGGCTGGTAACTGGATGGATGGGTGGGTGAATGATGTCAGAATAAATAGGAAATGGATCGGTCGGTGGTGGTTAGTAGTTGAGGGGGATTTGGAAGGGTGGGTGGCTGGGTGGGGTATAATGCATGGAAAATAGATGAGCAGGTGGGGGTGGCTGGTGGCTGGAGGTTCTGGTAGGATGGGTGGATAATGGAGGACAGGTGGGTGATGAAGATTTAGTTGCTGGGTAGGTGGATGAATGGACATCTTGGTGGTGGGTGAGTTGGTGGGAGGTCTGATTGGCTGGGGGGGGTGCTTGGCTAGGCAGGTGAATGAATGGGAACAGGGGGAACAGGAGGACTGGGGACCACAGAGGCCCATGCCATCAAGGACCTCAGTAATATCTGGCCAGCTCATTAAGGCCAGGCAGAACCGGCCTGACCCACATCCCCTGCCCTGCTCCCCAGGCCCCTGTCCCAGCTGGCCCTGCCCCAGGTGCTGGGACTGATCCTGAACTTGCCGTCGCCTGTGTCGCTGGGGCTCCTGTCCTTGCCACTGCGCCGGCGGCACTGGGTGGCTCTGCGCCAGGTGGATGGTATCTACTACAACCTAGACTCCAAGCTGCGGGCACCCGAGGCCCTGGGGAACGAGGATGGGGTCAGGTGAGCCAGGGCAGAAACAACTGCGGTTGGGGCCCTGATGCTGGAAGCCCACTCTGCCCAAAGGAGATGCAGAAGCTGGCTGGGCCTCAACTCCCCATTTCTCCCATCTAGAGCCTTCCTGGCGGCCGCCCTGGCCCAAGGCCTGTGTGAGGTGCTGCTGGTGGTGACCAAGGAGGTGGAAGAGAAGGGTTGCTGGCTGCGGACACACTGAGCAGGGGCCCACTTCGCCAGCCCCTGCTTGTGTGGCTGTGCCAGCCTGAGTTCCAAGTGCACTTCAAGGACCTGGAGGAGGCGCCCCCTTCCCCACATCCTGCTCCCCAATGCCGCTGCTGCCTCAATAAATCTGCCAAATTGTTCCCTGCCTGATCTGTGTCCAACTGACCTCCACCCCTGCTGAAGGTCCTTCCCCTTCAGAGAGGCCAGATACCCCAGTGAGAGAGGGGGACAAAAACACTGGTGTGGTCTCCTGTGTGTGTGGGGGGGGGTGTGGGTGTGTGGGGGTGGGTGTGGGTGGGTGTGGGGGTGGGTGTGGTAGGGTAAGAGCTAAGCAGAATGCCAGGTTTACTTCTTGAATCTCAACTGGGAGGCAGACAGAAAAATGGTCCCCACAGATGTTCAGGGATTCCAGAGCCTGTGAATGTGTTAGTTGACAGGAAGGCTGCAGGTGGAATTAGGTGGCCCATAGGCTGGCCTCACAATAGGGAGATGATCCTGACTTAGGTGGCCTGATGAAGCCACGAGGGAGTCAGCTGGGAGCTCATCCTGGGTCTGACCTCCAGAAGCATGAGAACCCACCCAGTGCGGGGGTGATTGATCAGCACCAGAGGGAGCCAACACAAGGGCGCTCCAGGTGGGGTGCCAGCCTCAGAGCAAGGCCACCTGGGCAAAGTAAAGAAGGCAAGAGAGGGGCTCTGGGGGATACTGGAGGAAAGGCCTCCTGCACAAAGCACAGCCCCACCAGGCCCTGAGGACAGAGGGGACGAGGGGAGAGGATGCCTGGCTTTTCGGGCCATGGTGCAGACCTGGCTCTGACCCAGGAGCCAGGAGCAGGGGAGCCTCAATGAGGATCTCCCCTTGTCTCCTCCAGAGTCAAGTCTGCTCCAGGGCTTCCTCTGCATTGTCCTGCACGGCCTGTTGTCTCTCTCCCTGAGACTCTCTTGTCCCAGGGGAGCCAGCCTCTGGGCCCAGCCTTGCTGATGGACACCCTGGGCTGGAGCAGTTGGAGGCTCACCATCCAGGTTGGGGGAGATGCAGGATGATGCCAGGACTCCTGGCCCAGTGGTGTGGGGGTTAGAGGGGGTCTCCCAGGATGCTGTGGGGAGCAGCAAGTAAAGGGACAGAGTGGCCATGGAAACTTGGGGAGGCCTCCAGAATGGGAACTGACTATGTCAGCCCCAAATAGTGCCACTGGTGCTGCTGCTTGTCCCAGCAGTTACCTGAAGAGGTCACGAGCCGGGAGGAGCTCCTGGCCAGAAGCAAACCAGGCAGGGCCTCTAAGGCATGGGACTCTGAGCAAGGGCAGGTCAACTCTGGGGTGGGGGACAGACTAGAGGGCCCTGTACCCTGAGGAAGAGGTGACGGATGCTGTACTCCGCAGAGCAGAAGGGATAAGAGGTCAGGACCAATGACATCCAGGAGGTGGGGACCCAGTAGGTGGATTCAGGGGTCACAGGTCTCTCCTGGGAGGTGAGATTGAGTACAGGGACAGAAGCAGGTAGAAGGACCAGACTGAACCTGGGGACCCCCTTAGGTACCATCCAGAAGGGTGGACCCAGTGGGCTGGGGTTATGGCTCAGCGGTTGAGCGCTTGCCTCGCATACGTGAGGCACTGGGTTCGATCCTCAGCACCGCATAAAATAAATAAAGATATTGTGTTCATTTACAACTAAAACAAAATATTTAAAAAAAAAAAAAAAAAAAAAAAAAAAAAAAAGAAGGGTGGACCCAGTGGCACAGGGACACTGGGGACAGGAAGGCGGAGGGAACCTGGGTCAGGGTGTGACTCCCCACCTCAGCCTCCATCTGGAAGCTACCGGGCAATAAAGTCACCCCAGAACCACAGATGCCACACCCTGATGCCAACATGGGCAGGGTAGACGCCATGCGGGACGCCGCAGGAACCCTGGAGACGCAGAGGCCGAGCAGCAGGTCCCAGTTTCCAGGATTTCTGAGGCCAGAGAACAAGATGTGAAGTGACAGGCAAAGTGCGGCTGGGTCGCGCTGCTGGAGCGGCTTCCCGCGCCCTCCCAGCGCTCTGGACCCGCCTCTGCCTTAAGTGCCCCTCATTTCCCTTCACCTCTGTCCCTATCTCCCACTGTCCCTTTCTCTCGGCCCAGATTCTCTTTTTATCTCTCATCTTCCTGGTTTCTGGGTCTCTCTCAGCTTCTATCGCCCTCCTCCCTGCGCCCTCACCCATGCCTGTCGCCTGTCCCATCCCTGGTGGCAGACAGCTGGCGGGACTCCTGAGTGCTTCTATTCTTGCCCTGAGTGGCAGCAGCTGTGACCTCCCAGGTGCTCCCTCAGCTGTGGCCAAATAAGGCCAGGAGCCGAGCCCGCGCCCTCCCGCGCCCACCCTCCCACAGCGCGCAGGTGCGAGCGGGGCGGGGCGGGCGGCGTCACTGGTTAAGCGCCTGCTGTTTGCCCCTCCCTGTGCGGAAGGTCCGGCCACACTCCCCCCCACGCCCGCGGGTGCCCCCAGTTCTCCGGGGAGCGCCTGGGACGCGAGGCGCCCCTCGCCGCTGTAGTCGGCCGATGCCAGAGCCGGGGAGCTCCCAAGAGCCCCAGCAGCCCTCGCGGGGCCGCGCGGCCCCCAAGGCTGTGGGCGCCAGGCTGCCGAGGGCGGCTGGTCACCAGGAGGTGGCGGGGCGGGGGGCGTGCAGCTGTCCCGCTGGCGCCGGGTGCCGACAGCTGAGGCCCGATTTAGCTCGCGGGGCCCGGGCCTGGCCAGATAAGGCGGCGCGGGGCGGGCGGCCCCCCAGGCGCCCCTTTAAATTGCCCTGCCGGGCGAGGGGGGCGGCCGCCGCCGACGCCAGGTGAGGGGCCGCGGCCCGACCTCCGGCCGCCGCGCGCTGTCGTCTGTCCCCGCTTCCGCGGGCTCCTCTCTCCACTCGTCTCCCCGCGTCTGCCTGTCCGTCCACCTCCCGGCTTCCCTCCCGCTCCTCTCCCGCTGTCCCGGCTCGTCCCTCCCCTGGGCCCCTCTCGCCCATCTGGGTCCCCGCCTGGCTTTCCTCCCTCTGCGTCTCTGGGCGTCCGGGTCGCTCCATCTGCCTGGCTTTCTCTCTTGGTCTCTGCGTGTGTGTCTCTGTCTCTCTCTCCCTCTCCCCCCCATCTCTGTCTCCCTCCCTCTTTCCTTTTCCATATCTCTCCCTCTGTCTCCCTCTCTCCCCCTCCCCATTCCCCATCTCTCTCTCTCCTTCCCTCTCTCTCCCTCCATCTCTCCCTGCCTGTAACTCTCCGTCTCCTTCCCTCTCTCTCCCCCTCCTTCTCTCTCTCTCTCCCCCATCTCTGTCTCCCGGCCTGTCTCTATCCCGTCTCTCGCTCCTTCCCTCCCTCTCTGTATCTCTCCCTCTCCCCCTCTCTCTCTGTCTCTCCCCCATCTCTCTCTCCCTCCTTCTCTGTATCTCTCCCTCTCCCTCCATCTCTCCCTCTGTCTCTCTCTCCATCCCCCCTCCTCTCTCTCCCCCTTTCTTCCTCCGTCTCTGTCTCTCTCCCCCATCTCTCTGTCTCCTTCCCTCTCTCTTTGTCTCTCTCCCTACCTCTCCTCCTGACGTCTCCCTGTCTCCCCCCATCTCTGTCTCCCCCCACCCGTCTCTCTCCATCTCTCTCCCGTCTGGTCCCCTCCGCTGATGAAGCCCTGCCCGCCCTCTGAGCGTTTTCTGCTGAATAAAGCCAGTTCTGTCCCCACCTCTCTCACTCCTTTCGCCTCTTCTTTCCTCCCTCACTCCTCTGCCTGAGCCTGGTGCCCCAGCCCTGGTCCCCCTGGAGATCAAGGGGGTGGGCCCATCCTGGGGTGGGCATGGGACTCCTTCCTCCCTGACACAGCGAGAGAAAGACCAGGAAAGAGAGAGGATGCGAGGGAGAACGAGGGACAGGGACCAGGAGAAAGGGAATAAGGAGAGCAGACACAGGCCACAGGGACGGGGGACTCAGACACCAATGGGCAGAGACCAGGCTCCCACCCCCATGCCCAACTGATCCAGGGACAAGAGCTGGTGGCTTCTTCCCCCTCTGGACCAGGATGTGTCTGACTCAGGACAATGGGCCCTTGTCCCCTCTCCTCGGGCAGCTGGGGACAGGCTGTGGGCTGACTAGGGAAGGGCCCCTGCAGGGAGGCCTGGGTGGCCTGCAGCGCCCTCAGCCCCTCCACCCTCTGGCCTTCCTTCGCAGGCCTCGGCCTGCCCCATCTGCTTTCTGTTCTGCCTGGGGAAGGGCATTTATGGGTCACCTACTGTAGGCACCCGGATGCCCTCTCGCCTCTCTTCTCCCTCCCTGTCTCTGTCCCTTCCTCTGCACCCTCTGCTTGTTCCTCCTGTGCTTCTGGCTCCAGCCTGGGAGGAAATGGGCATTTATTAAGTACCTAATGTTGACAGGCAGTGTCCGCACACTGCCTCTGTGCCTGTCCCTTTTGCTATCCTGTACCTTCACCTGACTCTTCTCATTTGCCTGGCGAGGGTGGGCATCTGCTGAGCACTGTCTCCCCCTCCCCATACCTGCCCGCACCGTTTGCTTCCGCTCCTCTTTCGGCTTCCTCTCCTTCCTGACTTCCTGCCCTCTCCTGGAGGAGAGAATGAACACATCTTGAGCACCTACTGTGTACTGGGCACTTTGCATACCATCTCACTGTTCACGCCCTCTTTTCCCTCTGCCTCCTCCTTTGTCCTCTCCGTTTCTTTCTGGGATCTCTGCCCTCTTCCAAGGCAATGCACACATTTATTGAGCACTTCTGGTATGCCAGGAAATTGTGTGCTTTCTCTACTCTCCCACTGTCCTCCAGTCTCCATTGACCTATGGTCTCTGACAGCCTCTGCTTCTCTCTGCCAGGGAAGGACATGGGCATTTATTGAATACTTATTGTATGCCAGACAATTTTCTTACACTTACCCTCCCCTTGCTTGTTTCTGTTGTCTTATCCCTGATTTCTTCTTTCTGCTCCATCTGCTCTTTCTTGGGAAAGAAAACGTGCAATTACGGAGCACCTATTGGATGCCAGGCCATTAACATCCCACTTCATCTCCTCTTGCCTCTTTCTCTCCACCCCTCTTGCTCTGCCACCCTCTCTCCCTCACCTCTCTGAGTGGGGGCATTTATCTAGTGCCTCCTGTGCACCCCATGATTTGCCCACACCTCCCCTTCCCTGTATGCTGTCCCCTTCTCCCCTCCTGCTCCCAGCCCCACCTCCCTCTCCTGCTCTCTCCTCCCAGGATCCTGCGTGCCAGGCTCCCGGGTGCCGTGTCCCCCGGTACACCCCCCCTGGCTCCCTCCTTCCAGCTCCTCTGTCCTGCCAGCCCTCTCCTGCTGGAGGAAAGGAGCCAGTGCTGAGCACCTCCTGTGTGCAGTCCCTTTGTGGGCACTGTCCACTGGCAAAACCTCATAGTCTCTGCTCCCTCCCTTCCTCCTGGCTTCTTTCTCTGTGCTCAGAGCCGGGGCAAGGAACGGGCATTTATTAAGTACCTACTATATGCCAGTCACTTTATGCACATTATCTTCTTCCCCCACAACTTTTCTTCTCTTTGTTCTCTCTACTGAAGTTTTCCTCTCCTTTCTCCTGGAGAACACTTAAAGACCACTTACTGTATGCCTAGTAGTTTCTACCCATGACCCCCACTCCTTAGGCTGACTTTCTTCCCGTTTCCTCTGCAATAGTTTCTTCTTTCTTACCTCTCTCTCCTAAAGAAGGGAAGGGGCGTTCATTGAGTGCCAGCTGTATGCTGAGCTCTTTTGAAGCACTTCCTTCCCTTCTCACAATCTGCTCCCCCTTCTCCTCCTTCCTGCTCCCTGTGTTCTCCCTCAGAAAAGGGAAGGGGCACTAATTGACCATCAGCTGTATGCTAGGCAATCAACACACACTGGCACCGCTCTCTCTAACTCCTCTTTCTCTTCCTTCTCATCAGTGGAAGCTCCAAATTTTCTAGGTGGAAGGGATTTAGGTGTCCTCCACCATGGAAGGGGCATGTTGACTTTGCCTCTGGTGCTAGGAAGACTGAAATGAGGGCAGATTTGGGTGCCAATCTAACTTCTCAAGGGAAGAGGCGTTGGTGGGAACAGCACTCCCTTGGAGGGGTCGCTGGGGTGGAGTCTCCTGAGAAGGGACAGACAGCTGGAGCCAGTCTGAGTCACTGCCCTGGGTGTCCTCTTCCTCGGCCTCCCTCCCCTACCAGGCAGGGCAGGGGGTGTGGGTGGCCAGGGGGCTCCCTTCCTCCTCCCGTGCCTGGCTTCCTCTTGGCCTTGCTCATTCTCTCACAGGCCCCCTCTCTTCTTCTCTGTTCCCATCTGTGCCCTCTTCCTGTCCATACACACTTTCCTCCACACGATGGCGCCCTTCCTGTACCCCCTCCTGAGGGCCCTGCGCCACGCCTCCCTCCTCCACCTCCATCCTTTCTTCCCTTCCTTCTCACCTCTTCCTCCTTTCTCTTCCTCCTCCACCTTACTCCTCCTCCTCCTCCCTCCTCCATCTTACTCTTCCTCCTTCTCTTCCTCCTCCCTCCAGTCCTCTCAGCCGGCTCCCTGTCCCTCCTCTGTCCACATTGCACACACGCTGACTCCCCCTCTTCCTCAGGACGCTCTCGTCCCTCAGCCCTCACTTCCCGACTTCCTCCTCTTCATCCTCGCGCTTCCCAGACCTTCCGGCCACCGCCCGCCCAGCCTCAGAGGGGGCACTGAGGGGACCCCTGGGGCCTGTGTGAGCCCAGCCGGCCGCCAGGGCTGGAGAGGCGGGGGCAGTGGGCGGGGTAGGCCTCAGGCTCCTCCCCTGGGCGTGGCCTCTTCCTCCACGTCCAGCACTCCTTTTCTCCCCCCCTTCTCTCTCGCTCTCCCCTCCTTCCAGCTTCCTGGCCTCGTCCTTGCTGCTTCTTCCTGAACCCTCTCTCACAACCCCCTCACTCTCCTCTTCTGCTTTCCCCGGGCCCCTTCCCGACTGCAGGCCTTGGCCACCCCGGCCTGCCCTTCCTCTGGAGCGCTAGGAGCTGCCTCCCTCGGCCCTGAGCCTCTGTGCCTTTCATCTTATCTTCCTTGACGTTTCCCTCTGGGTCGTTTCTGAAGGCTGTGCTCGCACCTCCGCCTTGCCCCTCCCTGTCCCGGAGGCCAGAGGCTGGTGACCAGCAGGACTGGCAAGGCCCCTCCACAGCTGATGTCTCTATCCCACTCAGAACAAAGGTCCTTCCACCTGTGCTGGCCCTCTACTGGGTTCACATCCGTCCAGGTCCCAGGGCAGGCCCTCATGGCACATTCTTGTCCTCTGCAGCTCCTGGCTGATGAAGGGGCTTCTCTTGTGGGAGGTGGCCAGAGCCCAGCAGGGTCTCCCCTTCCTTTCCCTCCCTCGCCCCCTCCAGCTCTGAGCTCTTGGTGTGGTGCCCCTGGCTCTCTCCTGGGCTTATGGCTCTGTCCCGGGTTCTGCTGCTGAAGCCTCAGCCTAGCTTGGCTCTTACTCAGGGCAGCCCAGGCCCTCGCCAGTCCTCACTGACCATGGCTCTCGCTCATGGTCCCTTCTTCCCTTGCATCCCCCGTGGTTCTGCCAGACAGAGGTCAAAGCAAGACTTGAAGGTCCCTGGTGGCCAGTTGTGTGGGGCATGTCTCCCTGCTGAGTGGAGGCATTGGGGTCTCCCCTGCAAGCCCCTGTGAGGGCCCTGGGTCCCCCTTGTCATCGAGGACCCATTTAGACCATCCACATGAAAGTCTAAATTCCCAGGTCAACTGGTCCCTCAGGAAACAGATGCAGAGGGCCCGTCCACCACCTCGCTGTCCCCATGTCCCTCCTCCCTGACCCACACTTTCTGTGGTCTTATCAGCAGGTTGGTGCTTTTCCAATTCATAGAAATGTTTTATCCCGGTTCCCAGTTGTCAGCTACCGTGTTGGGCCAGCGACCTACCCAGCACTTCCAGATCTGGAGTCACAGCCCATTTTGCTTTTTACCACCCCCTCCACCTGCGTGTGCATCTCTGTCTTCCTCTCTTCCTCCTTTGTCTCTCTCCGTTTCTCTTCCTCTCTTTCCGTCTCTCTCTCTTCCTCTGTCTCCCTCCCACCTTTCTCTCTCTCTGTCTTCTCCCCTGCTCTGTCTCCTGCCCTTTCTCATCTCTCTTCTTTTCTTTTTCTCCCACTCTCTCCCTGTCTGCATCTCCTTGTCTTTCCTCTCTCTTCCGCGTTCTCTCCCCTGCCCTCCCGTTCTTTCCGCGCGTCTGTCCCTCCCTCCTCGCATCCCTCCTCCTCACGCCGTCCCTCGGGGAGAGCCCTGCTCTGGGCTGGCACAGCGTCTCCCGCCTCTTCAAGCCTCCCTCGCCCCCAGCCGGCCCCGTCCTCTGGGTCGGCTTGCCCTCCGCATCTGTCGTCCTCTTCTCTCTTCTGTCCCCACCTCCTCCCTCCTAGGCCCTACTCCTTTCCCATTCTCCCCAGTCTTGGCCCTTCCGCCCTGGCCGCCCGTCGAGGCAGGGGGACGCCTCTCCGGTGCCGCCCGGCCCTGGGCGTCCCGCGGCTGTGGCTGGGCTGAGCGAGAGCCTGGGTCCCTGGCCAGCACTGCCTGCGGGCTGCGCGGACCTGCCCAGCCGCCCTGTCGCCGCTTCCCCGCGCCGCGCCTCTCCACCCGCCTCCCTCCCTTGGCCGGTCCTGTGTCCCCGGCAGCGTCCACGCTCCGCTCCTCTTCGCCCTCCTCCTCAGCTGCTTCCTTCCCTCCCCTGGGGGGCGCCCCCTCCCCGGCACCCTTCCTCCCGCAGCTGTCTCCGTCCGGTGGCTGGTGGTCCTCACGCTCCCCTCCTCCCCCTCGGCATCCCCCTGCCCTGGTGCCGCCTCCCGTTCCGCTTGGCACCAGGTCGGTTTTCCCCACAGCCGCCGCTCTCCTCCCCGTCTCCCCACCCACCTCTCCTCCTTCCCCTGACTTCTCTCTCGCTCTCCTCTCTCCAGTTCTCCCTGCACAGTGCTCCCTTCTTTTTTCTTGTACTCTCTTCCCTTTTTCCTTCCCCTCTCGCTTTTATCTTTCTCTCTCCTCCTCTCTTCTGACCTTTGAGCTCTCGCCTCTGAATCTCCCTTCCTCTTCCTTCCTTTGGGAGACCCATGCATCTACCCATCATCCCTCTCTTCCTTTCCTCTCTGAATCCCCACCCCCTCCTCTCAACCCCTCCTGAGTGGCCTTGTCTCAGGAGGTGGCCTGCACCCTCCCGGGATCCTCCCCTGCCCTGGTGCTCCCGGTTTCCAGTGGCAGGAGCTGGGCCACCTGAGGCAGAGCTGCCAAGCCGCAGCCCGGGTGCTGAAAGAACTTTGTGACATTTGTTCTCTCTTTTCTGTCTGTCCTGGACACTGGACACCCGCTGGAGGAATCAAGCCCACTCAAAGCCTGGGAAGGAGGAAACAAGGAATGGGTCCAAAGGCAGGAAGCAGGTTGCCTACAGACACACAGCATGTAAGCGGTAGGGCCAGGACTGGGTGGCCCTGGGGCTGGACTTGAGTTTGAGCTTGGTAGGAAGGGGATGAGACCTTCTTTGTTTTCCTTCCAAGCATTCCACCCTCTTCTCCTCAGGCAGCAGAGAGCACATCTGCGTGGGAGGACCTTACTGGATTTCCATTTCACCCAGGAGAAATATGCACCCAGTGCTTCAGAAGACCAGCAGCAGCCAGGAGAGAGGCTCCAGGGGAAGACCTTGCCTCAAGGACCAACAGTGCCCCCTGCCAGGGCACTTCCATCCATGGAGGGGCCCTCTGTTGCCACCTCCTGGCAGCAGATGGAACAGCAACCCTACTGTATCAGACACTGAGCATGGTCCCAATGGATAAGGACAAAGCCAAGAATGCCTGGGGGAGGGAGAGGGAGGCTGGGTAGGGGAGAGGAAAAATTTGCAAAATGCTGTAGAAACGAACACTTTTACTTCTAATATATAAATATCCTGCCCAACAAGCTTCCTGGTATGCCAGTTTATACCCCAGAACCTCCCGTGCTGTCAAGTCATTCATTCAGTGGAATCTCTCCTGCACCCCGTGAGGCTGCAACTGGGACTGCATTATGGGAGGAAAGAGCCTGGGATCTGGCCTACACAAGCTGGCTTGGAAGATTGTTTCCAGGGATTGGGCCAAATCAAGTATGTCCCCTTTGTAACACCTTCATACCTTACTAAAGGGAAGGTGGTTGTGAGCCAAGGTGGTGGACCAACAGCTAGAGGCCCCAAAACAAGCCCCTGCTTCTTGCCTTGGTGTTTCCCAAGGGTAAAAAGCCCACAGATTTATTTCCAGAAGCCACAGTGTGGAGCAGTAGAGTCTTACAAAATCCAAAATACATGGCCTTCCACATCCTAAGGCCACATGCCAATTAGTGCTAAAAACAGCCAAATGCCAGCAGGAAACGCTAGATTGGGAAGGGGGAGCTTCCACCTGCCAGGGACCAGAAAGGGCACTGGAGCAGTGAGGCAGGGAGTTGCAGCAGCCTCTCACTGAGTCCTGTCGTAGACCTGGAGCCATGCTGGAGACAGACAGCCCAGAAGAGAATGAAGGGGCCAGGACAGTGAAGCAGAGGAGGGAACACGGCAGACAAAGGCAGGAGGGATAAGGCTGGGGGTGGGCAGGTAAGAGCGGTGCCAGAGGTTTGGCCTGGTGGTTATCTGACCTGCTCATGAAGGGTCTCAAATGCCAGGAGATGGTATTTTGTCCTGTGGGTGCTGAGGGCCACGAGGGCTTCAGTGGAGTCAAGCTCCTCATGAGAAGGATGAATGATGAGTGGGGGAGGCTGGAGGCTGGGAGGCCAAAGATGCTGCTGAGCTGATGGACCAAGAAGATGAGGCTTGAGTTGAGGTTGTGGCTACATAGGAACAAGGAAGACAGAAGGCCAGGGGACCTGGAGGGGTAGAAACAGTGGTGCAGGGGCCAGGCCTAGGGTCAAGCAGGGTCCTGGGTGGAATCCCAGAGCAACTGAGGGTGGGAAGTGCTGACTTCTTCAGTGGTCCCTGAGGTGCCAGGAGCAAGGAGGCAGGTATGGTCCTGGTGACGTGGATCCCTGACCACCAAGCCATGCAGCCAGCCCACTGGTCCCTGCTAAGAAGTGGCAGGAGAACCGTCAATCAGCAGAGTGGCAGCTGGGCAGATGAAGCACAGGCAGCAAACACTGGCTGCCTTATGGAGCCCACCATGCCAGCGCGGATCTGAGGTGTGGTGGGCCAGCACCCAAGTGAGCCTAGACAAACCAACCTGCCACCCCACAGCAGCCCGGCCTGCACACGGTATGGATGCCTGCTGAAGCACATCCCAGGCAGCTCCAGGCGCCCCACACACTGAACACTTGAATTCGATGACTTCAACCTCCCACTTCCCAAAGTGAGGATAAAATGGAAGTAAGGCAAACCTGAATGGGATTCAGGGCTGACCAACAGCATTTACTTTTCCAAACCCTGATTAGCATGAGTTTGGACCAACAGCATTGACCCAAATGCTATATAACCCCCTAAATCACCACACTCAGACAGCTGTCAGGTCCCCTCTCATCCTGCAAGAGGTATTTCTATGCACCCTTGAATAAATCCTGCTCTTGCACTCACTCACCCTGGTTTCTGGATTTCATTCTTCAAATTTGTGAGATAAGAACCCAGAAAGAAGAAATTGGTGGTGAGCTGCTGGGTCTGCTCTAACACTGGAGGGCGTGGCCCACCATTAAGAGCTGCAACACCTCCTGGCTGCAGAGGCTGCAGCTCACGCAGACACTACCCACCAGTGAAAACCTTTCCAAATTATGTTGGGGGTGGGGGCAAGTCAAGAGCAACAAACCTGAGCAAAACCATTCATAAGAGCATCTGCTTATTGATGTAGAGACTATCTCCAAAACAGTGATCAGGTCACAGAAACCCCAGGCTGCCCTCTGCCAGGGAAACTGGGGGCAAGAGCCTGGGGTGGGCAGAAGGCTCCTTGCTATGGAACCTAATTTAAGTCCCTGAAAATCCTGGTCAGTAAAATAAAACAGTCAATGAGTTCTACAGGGACAAGCAGGAGTGGGAAGAGTTTAATAAGGACAGAGCCCTGGGGAGCCTGAAGAAACTCAATCTACTAGAATGCCACAGAGTAAGTGCCAGTCTGAGAGCAAGCAACAGTCTTAAGAGGAAAAGAATGTGATCAGATATATAAAGTCCCCAAAGCCTTATCCATTAAAAACCAGATGGCCTTCCAAACAGCTATGGGAGGGATGTGCAAATTAGACCAAGGATTAAGAACCAAGTAGTGAATAGATTCCCAAAAAGCATCAGTAAATACTGCTGGGATAATCTTGAGAGCTAGAGGAATCCACAAGGGACACAGAGAAAGAAGGTGGTGGCATTAGTCTCTCACCACTGGGAAAGATGTGGACACCTTCTATGTAGTACAGCTATGAAAACTTGTAAAAAGGTAACCCCATGGTTGACAGGTATGTGACACAGCAGACCCTTTCTAAATCCTGAGAGGATGTAAACTGGCCAGTACCTGGAAACTCTCAGGCCATCTGCCAAAGTGCTGGGAAGGAGTGAGGTGGTGATGGGCAGGCCCCCAGCGAGAACTTCCACACCTGAGCCGCCGGCCTGCCGGGTGAAGTACCAGATAAGCCCTAAAGGCAACTCAAAACACACGTGCCCTTGCCCAGCTCACGGACACTCGTTTCTGTTGTTGGAAATGTAGGGTCAAAGCGACACATGCGTTTTTTGGTTTTGTTTTGTGTTTTTGGTATCAAGGATTGAACTCAGGGGCACTCGACCACTGAGCCACCTCCCCAGCCCTATTTTGTGTTTTATGTAGAGACAGGGTCTCTCACTGAGTTGCTTAGCGCCTCGCCGTTGCTGAGGCTGGCTTTGAACTCGCCATTCTCCCATCTCAGCCTCCCTAAGTGCTGGGATTACAGGCACACACCACTGTGTCCGGCTGTTTTTGTTTTTTGACATAGGGCCTGGCTAAATTACTGAGGCTAGCCTGGAACTTGTGATCCTCCCACCTCAGCTTCCCGTTCTGGCCTGGGATTATAGGCCAGGCCTGCACCACCATGCCTGGCTTCGTGATATTTTCTAACCTGTCAGACTGGCCCAAGATTGTGAAAAGTCTGGCAAGGACATGGGGACAAGGCTGGCTTCCTATGGACAGGCCCAGGACTCTACCTGAGTTAGGCCTGTGTGTGGAACAGCAGTCGGCTGGGACAGGAGGGGTTGAGTAGCCCCAGCACATCTTTCTTGTGGGGGAGAGAACAAGGCCTCTCTCTGTGCTGGCAAGGAAAGACCTAGGGAAACAGCAGGCACATGCAGGACACGCTTAACCCTTTTGCGTTAGAGGAAGATGCTAGGCCTTCGCATCTGCTGGTGAACGTACAGACATGCTGAGGGAGAGACCGCACTGGGCGGCCCTCATGCTGCAGTGACAGAAGAGCCTCGAGCCTCCTGAAGATGCTTCTCATCTGCCACAGCAATTCCACTCCGCCACGTGACCTGAGGAAATCACCCAAATGCACACCAGGGAGACTGGAGGACAAGCACTGCAGGGCTATTTGTAACCACTAAGGCAGGAAGCGGGCTACATGTTGGACATTAGGGGACATTTAATCAATTGCCAGATGACACAACTGCATTCTTCACAGCAATTATAATGACGAGGACGATGGCCATTTTCTTGTTTCTGAATAAATACATTAAGTGAACAGCGGAACTCAAGCCTGTACACCAGAGCTATCCTGTAGCCAACCCAACAGCCACATTTGGCTGGAACCTTCAATGTAATGCAAATATTTTTAAATATACAAGGGGCAATAAATAGCAGGGGCCGGCAGCCTGTCCTGGTGCTGCACCCAGGTAAGGTGACCCAGGTGAAGGACTGAGGAAGGATTCTATTCACACTGTCTGGCTCTAACTCCATTTGGGTTTCTTGCCTAAACACTGTTCTTCACACCCAGGCGGCTGCAGAAGCCTGGCAGTCAGAAGGCCCAGTGCTTCCCCCACAGCCAGGCAGGGTGAGGGGTGGTGCTGCAAATGGAACCCAGGGGCATCCACGGCCCGCCAGTCCCAACCGCATCCTCAGTGGGGAGACCGTGCAAGGCCTGAGGCCCACACCAAATGAGAAGGTGCCTTGGGAGCCTGGCAGAGGCCAGGCAGGGTGAGAACACACAGAACGAAGGCACCAAGGCTGGAGAGAACGTGGCACGTTCCCAAACTGCAGGGCTGGGGTAGTGTAGGCCATCGAGTGCAGTCACACGATGTCCCAGAGCCTGGACTCCAGTCCAAGGGCAAAGGGGAGCCCATGGGGCTGAGGTGGGATCATAGGGAAGGGGGCACAGCAGAGGCACTCTAATCTGCCACCCCTCTGCCAAAAAGAACAGAGAGGCCCTGGGAGGATAAGGGCTCACCAGGGCAGCCTACAGGCCCCTGAGGAGGGGACATCTTTCTACCTCCATGGGATGAGAAGACAGGAGGGCCAGCAAGTCCTTCTTGGGATGACCAAGGACGTGGGAGACCGGGTAGAAGTCTGTCCTTGGGCTGCTCACCGGCCACTACCCCCGCTGCCACCCCCACTCCCACCCCCACTCTGGCCCCCGGCGTCTGGTGCTCCTGACATCATGAGGAACAGGACAACAGGAATGATGTACATCCACTGCAGGGCAGAAGGGGACAGACAGACAGACAGACAGAGACAGAAAGGGAGGTAAGTGCGGGCACCACTCTGCCCAGGGTGGGGAGGGGGTTGGTGTGAGGGGGACCGCGTGAGGGGAGGGGCCCAGGTCCCCTACAGCACTACAGGCAGAGGCAGGGCCGGCGGGGTACAGGGGGGTGGAGGCGGGAAGGGGTCTGGTCCTCACTCAGGCCTCCTGCGGTGGTGGCGCGGGCCCCGGGGCAGCAGGACGCAGGGCCGTAAGCAACACGGCCCCCCCCAGGATGAGGTGCCACTGAGGAGGGAGGGGATCGCAGGTCAGTGGGCTCCAGGGGCCTCAGGGAGGGGTGGGCCCTCGAGCAAGCAGCCAGAGAGCAGGCAAGGTCTCCACCTCTCTGGGCCTCAGTTTCCTGCAGCCAAACTGTTCAAGTACCCTGACACCAGGAGCAGCCGAGGGCCTCAGGGCAGGAGCTCAGCGCTCAGGCCACCAGCACCCTCCCAACAGGCCCTGGAGTAACACTGGCTTTGCTGTCCCCTACCTTGCCTGCGGGCCTGTGCTGTGGCCTACCACAGGTCTCCTGACTCAAGGGACCAGAACACCGGGTGGAAACAATCTTCTCTAGTAGGGCTCACCCCTCCTGCACCTCCCTGGCCCCCACCCACCTCAGCCTCGAGGTCTCTGGCCACAGATCTGCTTCTAGCAGTGCGGGCCCTTCCTTCCTAGGCCCTGCGCCCACTCCTGGCCACCTCTACCCTGTGCCCCAGCTCCCCTCCAGATTCACCCCCCCTGCCTTCCTGCTTGAACCCTGGATACCCCCCAAGCCTCCCTCACTCCTCTGAAACCTCCACCCACCTCTGCCTCTCCTGCCTTATAGGAGGCTGTTCCAGCCTATGTCCTCCCAACCCCCCATGCTATTCTTCCAAATAAGCCTGTGAATACTGTGCCCATGAATCCCTGGCTGGGGCTTTCTGGGGTCCTCGGGCCACTCAACTCCGGACAGTTCACAAGCTGACACAAGCAGGGGTCCATAGCCCTCGCCCCTCCAAATAAGCTGACTCAGCCCAGGTGCCAGAGTCCAGGGCAAGTCATCTGGCAGGAGAAGGGAGGGCCAGCCAGCTGGGCAGGGCCTGTAGGGAAGAGGGCAGGGGAGCTCACTCACGTATTTGGCAAAAAAAGATTTCTGCTCCTGGGGGTTCTTGGCCTTCTGGGCCTGCTCCATCTCCAGGCGCTCAATGAAGGCTGCTGTCTCCGGGCTGGGAAGCAAATAGAGGGAACGAGGGGGATAAGGGGCTGGAGTCTAGGCACCCAGAAACCTGAGGCAGCCAGTCAGGATGCCAGCAAAGGGAGCAGCAGGACCCTCCCTCACACACCCTGCCTCCAGGTACTCACCCTGGGGCCGTGCCTGGGGGCCGCAGCTGCACAGAGGTATTGAACAGCTCTAGGTCCACATCCTCCACCTCGTGGCCCCGGCATCCCCCGGGGTGTGTCACCACTGACACACCCACCACATTGCCAGCCACATCCACGTGCAGGGTCAGCTGATCTGAGAGGTGTGACTCCACCAGGGAGCACTAGGAGGGGAGGAGCCAAGTCAGGGGAGCAGGAGCTGCTGCACTTCCCCCAAGACCCCCAAAGCATCTTCCAAAACCCTCCCTCAGCTCTATGCCTCCCTCCTAGGAGCCAGTACCCCACGCCCTACCATGACGCCACCCCACCACCACCTGCAGTGATCCCTCCGGAGCAAGGCCAAGTCTGTCACCTCCTGCTCTCTGTCCAGCAAGAGACTTGATAAACACCCCAGTAAGAGTGGCAGGCTGGGGACTGAGGTCGGGAGAGGCAACAAGGATGGGGATAGTCCTTGTAACTAACTCACCGCAGGGACAAAAGAAGAAACATAGCCACCAGCTTCTGACCCATCAGGGACCCCTGGCCGCCTGGGGACCCGTACCCGGTACAGGCCATTCAGGGCTGCCACATCCTATAGGTCATGCAGAAGAGGTGCCAGTCAGAGTGATTGCACCCAGCCTCCACCAAGCTGCGACCCCCTCTGGGCCTGCTCCCAGTTTTCCTACTCAGCACCCTGCACCCCTGGCCTGGCCCACCCTGGTCTGTCCAGGTCACCCTCTATGGAGAAAAGCCACGCAGGAAAGCAGAGCCTGGTTCAGTGGCAGCGTGAGCATGAGGGACACCTGTCCCATGCCTCGCTCTCCAGGTCCATCAGCAATAAAATTTTCTTTGGGAACGGCTGGGACAGTGAACCACAATGCAGACAGGCTATTTGGGTCAACCTTGCCCTGACCTCTTTCACAGGGAGGGCACCCTGGGCATGTGGCTGCCAGAATGAAGCTGATGCTCCCAGCCTCCCTCCAGTAGGGCACGAGTGGGACGGACTGTGCAGGACAGAGCACAGGCCGAGGGAGCCCAGCCCCAGAGGAGGCCATGAAGCAGCATGCAGGAGCAACATCTTGTCTAACCAGGGCCATCCTTGAGGACTTTTCTCCTCAAAAGCCAGCCTCCTCCTAAGGGACCGTAAAATGACACAGTTGTATCTGGAAAGGCGGGAGGAGACAATCATGGGACCTGTGGGAGAAGAGGCGGCCAGAGGGAGAAACCTGGGCCAAGGCCTTGAGGTAGGCATACCACATTTTGGGGCATAGAGGATATCCGAGGTACCATTCAGCCTGGGGCAGCTGCAGGGACAGAGGGCAAAAGGGCAGCAGGGGTGCTTGGCTCCCACCTGCACCTGGAGGGAAGGGGCAGCTGGAGGGGCTCACTGGATGCCCCCCACCCCAAGTCCAGCCTAGGGACCCCACCTCACCCGAAGTCGGCCCCGCTCTTCCTCGCTGAGCTGCCGCTGTGATAGGGACAACGTGCCGTCCTGTTGATTCCAGAGTAGTGAGCCCCGTTTCCGAAAGTGGGCGCTGTCATCTGTGGGGAGCTGGGCTCAGTGTCCACCACCCCACCCCAGCCCTGCTGCACGAGAGCTAGACTCAAACCTTGGACTGCCTCTGCCCAAGAGTGACCAAGTAGCTTCTTCATCCTGAGCCAAGAGCACACCCCTATCACATACTGACCCTGGGACAGTTATATAACTTCTCTGAGCCTGAGTTTCCTCTAGGCTGACCAGGGTCTGGCTTGGGAAGTCTGGGGAGGTGCCCCAGCTTCACTGTAACAAATGCCAACACTCTGGGGCCTTTGACTCCATTACCAAGCCCTGTGTAGCACTGACAGCTGGCTCTGGCTTGCCTGTCTCAGCTCTTTAGGTTGGGCTCGAGCTGGTTCCAGTTCTGCCATTCACTGGTGGAGGGACCATGTGTTCAGCCTACCCTAGGCCTGTTTCCTTTTCTGGAAAATGGGGCTAGTACTTAAATCCACAACCTGAAAAGACTGTCACGAGGAGATCAGACATATACAAAAAAAAAAAGCGTCAAATCACTAATGCAGCAAACTTGGCAACTGGTCAGAAAAGTTAACTCTGAAACCATTACCTCAGTACTGACCAAGTCTGGCATTGGTCCTACAGGTCTAGGGGTCTTTGAAGGCGGTGTTCTCTCTCTCTCTCCTCCCTCCCCAAGGCGACACCTTTAGTGAACAGGCAGGTCACACATTGCAGAGACTGGACTTCACAGGGCACCAGGTAGGTGATGAGAAAATGACATGGCTGGACTCACCGATCTCAAAGGAGTGCTCCAGCAGCAATCCCACTGTGCCGCAGCCTTCACCCTCTCGGCCTTCTGTCCCCACCTGCGAAAGAGAGAAAGGGCCCAGGTGAGGACTAACCCAAGCTCTCTGCTGCGGGGCAGGCTTCACAGGCTCCACGAGTGCCTGACTGTAGGATTGAAGAAGCCTTATCTTGATATTCGGGTCCAAGTATTCTTATTTCACCAGGACCATCCATTCATGATTATTCATGACCTGGACTGCCATCCTCAGAAAACAAGACCCTACAAACATGCTTAGGCTGTACTCCTGTTTCCAAGGCAACTATTCCCAGGTCATTTTCATGCCTTGCATTATAAATATTCATAAATTAAAGGAAACCCTCTTCCCCGGGGGCTCCTTTGCTTGCTGATATCCAAATGTCCTCATTTGCACCTTAAAAGTCCGAACAGCCAAGATACTGCCTGAGTTCCGCCCGCATCAAGTATATCCAAGATTCTCCGCCTTCTTTTCTCTAACCCTTCAAAATTTCCCCGGCCTGCGCCCTGCCCACCACCCCACGACCCCGCACCTGCGCGCCCCGGTTTCCTGGTGCATATTCAAGAGACAGAACTCCTCTCCAGTCCTTCGAGCTGCCCCCGCGCCTTTTTTCATTTTAAACACCTTGTCTGACTCGCCAAGATTCCGTCCCGGCCACGACTGCATTCACGCACTGCGGGCCCCTCCCGCCCCAACCCAAGCGAAGCTGCCCCGACGCGGCTCCGGCGCAGCCTCCCTTCCCGTTCGCCACCGAGGCTCCCACAGCCCGCTGCTTCCCCTCCCGCGCCTGCCTCGCTCTCCAGGGTGCCCTCTCGCGCCTCTCTGCACCCTGCCCGGCCCGCCGCCACCTTCGTGCACCCACAGGCCCACGATTCCGTCGGCCTCTCCCGCTCCACCGAACTGATGGGTACTCACCCCTCGCGCGGCGGCGCCGGCCCGGCAGCCGCTGCCCCGGGCTCGGCTGGGCGCTGCTGCCACCATCAGCAAGAGCAGGAGCAGCCGGGTTGCCCGGGCGCCGGCCGCCGCCATTTCAGCGCTTTCCCACGACGCCGGGGCTGAAAGCGCCGCGGAGCACGCTGGGAGCACCCGGCCGCTTCCTGGCGCAGCTGCGCCTGCGCATTGGCGTGCACCGCGATGACGTCAGCGGACTCCCCCCCCCCCATCCTGGTCTCCAGAGCCGGTTCTTCCGGTGACGCCACCATCCTAGGAACCTCTGTGACGTTATCAAATCTGGACTTCCTCGTTATGACGTCACAGTGCTCGCGGCCCGGCAGTGTGGTTTTCTACCCTGGCTCCTCCCTCCGCTCCCACCAAGGGTCTGGGCGTTGCGATGAAGCGGGGGTACGAATCTAAGACGGCCCTCGGTGGAGCAGGTGAGGGGGCACATGTGAGATGGGACAGGGAATGGCCTGTGAGAGGCGGAGCCAGGCCAGGCGGGGTTGGACCTGATGAGAGCCGAGTAAGGGATGGGGTCAGCTTTTCAGAGATGCCCGTCAGCCTTCGCCTCACCACTGTGCTGCTCTGGGCCCAGCCTGCTGGGGGGTCCGGACCCAGCCTCCTGGAATAGACCCTCAAACTTTGTCCCTCCAGAACGTCCCCTGTTTCCAGCATATCCCAAGGGACGACCTGGACGGCTTCAACGCCACCTCCTGAGCGGCGAGTTCGACCAGCTGCGGGACTTCCCTATCTTTGAGAGCAACTTCGTGCAGGTGTGAAGCTCAGGGACCTCATCCCGGAGCCTGGGTCTGACTGGCATCCCTCTGACTTGGGGAACCCCGCCTCTGCCTATTCCAGCTATTTCCCCATAATCCATCTTGCGCAGTTGCGGACCTCCAGCAGCGCCTGGTGACATCTGACCATCCTACCCCATATCTGCAGCCCTTTGGCTTGTCTATGAACTCTGCCCTTGGAGTTCTTTGCCTCAGTTTTCCTGACTTCAAACCCATGGTCCTTGTCCTGTAATCCCAAGATATCTGGCTCCTAACCTGATTTTCAGCTCCCTTGGTTTATGACCTTGTACCCTACTAAGATTCCTGACCTCTGGTCCCTTTTTAGTTGTTCCCATCTATCCTGCCTCTAATCTCTAGCCTCTGGTCTCAGGTGACCCGGTTTGGAGAAGTCGCCAACAAGGTCACCATGGGGGTGGCAGCCTCCAGTCCAGCCCTGGAACTCCCAGACCTGTTGCTGCTGGCTGGCCCTGCCAAGGAGAATGGACGCCTGCAGCTCCTCGGGTGACTGTCCCAACTAGGCCTAGGCCTCCTCCTCCCTCCACTCTGGGAACTCAGGTCCCTGGCAGCAGCTCCTTTCATTCAGACCACCTGAGGCCAGGAGCACTGCATGGCCGCAGCCCTCTCTGGGCAGCTGTCCATCCACAAGAAAGAGGACAGGGCCATCCACAGGAGCCAGAAATCAGAGACTAGACAACAGGACAGGGACAGTTCTCAGCAACATCCTGCAGGGGTCAGGACAGTGACCATTTATGCAGTGCCTGCTGCATGCCAGGTGCCCTTGGGCCGTGCATATAACCAAGGAGCCCCACCATATCCTCATGGTGGGGCTTCTTGGTTCTATCCTCCAAGAAAGTGAGGCCAGACAAGGGAACCGTTTCCCAGGGTCCCACGTGGGCCAGGGGTCAGGCTCCTGGTGATCTCAGATCTCCCAGTTCCTGAATCCCAGTGCCAAGTTACATGCTGCCCCTTAAGATCTTATTTTTTCATTAAAAAAGTAACACAAGCTTGGCACAGTAGTGCACGCTGGTAGTCCCAGTGACTTGGGAGCCTGAGGCAGGAGATTGTAAATTCAACTGTCTCAAAATAAAAAATAAAAGCCAGGCACGATGGCACACACCTGTAATCCCAGCACTTTGGGAGGCCGAGACAGGAGGATCGCAAGTTCAAAGCCAGCCTCAGCAAAAGCAAGGCACTAAGCAACTCAGTGAGACCCTGTCTCTACATAAAACACAAAACAAGGCTGGGGATGTGGCTCAGTGGTTGAGTGCCCCTGAGTTCAATCCCTGTTACCAAAAATAAATAAACAAACAAACAAATAAATAAAAAATAAACAGGGCTGGAGATGTAGCTCAGTGGTGAAGTGCTCCTGGGTTCAGTCCCCAGTGCCACACGCACACACATAAGGACAGAAGTGATGTGGCGGGAGATACACCCTTTTCCCATCCTCGGCTCCTTCCCGCTACTCCAGCTGCAAATCCAGAAGCACAGGCTTATAGCATATTGACAGACAGCTCTGCCAGGGGCCTTCACTTTGGGGACTATATCTCACAGTTAATGAAAGAGATGGCAGATTGGGGAGAGAAAGGAAGAAAGTAAGGAGAGAAGGCTGGAGGGATGTATCAGAACCTACCTGAGGCTCACAGCCTTTAGTTACCCTTCCCCCTGAGTGGAGAGCATTTCACAAAGCGCTACCATGACATTGGTATTTTTTTCAACATATTTTAAATGCTAATTGTGGGCTGGGCATGGTAGCCCACACCTCTAATCCCAGTGGCTCAAGAGGCTCAGGAGGCTAGCCAGGCCCTGAGCAACTAAGTGAGACCCTGTCTCAAAATAAAAAATAAAATGGCAGGGGATGTGGCTCAGTGGTTAAGTGCTCCTGGGTTCAGTCCCTAGCACCAAAAAAAAAAAAAAAAAAAAGCTTATTGGGTCCCATCAGTTGATCTCACCACCTCCTGGGGGCTCGCCTGCAGTTGGAGAACACTAGCAGTGTGCTGAGGGGGGACTTTGACCTCCATCATCTCCCTCAGCTCCCTGCCCCACATAGACCACTGATGGACAGCTTGTTCTGCAAATGGGGCCTGGAGACTCGTCCCCAGCCCCTCCTGGGTAACCAAGGTACAGCCCTGGACTCTGACTGACAGGCATATGTAAGGGTTCACCTTTGTGCGATGGCAGCAGTGTGCACATGCTAGGTGCCTCCTCTGCTGTGCTCCTTCCTCTGCACTAGACCCTGCCACTTCCTGCCAGCAGTGCAGTCCCCTGAACAAGCTTTTGTAACAATGTGGGGGGAGGGAGCATATCCTAGAACAAGTCTGCCTGCAGAAGGTCTGGGTTCAAATCTTGCCTTTGTGGTTTCTTCCCCGGGTTTGGCCAAGCTTCTGTACGTGCCTCAGCTGCCTTATCTAGAAAGCGGGAGTGAGAGGAAAGCCCATCTGGGGCTGTTGGGGGATAAAGCGAGTAGGTGTGGAGTGCAGGAATAACACCTGGCAGCCAGCACCCTGTAGAGGGCAGCAGCTCCTCTTCCATCTGGGAGGCCTAATCAAGCTGCCCACTGAAGGATACTGCGGTTTTGTCCAGTGACTTTGAGTTACAGCCAGCAAGAAAGGGGACATCTGAGTGTATATGTCTGTGACAGGTGTGAGGATATCTGTTAGACCGATGACTGGAGGTCATTGTCAGACCAGAGCAGGGATGTGACTGCCCAGTGTTGTCATTGAGAATGTTTTGTGGTTGTGAACACAGGACTTGGTCCCAGTCCCAGCTGTGTGGCCTGGGCCAAGTTGTCAGCCTCTCTTGACTGTTTCCTTCTCTCGTTGAGATTTCAGTCCAACTGGGGGGCCTGAACACTTCATTTATTCAAATATGCAACAGGTGTCCATTGAGCACCTACTAACGTCTGCTCAGGGTGCCAGGGAAAACAGCACTGGACAAGGCCGGACCGTTCCCTGCCCTCAGGTCACTCACATTCTCTTGGCAAGTTAGACAGGATAAGGTGCAATTTGCTGGTCAGGGTATGGTCTGTGAGGACATAGGGAAGGGCCAAGGCAAGTGTACGAAGGTGGCGGTGGTTATATGTGGGCTAGGGGAGACCTCCTTGAGAAGGGTTGCCCAAGAAAGATGAGGGAGATGAAGTGGGGGAGTCACAGGAAAGACTGGAGTAAGAGGGTTTCAGGTGGAGGGAACAGCCTGTGCAAAGGTCCTAGAGAATGTCGGAGCCTGCTGTGTTTATGCAACAGCGAGGAAGCTGGTGTGGATGGAGGTGCAGAGATTAACAGCGGATCAGATCCCACAGGGTCTCGAGATCCACTGGGAGAACTGGGACTTCAGGTGAGCCCCTTTTTGGCGCAGAGGGAGCCGAGGTAGTGTTGACGGGCGCCCTCTGGCGGCCTCGTGGGGAACTGATTGTAAGGCTGACCCCGGAGTGCCAGTGAAGTTAGAGATGGTTGGATTATGGGTACATTTTAGAGGTGGAGTCGCCTGGATTTGGTGGCAGGATAGGATGGGGGTATGAAAAAAGAAGGCTGAATCAGGGACGACTCCCAGAGGAAGTGCAGGGATGTTGCCAAGACGTGGAAGACCCAGAAGGGCAGATTGGGAGAAAGGAGGGGCTTCCGGAATTTGGTTATTGAGCACATTATGCATCCCACGGTCGATCCAATATCCAAACGGGAATTTCCAGTATGTAGTTGCATGTTCGAGTCTGGGGTTCAGGGAGAGGACCAGCAGGAGACGAAAAGGGGATAGGAGGTTGGGATGAGCTTAATTCAAGAGGCAA
Organism: Xerus rutilus; assembly: GCA_028644305.1. NCBI lineage: Eukaryota > Metazoa > Chordata > Mammalia > Rodentia > Sciuridae > Xerus > Xerus rutilus. The sequence continues at coordinate 47,886,504 of CM053414.1, forward strand.
TAAAAGCGGAAAACGATGCCTCCTGGGCAGAGGGGTGGCAAGTGGGGGCACCGTGGGCGGGATGCAGGCTGTGCCGTCCCGCAGAGCCGCGCCTGATGCCGTCCCTCCCGCCCGCCCAGGCTATTCCCCTTGCAGTTCGTCCAGCTCTTCGTCCACGATGAATGCCGCAGGCAACTCAAGGTCAAGTTCCGCACTGGCCGGGCCTTCTACCTGCAGCTGCGGGCCCCACCGGAGACCCGCGACCGTGAATTTGGCCAATGGGTGAGGCTGCTCTACCGCCTCCGTTTCCACTCGGCGGAGGGAGCTGTGCCATTCACGCAGGAGTACACGCTGGAGGACGAGGACGAGGAGGACGAGGACGAGGATGAGGCGCGGCTGGGCGGGGAGGAGGTGAGGGGCGGGGCGCCTGGGTGTGAGAGTCCAGGCGACCCACCCTCTCCTGGGTTTTCAGGGGTGTCCGAGTAGAAGACAGCAGGGTGGGGCTGCGGGACCTGCCACTCCTAGCTAGGTGGCTCTAGCTTGCTAATGGGGACCAGCGGGTTCCCGGAAGGATGCCCGCATCTGAAGAGCTAGGCTCCCGCCTGGCCATATGACCAGCTCTCAGCCTGGGACAGGCGAGGGGCAGCGGTTCCAGACCACGAGGGTGCTGCCACCTGGAGCATTCCTCTTGAGAGGGGGCTCCCCTGCCTCCCCAACTGCCCAGAGGCCCATCCCACCCCCAGCAGCAGCACCTCTGCAGGTCAGAGCGTTGAGACACACTCTCCCCACCCAGCCCCAAGCCACAGAAGTCAGACTTGACCCGCAGGCCTCTGAACTCTGGGGACTGTGATTCTGCCAACATCCTTCAAGGTCACCAAAGGACCCGAGATCAAAGTACCTTCCTCAGGGCCAGACAAATGAATTATAAAAGTTAATAAAGATCGTCCACTTAAGAACCAACCACCACACACAGGCACTTCACAGCAGCACAAGCGCATGGCTGCCTCACAGAGGTCTCTGCCTAGCTGCGTCCAGCTCCTTGGGCCATCATCGAGACCCGGTGGCCACCACTGCCACATGGCTCCCTCGGGAGCATGGCCTTCCCAGCTGGGCCTGTGGCTCATTTTCAACCACTGCAGGCTGCAGCTGCGTCCAGCCCGTCCCCCTCCGCTCTTGGTAGCTAGTTTGAGGACTCCCTGCACGTGGGCTTCACCTTTGAAGCTCCTACCATAAGCCATGGCATATGGTTGCCCCCTAAAGACCCTGCGGCAGGATGGTGGCCCCATGGTGGCCTGGTTCACTGTAACTGCCTTTTGGTGGGGACAGCTAGCCCAACGTTACCCACCCAGAGTGCTGGGGAACAGGAGGGGGCAGGGGAGCAGATCCAAGGACAGACACACCAGAGTCCAAGCAACACTGTTTTGTTGTGTGAGAGAACTCTAGAGAAGGGGGACAGTCGATGCACTCAGGCTGGAGTCAGGCTCGGTCACCTCGACAGGTAGGAGACGGTTTCACTGCGGCACTGTGGGGACAATGAGAGGGTGGGTGAAGTGGCTGCAGGCGCCTCTGCCTAAATTCCTCAGGTGCCTTTGCCAGCTGTATCCACATGCCATGTCCCCATCCAGCAACCGTCCCTGCCCACAGGGTGTTGGGAACTCTCATTTCAACCCCAGAGCGGGATGTTCTGGCTACAGGAAGATACTGGACTCCCGAGGTTAGGAGATTTCTAAACAGATTCAATGTTGGGGACCCCAGAAGAGCCACAGTCTGGAACTGCAGCCGCCTGGGCATGGAGAGCATCCTCTCTGAGCCCCTGCTGAAGGTCTGCAGTGACTTCTATCTGCTGGACAGTCACCACTGAGTGGAGCGCTGCGGGACTTGTTAGTGTCCTCCACACTGGTCCCTGACTGGCCGACATTCAAGGGCCTGGAGCCCCAGGCAGAGGAGGTTGGAAGAACGTTGAGGAGGCACCACGTGTCCCAAGCCCCAGCAAGGGGGGCATTTTCAGGGCTGGGTCCTCCACCACCATCCCATTTGCTCAGCCTGCCCACACCCTCCCCACCGCCACCATCAGTCCTCTTTCCTTTTGGAGAAACCTGGCTGAGCTCGGGCCACTCCCTGCGTCCTCCCTGCCCACGCTGCTCCCTGCTGCCTCCCCCATCTGGGCTGCAGTGTCCCCCCATGGGCCCAGGCCAGCTCTGGAGCTCCAGTCGGGTGGAGAAAGGGCTGAGAAAGGGTTGGCCGGGGTGGGGACCCCTCCTCACCTCGGACGTCCAGCTTGCACTCGGCCAGCGCCTCCCCCAGCTCGTTGAAGGCCCGGCAGGAATATGTCCCCGCGTCGAAGGGTGACGGGCGACGGATGTTCAGCGTCAGGACCCCCTGGTGATTGGTCATCAGGAACTTGGGGTCTTCCCTGATTTCCATCTTGTTCTTCATCCAGACCACCTTGGGCTGTGGAGGGAGAGGAGGCCAACTTAGGGAGTGCCCTGGGCGGTGGCCCGTGGGCGGGAGGCAGGTGTGGTTTCTAATCCTGCTGGGCCACCTCCTTGCCAGGTTTCCTTGACCTTCCATTTTCTGGCCCTCAGTCTCCTTTTCTGTGGAAACAATTTGATAATCCCCACTGCACAGGTAGTGGTAAGGGCTTCCCACTGTCCTCAGCACAGCAGCCCACAGCCTGATGTGACACAAACCCCGTTACTCTCTGCCTCCACCCCCCTCCTGCTCCAGGCACACTGGCTGGGGTGCTCCTGAAATAACCAGATGGACTCCCTCGGACCTCGGCACTGACTTCCCTCTTCTGATACTGTCCTTCCTCCTCCTTTCCCTGCTTGTTAGCACCTGCTTGTCCACTCCATAGTTCATGTCACTTCCCGACCCCTACCCTGGGACAGGGGCACCACTTTACTCTCTCAGAACTGCCCGCATTTTTTTTTTTTTTTTTTTTTTGGGTTCAGGAGATTGAACTCAGGGGCACTCGACCACTGAGCCACATCCCCAGCCCTATTTCTTTGTGTTTTATGTAGAGACAGGGTCTCACTGAGTTGCTTAGCACCTCGCCCTTGCTGAGGCTGGCTTTGAACTTGCAATTCTCCTGTCTCAGCCTCCCCAAGTGCTGGGATTACAGGCGTGCGCCACCGCGCCCGGCTCTGCCAGCATTTCTTATTACCATTTATACTTTTATATAATTCGTGTGATTTTGGATCAGTTCTCAGTTGATCCCAAGCTTCCTGGACAGGAAGGTCTTGTCCTATTTGTCCAGCACATAGAAAGCCTCTGGAAACATTTCTTGTAAGAATAAATGGAGTGGATGGGCACGTCGTGTGATCAGCTCATGGCGTGAACGGATGAGCTGCGCAGAGGGTGCGCGCAGGCGAGGGGGTGGGCTGGGGAACCGGGACGGTCTAACGAGTGCCAGTGTGGCCTGAGGGCTGCAGCCTGCACCAGAAGTCAGCAACCTCCTCCTATGAAGGGCCAGATCATAACTATTTCAGGCTTTGTGGCCCCAAGGTCTCTGTCACAACTGCTCAGCTCTGCTGCTGTGGCACAGAGTGACCATGGACAAAATATTAACAAATGTGTGTGGTCCATGTGCCAGTAAAACTTAATTGGGAGAAATAAGGAGCAGATAGCCTTGGCCCCTGAGCTGAGTGTGCCGACCCCTGGTCTGCAAAGGTTCCTGGAGCTCAAGGCCACAAGTGTCCATATTTCCCAAACAGCAGCCTGGAAGCTGGGCAGAGCAGGAAGTCCCCGGGCCCACACCTTCGGGTGGCCTCTGACAGCACAGTTGAGAGCTGCGGAGTATCCAGCCACAACCACCCGGTCGATTAGAGGCGTCAGGAACTTGGGAGGCGTCCGGAAGTCATGTTCCTTGTACTCCAGGGGTTTGAAGGTGATTCCTGGCCACAGAGATGTCAGTAAGGTGGCCAGTCTAGACCGTGCCAGCCTCAGCCAGGGAACAGACTTGGCCACCTCCGCCCTGTGGTCAGGTCCCCTCTCTTGGAGCCCGGGGGGTGACGGGCCCCGTGGGGGATGGCAGCACCTGTCTTGAGGATGCAGGCCGTGTTCTTGGAGACCCCGGGTGAGTCGCTAAGGCCACAGATGTTCTCACTGTAAACGCGGAAGTAGTACTCGTTGCCCACGATGAGGTCGGATACGGTGCAGCTGGTGTGGCGGTTGTGCTCATAGACGTTGAACCACTCCTAATGTGGGGACAGGGACACAGGGGCACACACAAGGGGACACAGACACAGGAGGGCCAGGGAGAGCTGAGAAGGCCTGCCACTGACAGCAGCGTTGTCCGCCGTGGCCATCAGTGGAGGGAGGCATAAGCAAAGCGAGGTCCCTCGTAATGGAATATTATTCAGCCCAGAAAGGACAGAAACAGTGACGGGGGCCACCAGGGTGAACCCTGAAGATACTGTGCTCAGTGAAGAAGCCGGACGCCAGAGCCACAGATTGATTCCATTCATGTGAAATGTCCAGAACAGTCGAGTCCACAGAGGCAGCCCGTGGGCAGTCTGTGGGGGCTGGTGGGGTGAAGTGGGGGTGGCCAATGGTGGGGACAGGGTTCCCTTCTGGAGCGGTGGCTGCAGGCCTTGGAAAAGTGCTAGATGCCCGAGGTTCCTAGAACCCTAGGGGCTGGGGGTGGCTCGGTGGACCAGCCTTGGCGAGGGTGGGGGGCCCTGGGTTCCAGCACCAGCACCAGGAAAGATCAATCAAAAGAATGATTACTGACTGATTCTGTTCGGTGAAGCTCACCTCAGCCAAACCGAGCCGCACCAGCCAGGGGGGCTTCCCTCCCCCCGCCCTGCACTCGGGGACCCTGGGCTGCTGCTGGCTCCCAGGGCCCCGCCCCGCCCTGCGCCTCTCACCATGGTTTTCTTGTCTGCTTTCTGGACGAAGTAGCCGGTGATCTCGCTGTTCCCGTCGTCCTTAGGGGGCTGCCACTCCACCAGCGCGTTGGTACCCCACACCTCCTTCACCTGCACGTTCTCCGCCGGCCCTGCCTTCTCTGGAAGGAGGGCCACTGTCACCACCTGCCCAAGGGCCCCACATCCTCTCCCCTTACATCCCCCCCATGCTGCGCCCGAACCTCCTCACCTCCTCCCTCTCGCCGCCGCCTCGCAGCCCCGTCTTCATCTGTCCTCTGATGGCCCAGCTCCCTGCGCCTCTCTCCTCCCCCTCCGTGCCCCCTCCGCCCTCCGGCCCACGTCCCCCGCTGCCCCGCTGCGCACCCACGACCCGGATGCGGATAGTGGCCGTGTCCTTCATGTTCTCGATCTGCACAGTCAACTCGTACTCCCCGGAGTCGGAGCGGGCCGCCTGGCGCACGAAGAACACGGTGTCGAAGTCGCTGGTCCGCACGTGCACGCGGGAGGTGTCCACGGGGGCCCCGCCCTTGGTCCACACCACCTGGGGCCGGGGCTTGCCCTGGCGGGAGCGGGCACACAAGTCAGCGGGCCTGCAGCACAGAAGGGCCACCGCAGACGCCCGGCCCCGCCCCAGCCCGGCACCTGGAAGGGGATGACGAGGTTGAGGTGCTCGCCCACTTTGCGGATGTAGGTCTGGCGCAGGTGGCGCGGGAGGCGGATCTTGGGTTGCTCTGGGGGCACAGACACAGGAGGGGCTCAGCGCAGGGCCAGGGACATTGGAAGGACAGAAAAGGGGGTGAGCTGTGTGGGAGAGGCCCTGGTGACCACACAGACAGTGCCGATGGGATGACGCTGACTTGGGCTCTAGGAGGGCTGGGTCAAGGGTCAGGGTCACCCACCCACAATCTCCCGGATGGTGACTGGCTGGACCAGGGTGGCCGGCTCACTGCGACCTGCAATGTTGACCCCAACAACCCGGAACAGGATCTTGGCTCCGGTCGGGAGGTCCTTGACCGTGAAGCCACAGCGCTCCACGGGCTCCGTGTTGGCAGGGAGCCACTCCTCGGCTGCAAGAGAAACACCCCGCGGGTACCTCAGCCCCATCCTCCAAGCCCCTGTGTCCCCTGCTCGCTGTCCCTCTGGTGACCTAGGCCCCAGTGCAGCCAATACTGAGTAAGTGCCCAGCGTTCCTGAGAGGGTCTTGAGGGCAGTCGCACGGCAGCATGTCCACCCTGCCTTGACCCTGTGGTATCCCCATTTCAGGGACAAGGAAACTGAGGCCCAGAGAGGCTCAGACCAGGTGGCCTGGGCAGCAGAACCAAGCCACTGCTGAGCTCAGGTCTGTGCCAAGGACAGCTCAGGGGTCAGGGGCCGCTCTCTGAGGGGACAGCAGGAGGAGGCTGGGCAGGGGGCAGCCACACCCAGGGGTGCCAGGGCAGGCAGAATGGCCAGAGCTCCCTAGACTTCTGCTCCCTGGACTTCTGCCCACCTCTGGGTGGGTGAGCCAGTGAGGGTCAGAGCAACCACCAGCAGCGTGAGCCCCCACAGCCCTGCTCCAGAGCACCAGGCTCAGGTGGGTCAGCCAGGTCAGACGGGGTGGAGAGGGCTGGGAGGGGAAGGCACCTGGCAGGACAGGCACTACCTCCGCCATATTAGGAGGGAGGAGCTGATGCCTGAAGACTTGCCCAGGGCCACACAGGCACCAAGCACAGGGACGGAGGGCAGCCAGATCTGCCTGGCTTTAAGGTCTGAGATATGGTGTCTGGGTGGTCATGTCTGTCCTCCCAGTGCAGTGGCCACATCAGAGACAGCTCCACAGCTGTGGCCCTGGGCCTGGATGCAGTCAGTGTTCAGTGAATGTTCAGGGGTCAATAGAGAGGTAGATGAGGGAAATATGGGATGCTGGATGGACAGGTGGAGAGACAATAGGTGGACAGACAGATGGGTAGGCAGTCAGACAGGTAGAAGAAAAAAGGGAAGGGAAGATAGTTGGTGGATAGATACATGGGTGAAAATGTTGATGGATGGATGGATGGATGGAAGGATGGGTGGGAGGGTGGGTGGGTGGGTGGATGGATAGATAGATGGATGGGATGGATGGATGGATGGATGGATGGATGGATGGAAGGATGGATGGATAGATGGGTGGGTGGGTGGACGGATAGAAAGATGGATGGGATGGGTGGATGGATGGATGAGTGGATGGATGAGTGGATGGATGGATGGATAGATGGGTGGGTGGATGGATGGATAGATGGGTGGATGGATGGATGGATAGATGGGTTGATGGATGGGTGGGTGGATGGATGGATGGATGGATAGATGGGTGGGTGGGTGGACAGATAGATGGATGGGATGGATGGATGGATGGATGGATGGATGGATGGATGGATGGATGGGTGGGTGGATGGATAGATAGGTGGGTGGGTGGGTGGACGGATAGATAGATGGATGGGATGGATGGATCAGTAGTTGGATGATCCAAAAGATGTTCCGATGGAAAGAAGGATGGACAGATACAGGCAAGTGGAAGGAAAGATGGAAAGGAAGGAGGCAGGAAGGGAAAGAAGGAGAGGGAGAAATAAAAAGGGAAAAGGAAGAAGGAAATATGGCTGTCCGGATGGCTGAATAGCTGGTCAGACAGACAGAAGGAAGGAAGGAAGCAAGCATGCAGGTTCAGGTAGTAGATACATGTCTGGAAGGACAGATGGACAAGAAGAGCCATTGCTGTGTGCAGGGTAGATGTGGGAGGGGCGGGGAGAGGACAAGCTGGCCTGAGGCTGTGGCCTGACCCACCCTTCCTGGATGTTCACCCCAGTACAGACTTGGAGGAGTGGCTCCCTCCCCAGGCACTTCCCCTGCCCAATCCTACCAGATCCCTGGACAGGGCTCCCGCTGGGGCTCAGGTGAGCCACCACCCCACCCGGCCACGGGGGCACTCACAGCCCTCGAGGCAGTACTCCACCAGGTACCCGTCGATGCCACCGGCCCCGATCCTGTCTGGGGGCCTCCACTTGAGCGTGGTGGTGGTGTCTGTGACATCCTCCACTGTCAGATGCAAGGGTGCACTCGTGGGGGCTATGGGGTAAATGAAGGGTCAGGGGTGAGCAGAAAGGGGCAGGGGTCAGAGACAGAGCCAGTCTGGTTGGGAAGGGGGTCGTGCAGCGGGCTGAATGTGCAGGAGCAAGGAATGCCATCGGGGAGGCCTGTCTCAGGCCAGGGCTGGTGCCAGCCTGGTGGGCAGAGGCCAGCGAGGCACCCAGGCACCACTGTGAGTCTAGATGGCGGGGACCAATGGTTAGCGTGTGGGGTCAAGAGGCGAGGAGGACCCGGGGTGGGTGTTGGTGTGTTGGGTCAATGAAAGCCCAGAGACTGGCAGCCTGTGGGGTCAGAGGTCAGGGTGCAGGTGCTAGGGGGTCAGTGCAGCGAGGGGTCCAGAGGGCATCACCGATGGGCATGAAGGGCTTGGTGTTCATGCTAGGCTGGGAGACGCCGATGGCGTTGACGGCAAAGACCCGCATCTCATAGAGGATGCCCTCGATCATCTTGGTGGACTCGTAGGTCGTCTCTGTGAAGACCTCGAAGTTCAGCTTCATCCAGCGCTGAGAGCCCTTCTTCTTCCGCTCCAGGAGGTACCCTGAGGGGTCCCCAAGCAGAGGAGTGGGGATCATGGAGAGATCGTAGGGTCACAGGCCCCTGGGACAGTGAGGTGGCATCAAAAGGCTCACATGACCCATGGAGGCGGGAGGCCACAGGTCTTGGGTTGGTCTCTGGCTCACAAAGCATTCTGAGGCCACCCTCATGGGGTCAAGAGGGGTCACAGGTCATGAATCAGGGGTCGGGGACTTAGAAAGTCCCAGGCCTGTGCCAGGGTGTCGGGATGAAGAACACTGGTGGACAGGCCAGAGACCAGGGGCATCGAAGATGGAAACCCAGTGCCTGGGCCTGAGGACGGCCAGGAGCAGCCAGAGGCTAGGGCAGCTCAGAGTTGTGGGGATGCTGGCCCACAGGTACTCACCAGTGACCGGCTGCCCCCCGTCATACTTGGGTGGCTCCCAGACCAGGATGGCCCAATCCTCTCCCACCGAGGTGACGCGCACAGCCTCCGGGGGATCTGGGACATCTGGGGGACAAGAGAGTCAGGAGGCCCCTCAAGACCCCGGGAGCCACCCACTGGCTCAGCCCTCGGCCCTCTGCTCACCCACGACCCTCAAGAAGATGGAGGCCACGTCTTCGCCCACAGGGTTGGTGACTTTGATAGTGTAGTGTCCCTCATCAGCGCGCTCGGCACTCTCAATGAGGAAGCTGCTGCAGTCCACGCGCTGCTCGATGCGGACCCTGCCCTCGGTGGCTGAGAACACCTGGACAGGCAGCAGATGGCCTTGCTGCATCAGCTCTCCACCCCCAGGCCTGCCCTGCCCCTCCCCTGCTGAGAATCCCACAGGGGCTCCCCGGCCAGCTTGGGCCTGCACTCAGCCCAGGGCCCCCTGTGGGCCTGCACTCAGCTCCACCAGTCTCTAGGGCCCCCTGCCCTCCAAACACCATCCCTCATTAGAAACACCAGGCAGTCTGGTCCCCAAGGTCTTGCAAGGCTGTTCCCTGCCATGCAGCCAGATCCTCTTAGATACCCAGTGCCACCTCTTCCAGGAAGCGCTCTTGGAAGCCCCCAGCTGAACATGAGAGTCCCCTCCCCGTCCTCAGCTCCTACTCTCTCCCTTTATCTCAGCCCCCAGAACCCTGGTGGTCTGCTGCCTGGCTCACATCTGCCTCTCCAGAGGGAAGGCCTGCAGGGGTGGCGGCTGCATCTGATGCAAGTTGCAACCTCGGTGCTACCAGAGCGCCTGGCCCAAGAAAACGCAGAGGATGCCGGGCACTGAGGGAGTGCAGACTGAGCCAGTCTGTGCACTGTACAGAAGGGGAAACACAGCACAGAACCGTCCCAGGGTCTGCACATACAAGCTGACCATAGTTGTTGGATGGATGGACGGATGGATAGATGGACGGATGGATAGATGGATGCATGGATAGATGCTTATCTAGCTAAACAGATGAGTTTCTGGATGAATGCAAAGATAACTGAATTGACAGATGGTTAAATGGACAAATGAATTAATTACTTCACGAGTGGATGGATGAATGAATTAATCAATTAACTGATGCATGGAAGGATGGATGGGTGGATGAGTTACTGGATGGATGACTGAGTTGATCCATTGATTAATTAGCTGTTGGATAAATGGATAATGGAAGGAGTACCCACCCTGTGCCAGGCTCCTACCAGGTGGTGTACAAATATAATCTCCAATCTTCAAAACAACTCCATGAAGAAGGAATCCTTGTCCTTATTTCATACAGGATGAAACTGAGGCTCAGAAAGGGCAAGAAACTTGCCTGATGTCACTTAGCAGAGCTAAGAGGGAGAGGGATGCGGCGGAAGCCCCAACCTACATCATCTCCCTTCATCCAGGTGGCGACAGGAGGGGGCTCCCCCGTGATGGCCACGTCCAGCCTCAGTTTGTTTCCAGCCACAACCACAATGGAATTCTCCGAGGTCTTCCCCGAGCAGTCCAAGTGGATCTTCGGTGGTTCTGGAGATGCGGAAGAGACACTAGGGCCCCTGGGCAGGGCAGGAAGACCGCCCGCCCCCCAGAGCAGCCCTGGGAAGCTAGGCTCCCAGAGTGGATGAGACCCAGGGTCCAGCCCAGTCCACCTCCCACAGACCTGAGCATCTGTTCCCAGCCCACTGGGGCAGACCCTGGTCCTCACCTTGCTTGGGGACATACTCCACCTTGATTTCTGGAAGAGAAGACGGTGGTTAGGTCGCAGCCTTCTGCACCCTCATTCCACCGTCACAGCCCAGAGGCAGAGGGGAACCTGGGGCAGAAACCCTGGGAGAGCCGGGCGCGGTGGCTCATGCTTGTAATCCCAGCACTTAGGGAGGCTGAGACAGGAGAATCACGAGTTCAAAGCCAGCCTCAGCAATGGCAAGGCACTAAACAACTCAGTGAGACCTTGTCTCTACATAAAACACAAAATAGGGCTGGGGATGTGGCTCAGTGGTCGAGTGCCCCTGAGTTCAATCCCCGGTACCAAAAAAAAAAAAAAGAAACCCTGGAAGCCACTGCTGGGCGCTCCAGCCACCCCCTCGCTCCCTGTGGGTGTTTACTGTGTTCTCTCTCCTCACCTGCTCGGACCCCGCCCCAGCTCCACAGACGTGCGCGTTAGGGACTCTTAACCCACAGGGAGGCGTCTGGGGTCCTCAGGTCTGGGAGGGTTGAGTAACTTGCCCAATGGACCCAACATTCTGTACCCCTGGGGCACAGGAAGGGGCGTCTTTACCCAAGAAGTTGAGCTTGGCTGAGAGGGACAGGGCATAGCCATCAGGCACAAACGTGTAGTCACCCTCGTCCTCGGGGCGGACGTCATCGATTACCAGCTTGTGGAACCTAAAGGGTGGAGGGAGCAGGGCAGGGCTCAGGCAGGTCTGCCCCCATTTGCTTCCTTTAATGCCAACTGGAGAAACACCCTCCTCGATACCATCTACATGCCCATCATTTTTATGGCTTTGGGAAACTATGGGCTGGGTCTGTGTCCCACTTAGTAGCTGTGTGACATTGGGCAAGTTACTCAACCTCTCTGTGCCCCCATTTCTTCATGCATAAATAGAGGTGATGATAACACTGTACATTAGGGTTGTTGTACAGCATCTGGAAAGGTGCCTGGCCACAGCAAGTGCCCTACAGATCCAGGACTGCTCATGGTTCCTTACACAGAACCGAGGAAAGCCTGCATCTGTCAAGTGGTATTGCCAAGCAAGCCAGGAGGGCACCACTGCACTCTGCGGGTGGGCAGGGGGTTACCTCAGGTGTGCGCGTGCTGCCCGCCAGACTCCAGCCTCCTGCTGCCCTGGCCGGAACCCCTGTGTGGGCTGGTGACAGGTATGGCCCCAGGTTCCCCCACACCACGCCCCCGAGACCAGACCTGTCCCCACCACGTGCTGGGGTCTTCCTCCCGCCCCGTGAGCCTGGGCTGGCCCGGAAGTGACGCTGGGGCAGGTGCCAGCGTAGCCACGGGCCACTCCCTGGAGACCTCTGCCTCCCGTGGGGACCTCTGCTCCTGCCACGTAATAGCCAGGACTCACCTCCCGGAGGATGGGAGGCCACATGGACCAGGGCGGGGGCAGCTGAGCCGTCCTGGCTGAGGTCCTGACAGAGCCCAGGCAAGACCAGCAGGGCACATTTGCCGGCCAGAGGCGGGAGAGAGGCCCGGCCGCCCCACACACGCGCGAGGAAGTCAGCCCTTGCTCCTGCACACCAGGGAGCTGCTCCAGCCGCAGCGACTGACCCACAGGCCCGTCCCCTCCCCGCTGCTCCTCACCTGCCTATGTGGGAGATGGTGATCCTCTTGCTGGGCCGCACCTCGACCCCGTTCTTGTACCACTTGCCGGTCACCTTCTCATCAGACACCTCACACTTGAACACAGCCTGTTCTGAGGCCTTCACGGTCAGGTCTGCGATGTCCTGCAGGACCTCCAGCTGTTTCTCTGCGCAAAAGGGGAGGCGAGGGGCCGTCACTACTCCAGTCAGCCCACCGAGGCTCTGGGCACTGGAGCACAGCTTAGACCACTCAGAGGCCACCACTGGCCCTGGTGTGGTCCTGTTCCAATGTGGAGGCTGAACAAGGACCGGCTACGAGAGGGAGCAAGGTGGCTTGGGAAGAATCCACAGAGGATGCAGAAGAGATTGCCAGGAAGAGGGAACAGCATGTGCGAGGGCCCTGAGGCAGGGTGTGTGTCTTGCCTAGCACGCTTAAGGCCCTGGGTTCAGTTCAATTCCCAGTACTGGAAAAAAAAAAAAAAAAAGACTCTGGCCCTGAGTGGGGCAGGGGCCACCAGGGGAGACTGGTAAGAGGAATGTGTCCTACATTCAAATGGTCATCTCTCAAATAAGATGCATGGTTTAGAGCAAGACGATGACAGGATTTAGACAGAGGAGAGGAATTCCCTCCAGCCGCCTTCCTCCAGCCATTCTGATCCTTTCTGCAGCTGTAAAAGCAAACACAGCCTGTCCCTGTCCCTATCTCTGTCCCTTGGGATTGGCAGGGGATTGACTCCAGGCTCCCTGCCGATACCAAAGCAGCAAATGTTCAAGTTCCTCATAGAAAACAGCACAGTGTCTGCACACAACCTACGCACCCCGCTCTAAATCACCCTAGGTGACCTACACGGCCTGATGCAGCTGACACATACCCTGTAGAGAGTTGTTACGGGACAACGGCAAGGGAGGGTCTGTGTGCGCTCAGCACAGATGCAGCGTCCTGAGAGGGTTCTTGACGCATCCTTGGTGGGATCTGGGCATGAGAACCCTGGGTCACAGGGCCCTCGGCCCTCTTTCTTTTTTCCCCTTCATATTTTGTCGCCTGACAATTTAACTTGGAAATCCATCCTTCCATTCCAGTAAATTCCACTCTCTTCTTTCCTCTCTTTCCTTTTTTTGAGATGAGGACTCCCTACATTGCCCAGGCTGCCCAAGCTCACCATCACCCTGCCTCGGCCTCCAGAGGCCTCTGGGATTACGGGTGCAAGCCACCACACAGCTCAGCGCCTTCCTTTTATTATGGCAACACAGGGATGTCCCGCCATCCCCCTGACCCATACATGACTTGGTTTGTGGAGTTTTGTTTGGTCTGTTCGTTTGTTTGCAGTACTGGTCTTGAACTCAGGGCCTCACACATGCTAGGCGAAGCACCCCAGCACTTTTCATTTTATTTTGAGACAGGGTCTAAGTTGCCAAGGCTGGCCTTGAACTTGCCATCCTCCTGCCTCAGCCTCCCGAGTCATGGGGATCACAGGCGTGCGCCACTGCACGGAGCTCATTGGCTTGTTTTGGCCGTTCATTTGTATAGAGAGATGCACAGACTCGAGGAACTTACAAAACAACGCAGAGTCCTGTGGACCCTTCTCCCAACTTTCCCAACAGTCACACCTTACATGGCCCAAATCCAAGCCAGGACATCATCCACTGCACCTGTGAGCTGGATGACACCTGTGCTGTGTTCTTGTTAGGTGAACAAGAACCCCTCTGGCAGGGGCAAGCCAGTGAGGTGTAGGGAGGTCACTATAAGGCAACAAGTATGGACCCGCAGCCAGCAAGGAGACTACTGCACCCGTCCAGGCACAAGGTGACAGGGGCCTGGGCCAGACAGAGGCAGCTGAGGATGTACTTGGAAGGTAAGGCCAACAGGATTTGCTGGGGGGTTAGAGGCAGGGTGGAGGGACCAGGTTCAACTCCCAGACTGGGGGCCCAGGCTGCCGGGAGCTGCAAGGAGAGGCCCCACGACCCCAGGCCCTCACCTTCCACAATGAGGTCAGCTTCACACTGGCCACCGTTGGTCATGACCTGAAAGCGGCCCCCATCCTCCAGGGTCACCTCGGAGTAGATGAGGATGTGCCGCTTTCCATCCTTCTTGAAGCGGTATCGGGCCTTGAAGGAGTCCTCTCGCGTCAGCTCCACGCCGTCCTTCATCCTGGGTGGGCGGACGTGACGGGGGTGTGAGGGGCCAGCACAGCTCTGGGCCTGGTCTTGGAGGTGATTTGGGAACCGGAGCAGAGGGACCGAGGGGGAGGTCACAGGAAGGAGGGAGATAAGGACTGGCAGAGGCACCCGGAGGGCTGGCAGAGGTCACCAGGGGAGAGGAAGAGAAGGGGGACACAGAAAGAGGTCCTGGGCAGAGGTCAGAGCACAGTGAAAGCCTGAGGGTCTCAGAGAGATGTCAAAGAGTGACCCCTGTAAATGGTGCTTCTCCCACTGGCACCCCCTTCCCACGTCACCCATGCCACCTCAACATGCAGATCTCACTCAATTGCAACCTCCTCCAGGAAGCCTGCCTGGACTCCTGAGTCCCTTTCTCCTTTAAAAACTGCTATAGTATCTGTCTCTGCTCCTCTCAAACACTTGTCAAAGAAGAACTTTTATATTTATTTGCATGAGATGTGACCAATGCCTGCCTTGTCTCCTTACACACACACACACCACCACCACCACCAATTTTCCAGATTAGAAAGGCCATAAAGGTAGGCACCAGGCTGATATTTTTTTTTTTTTTTAAACATTTATTTTTTTTTTAGTTGTAGGAAGACAGAATATCTTTATTTTTATTTTTATGTGGTGCTGAGGATCGAACCCAGTGCCTCACGCATGCCAGGCGAGCACGGTACCACTGCGCCATAACCCCAGCCCCACCAGGCTGATATTTTAAAATATTTTTTTTAAATTTTTTTTTAGTTGTACATGTACATAACTTTATTTTATTTATTTTTATGTGGTGCCGTGGATCGAACCCAGTGCCTCACGCATGCGAGGCAGGCGCTCTACCACTGAGCCACAATCCCAGCCCCTTAAAATAATTTTTTTAGTTGGATACAATACCTTTAGATGGACACAATATCTTTATCTTTTTTTTTTTTTTTTGGTACTGGGGATTGAACTCAGGGGCACTTGACCACTGAGCCACATCCCCAGCCCTATTTTGTGTTTTATGTAAAGACAGGGTCTCACTGAGTTGCTTAGCACCTCGCCATTGCTGAGGCTGGCTTTGAACTTGCCATCCTCCTGTCTCAGCCTCCCTAAATGCTGGGATTACAGGCTTGCGCCCTCGCGCCCGGCACAATACCTTTATCTTATTTACTTATTTTCATGTGATCGAACCCAGTGCCTCCCACATGCTACACAAGCGCTCTACCACTGAGCCCAGCCCCAGCCCTAATATGTTGTTTTTTTCCCCTAGAAAAGCACAACCATGCAATAAGTGCTTCATAGATATTTGCTGGATGGGTGAATCAAAGTATGGATGGATGAGTGAAGGGGCAGAAGGTGACGACCAGGTGGTGGGTGGGTAGAAGAGTGGGTAGTGGGTGGAGGGTGAGGGCTATTCGAACGGACAAAGATGGATGAATCCACAGGGTCAGTGTGTGAATGAATGGATGGGAGATGGATGGGGAGACAGATGGAGGGAAAGAAAGAGGGAGGGAGGGATGAGCGGATGGAGGGTGAGAGGACGCCTTGAAAGGATGTGGAGGTGGGTAGCTGGGTAGACGCATGGATGAATGAGTGGGACAGGTGGACAGATGGGTGGATTAGTGAATGGACCAAAGGACAGACGACTGGTTGTATGGATGAATAAATATCTAACAAAACAACAGGGATCAAGGAGTAGACCCTGAAGATGATGGGTCAAGGTCAGAAGTTCCAGAAAGAGGTCCTGAGGAAAGGTCAACATCTGAAGAGAAAGGCTGGGTGAAGGTCAGGAATACCCCTGGTGGTCCCAGCACCCATCAGCATCAGGGCTGAGGCACCTGTGGAGCTCAGGGGTCAAGGTCACTCACCACATGACCTGGGCACCCTCTTCAGACACCTCGACCGCCATCTCCACTCGGTCACCCACAAACACCTGCTGGTCCTCCAGGGGTGTGACGATCAGGACCGGAGGCTCTATGTGGTGGGGGGACAGAGGTCAGTGGTGTCGGGTCTCCTGAAGGAGCTCCGCCCCTCTCTACTCTCACCTTTAACGAACAGCTCGGTGAAGCACTTCTCGTCTTTGACGGCCACCTCATAGGCTGCGTCATCGGCCAGCGTGCACTTGTTGATGGTGAGGATCCGTTTCTTCCCAACATTCTCAAACACGTACCTGTGTGCACAGCTCACCTCAAGCCACGCGCAGAGGATGGCCTTGCCCCGGGCCAGCTCTGCCCACTGTTCTCAGGATAAGTCCTCCTCCCCAGTCAAGTCGTGTGGGAGGGTAGAGGGCCCACTACGAAGGGCCTCTACCTGAACCACCAGAGTGAACATGCCAACTGTCCACACCCATGTCCTCCCTCCCCTCCTTTGAGCAGGGGCACATGGCCACCCACTTAGGGAACTACATCTTCCCACCCATCCACTTCCTTTGCTCAAGGATGAATGGAGGACCGAGTTGGAGCCTGTGGAAATGATGTGGACTCCTTCCAGGAGGCTGAGGCCAGAGGATTGCAAATTTAAGGCCAGCCTCAGAAACGTAGTGGAGCCCTAAGCAACATAGTGAAACCCTGCCTCAAAATTTAAAAAAAAAAAATAAGCCACGCTGGGCGTGGTGGCACAAGCCTGTAATCCCAGCACTTAGGGAGGCTGAGACAGGAGGATCGCGAGTTCAAAGCCAGCCTCAGCAAGGGCGAGGCGCTAAGCAACTCAGTGAGACCCTGTCTCTACATAAAACACAAAATGGGGCTGGGGAGGTGGCTCAGTGGTCGAGTGCCCCTGAGTTAGATTCCTAGTACCAAAAAAATAAAATAATTTTTTAAAAAAATAAAAATAAGAAGGGCTGACGATGTAGCTCAGTTGCAAATTGCCCCTGGATTAAATCCCTAATACCCCACTCAAAAAAAAAAAAAAAAGCTCATTATAGCCAGGTGTGGTGTTGCATGCCTGTAATCCTAGCAACTTGGAGGCTGAGGCAGGATCACAACTTCAAGACCAGCCTGGGAACTTAAGGACACTCTGTCTCAAAAAGGCTGGAGTTGTAGCTCAATGGTAGTGTCCCTAAGTTCCACAGCCCCAGTATTGGGAGCAGGGGAGCTTATTATACAAAAAGACAACAGAGCAAGAAAAAAAAAACATCAAAAAGAAATCCATCCTTGTTGCTGGGTGTTCTCTGGACTGGGATTTCTCCCCGGCAGTAAGGCCCACACGTACTTGCTACTTGGTTTGATCTCCTGGCCATTCTTGAACCACTTGAGAGGAAGGTCCGGGTCACTGATCTCCACCACCAGCTTGATCTTGTTGCCCCTGTCCACCTGGTAGGCAGGGTCCAGCTTTTTCGTGAAGGCTGGAGATGCAGAGAAGCGCAGGGGCTGGAGACGGGGGAGCCTCACCGCACTGGGCACCCCAGGAGAAGCCACACCTCCCTCCCCAGGTCATGGGCTCTCCGAGGTCAAGGTCAGGAGGCTTCCTGTGAACCTCCCTGAGACCAGGGTTCAACTACTCCTCAAACCAGGACTTCCAAAATAGGTCCCAAGTCCAGACAGCAGATGCCCGGGTGCAGGGTCCCTGCGGGCAGGCCTTCTGCACTCGGAGCGGTGCTGACCTGCACTCTTCTTGACCTCAACCTTGGCCTTCTTGAGCCGCTTCAGCATGCCCCGGAGGTCGGTGATGCCGTATTGGAAGGCAATTTTCTCATACTCGCTTTTCTTGGCGCCCTTCAGGAGCTCCCAGATCTCCGGGGGGATGCCCAGGTCATCGTCGTCTTTCTTCTTCTTCTTTTCCTCCTCTACCACCTCCCTGAGGGTGGGAAGCAGGCCAAAGCCACCAGGAGTGAGGAGGTGAGGGTCTCCCCTGCTTTCCTGCCGGGTGACTTCCCCAAGTCACCTTCTCTCTCTGGCCTTACACTGTCCCACCTCAGCCTCCACCTGGGCCTCCGGGCCTCCAGTCTCTTCCCTTCCCCACATGGCCCCTAAAGAATCTTCCTACACCCCCATTAGATGCCATCCCTAGGCTTCTCAGAACTGCTGCGCTCCCCATGCTGATGTCCTCCTGAGGAAGGCCCCGCTCCTCAGCCTGGCGATCACAGACCCACCCACCCTTCCAGCACTGCCCTCCCAGGGCAGATGAGGGGGACACATGAATACAGAGCAACGGGTAAGTGACAGATGCGTCAATGGATGGGAAGGCGGGAAGACAGGCAGAAGGTTGGTGGAAGATGGCTGGGTGAGGGGATGGGCTGGCGGGCTGGCCAGCAAGGATGGGCAGGCAGCTGGGTGGATCTGTTGGCAGGAGATGGCCAAGTCAGTGCTTGACCAGCTGGGGACAAACAGGTGAGTGGATTAGTAAATGTGGTTGATTATGGGGTGGGTGGGGGAGTGGAGGATGGAGAGGCAAGCCAGCAGGTGGTGAGCTCCACATGGGGCAGTGTGACATGGCCATCAGTCAATCACTTTTGACCTAGAGAGCAGCGACCTCCTACAGTCCAATCTAACAGAAAGCTACCTGGGGGGACATGGTGTGTTAATGGAGAGGTGACGGTTGGTAGAGGGACGTCCGGATAGATAGATGGGGGATGAGTAGATGGGTAGATGGATACTGTGCTTGGTTGGCAGAAAGATATGGTGCAAATGGACAGACAGGTGGGAAGGCGGGAAGGTGGATGGATGTAACAATGAGTGGGAGGTGGACGGGAGGATAGATGGGGCCTCATCAGGTGGAGCAGTGTATCAAGTAGGTAGGTGGAGGACGAACTGATGGATTGACATGGATGGCTGAGTGTAATGGCAGGTGGATGGACAGGTGGAAAGATGGTGGGTGGGTAAAGGGATATGTGGGTGAAGGTATTGGGAAATGGGAAGATGGGTGAATGGATGAATTAATTAGTAGATGGATGGATGGATGATGGATGGATGGATGGATGGATGGATGGATGGTTGGATGGATGAATGGGTGGGTAGATGGAAGGATGGATGGGTGGGTGGGTAAATGAATGGATGGATGGATGGATGGATGGATGGATGGATGGATGGTTGGATGGATGGATGGGTGGGTGGATGGATGGTTGGATGAATGGATGGGTGGGTAGATGGATGCATGGATGGATGGATGGATGGATGGATGAGTGGGTGGAAGGATGGTTGGATGGATGGACAGACAGATGGACTGGCGAATGGGACAAGTGGATGAACAGATGATTGGTTGGATGAGTGGGTGGATATGTAATTGAACTGGAGGCTGAGTGAGCAGGAGAGTGCGTGTGAGGACAATGGGTTGAAGAGTGAGCAGGTTGGGCCGGGGTACAGCTCAGTTGGTGGAGCGCTTGCCTCGCATGCACAAGGCCCTGGGTTCAATCCCCAGCACCCCAAATAAATAAAAATAAATAAATAAGAGTGAGAAGGTACAAAACTTGGTGGGCAGGTGGCGGACTGGGTGAGGTTGTGGGCAGGGGCAAGGGGAACAGGTGGAGAGTGAAGACAGGTGACTGGACGGTGGGCAGGTAGGAACTGAACAGATGGCGAAGGTGATGAGGGAGAAGCAGAGAACCCAGAGGAGACTTTGGAAGTAACAGGCAGTGGAGATTCGCTGCCATCCTGCTCCCTGGGTCCCCATCTCCCCTCTGGTGAGTGGGCTCACCTCTTCTTCAACAGGCCACTGAAATCCAGCTCACCAGCACCCTCCGGCTTCCCTTCACCCCTGTGGCCATTGAGAGAGGACACGAACATCACTGAGATTCATCCTGAGGTCCCCACTCCCTGTCTTCCATGATCCTCCCTTCTCCCACATCTCCACCTCTCATGATGCTTGGCACCACGAGATCCCCTCTCCCTAGAGTCCAGGGCCACTTACGAACGCTTGAAGCTTTCCAGGCTCTGCCCAGTGGCGTCCTGGCGAGGTGCTGGAGGAGGCAATGAGGAAAGGGAAGGTGAGCTGGAGGTGAGGGCTGACCCAAGAGCAGGCGCTCCTCTCCAGGCCCGGAGGCTCTTCCAGGCCCCTTCCTCCGCCTGCTGGACCAGCTCGCCCTCCCGCCTAGGCCTGGTCACCCTCCACTCCCAGTCCCGCTCACTCCCTTCCTGGCTGCCGAGCACTGCCCCTCAGCAGCCTGGACCCCTCCTGCCGGGGCCTGGGCCTCCTCATTCTCTGCACCCTCATATTTAAGTCTCCACCCATCCCAGAGCCTATATGCCCTCAGAGCTCTGTACGTGTGCCCCCAAATCTGTGTAGCCCCCTACTCATCCCGTCAACCCACACGCCCATGTGCTCTGCACCTGGACACCCTCTTCCTCTGGCCTGTGGATGGTGTCCCCACTTTGAAATACTGTGAACCCTGGATCTCTACTCCCAGCTCCGAACATCTGTGCATCCTCCCACGTCTCCACACTCTCCCTACACCCCCAACCCCAGACCCACAACCCTCCACCCAACCCCACCCCCGCCAACGCACCCTCCACATCGATGTTGAAGCTACAGCTGTCGCAGGTGTCCTTGGCTTTGACCTCAAGGCGGTAATCCCCACGGTCCCCCAGGACCACCTTCCCAATGTGCAGCTCCACAGTGTACACCTGGGGGCCAGGGCCAGGGGCGTGGGTGCAGGGACCACTCTCAGTCTCCACGTCGCCCCAGCCTGCTTCCTAACTGTGCTCAAGTCCTCGCCCCCCCGAAAGAAGAAGGGGATGAAGGGCTAGTCGGGGCCTCAGCACCCAGTGGCCAGCTCAGTCTCTCCCGCCTGGACAATCTCGACTCCTGGGCCCATATGGCCATGCTCAAGTGCACCCCACCCTACCCCCAAATCCGCCCCCACACTGCCCAGCAGCACCTCCACACAGGGGGCTCCAGGCCACAGTTGTGCCTCAGACAATAGGGCTGCACCCATAGCCTCCAGCCTGCCCGCGCACCCCCCTGCCACGGGGTCCTCACATTGCTGGCAGAGTCGTGGGACTCCTTGAAGGAGAATCGGGCCCCACTCTTGCTGCCCAGCTCTAGCCACTTGCCCTTGAACCACTTGATGGTCGGTTTGGCAGGGAGCTCCTTCCCGTTCACCTTGGCTACAATCACAGCATCCTTTCCTGGCAGGGTAAAGGGAGAGCCAGTCAGGACCCCAGGATTCTTCAGAGGGGACTGTGAGCTTGAGAGACCCAGCCCCCCTCCCTCAGACCCAGGGGTCCAGACCCAGCCCTCCTCCCTCAGACCCCGGGTCCAGGCCCTGCCTCCTTCAGGACCCTCACCAGTCTCCACTGATACAGAGTCTGGCTTTTGCAGGAAGATGCCGGTGGGCTCCTCAGCAGTGGGGGACTGGTCCTCAGGTGGGGCTTCTGCTCAGGAGACAGGATTAGGATGTCAGAGATGGACTAGAGTCGAGCAGCAGGTCATTTTGGGGAAGAAGTGCCTGTTCAGTAGATTCAAAGATCATGGGGGCAGAAGGGCTTTTCCTAAACTGGGAAGACCACGTATCCCACAGCTACCTGTGTGATGTTAACCAGACTCCCCTGGCCCTTTAAGCCTTAGGTTCCTGTCTGTGAACCAGAGGGTGGCAGGCTACGTGGTCCTTTAGAGTAGGAGAGGCTTAAAGATGGACTGAGGCATTCGGAGCTTGGAGGACTTGGTGACCAACTAGCCAGTTGATGGGAGATTGAGGCCAGGCTGAGGGGCTGTCCCTCTCCAGGGTGCACTAGGGAGCCATGGTGAACTGTTAGCAGGGAGGGCTGGTCAGCTCTGTGCTGTGTGGGGACAGACCAAAGGAAAACCAGCAGGAAGAGGCTGGAAAGAGGGCACAGAGGGGGAGCAAGAGGGAGATGGGACGACGGGTCAGGAATATCCTCTCACCTTTTGGGGGCTCTGCAGGAGCCTCCTTAGGGGGAGCTTCTTTGGGAGCATCTTTGCCTTTGGAGGCCTTTTTGGCTGCTGTGAGACAGGAAATGTCCACACTTGAGCATGTAAAGGCCACCTTCCTCCCTCAGACCTAGGGGTCCAGGCCCAGCCCCCATCACTTGGAACCAGGGATCCAGGCCCAGCCTCCATCCCTTGGACCCAGGGCTCCAGGCTCCAGCCCTCCTCCCTCAGGCCCAAAAGTTGGGGGTGGGCATCCTAGGTGTAAATTTATTTCTAATCTTGAGACTGTAAGATCAGGTTTCCCCTACCCCAGGCAGGTGGTGCCACAGCCACCCAGGCCACCGGGCCCTGACCTTTTGGGTTCTGGGGGTAAAATTAGCTCTTCCTCTGGGCTAGAAACTGGACACCTCCTGCTGACCACAGCAACCTTCCCCTGGGGTGCTGGCTCCTGGCCTGCCGAGACGCAGTGGCAGCAAGGGGCTGGACCCCCACCCCACTTCTGGTCGGCCTGATGCCAGAGGACCGAACACACTATGAGGAGGGCCACAACCCAGGGCCTGTCTCCTGTGCAGATGTCCTCATAGAGAGGGAGCCCGTTCCTCCATAGAGAAGTACCCTCCAGTCCCACTGGACGAGGGACCCCCAAACTGTATATAAAGGAAGGGCTCCGGGGCTGGGGTGTGGCTCAGTGGCACAGTGCTTGCCAGCAGATACAATGCCCTAGGTTTGATCCACAGCACTGCAAAAGAGAAAAAGAAAAGTCTCCGGTTCCTATACCAAGAAGGCCCCCTAATTCCTACACAGGGCAGCCCCAATTCCCATGGAAAGAGGGTTTGCCTCCTCCTTATATGAGGAAGAATTCCCAAGTCCCATGCAGACAGGAACTCCTAAGCTCTATACACACACGTATCCTGAAAAGATTTTCACATCCTAAAAAGATTCAGTCTTCATCCAGGGAGGTAGCTCAACCCCTTATGTAGAGAATACCCCTTCCAAATGGAAAGGACCTATGCAGATTCCCTAATCCACATGCCAGAGACCCTACCCCCACTGAGAAAACCCTGATCTACAACCAGAATCCCATCCACCTGAAAAGGATCCCTAACCCTCTACAGAGAAAAGAAACCCCTTTTGTGCAGGGGGAAGAGGACCTCCCTACCCTACAAAGACATGCGGCCCCCCTCCACCTCCCACAAGACAGGAGCACTCCTTTTCCACACAGGGAAGGAACCCTCACCCTACAGGGACATGGGGCCCCCATCCCACGCAAAAAAAGAACATCCAACAGAGAAGGCACCCCACTCTCCAACTCACAAAAACAGGAGCCCAAAATCCCTATTCAGAAAACAGGACCCATCCCCTTTTAGAAAGGGGTCCTGGTAGCCACCTGGTTTGGCCTCAGGCATGGCTGCGGACCTCTTCCGGCTCCTCGGACCCAACCGACCTAGCCGCCTCTAGCCAGGTCCTAGGGAGGACAGGTGGGACCACGGGGTGGGGGGGCTTTAAGAATTCCGGGGACTCCCAGGAGGCTCCGGGAGCCATAGGAAGGCCGCCCCACATTCCTCTTGCGTGCTCTAAAGGGCGAGAAATAACAGCTGGACAGAGAGAGATGGGTGAATGCCAGGTCCCCATGGACAGGAGGGGGCGGGGGGCTCAGACACCTGGTTCTGAGGGAGGAGGTGCCAGAGGCGGGGGCTCAGGATCCCGGGTAGGATGGGGCTCGGCGCCCTGAATCCTAAGTCCGGGAGCAGAGGAACCGGGGCCCGGGTTCTCAGACCGGAGAAAGGAGGAAGAGGAGGAGGGCCAGGACGCCTGGGTCCTGGGAGGAGGCAAGGGAGGGCCGGGGTCCCAGGTGGGTGAGGGCTGGGAGCCAGAGTCTGGCATGGGGGCTGGGGAGAGACGAGTCTAGAAAGCCATTCTTAGCATCTGCAAGTCAGGAGTTTTCGGGAAACCAGAGCCGGGAGGGAGGGTCCGGTTTCCCAGCGTAGGCAGGACAACTGTCGGGGGGAGGAGGTCTCTGTGCCCCCAGGGAGCGCACTGGGCTCTGGGACTCCGGAGTTCCGCTCTGTAGGCGTGGGCAGATCCGAAGGCCTGGGCCCCCGGCCACCTGGGACTCTGGACTGGCCGCCGCGCCCCTTGGGACCGCGCCCGGCCGGCTGCCGCGACTGTTCCCAGAGCGGGCGCGGCGAGCACCGGACGCATGGGAGGGGTGGTGTCCCCGGTGGGGGCGGGAGGCGAGCTGGGAAGGCCCTGGAGGGCTGCCGGGATGCTGGTGCCCTTCCCCGCAGCGGGACCTGCGGCTTTCGGAAGAGGGATGGCGGCGAGGACCGTGCAAGGGGCGGGGCAGGAGAGGAAGGGGCGGAGCCCGGAGCGGGGCGAGACTCGGCGAGACCAGGTGGTGTGCAAGGGCGCGCGGAGGAGGGCGGGGCCGCCTGAGAAGGGACCTAGTGTGAAGTACCCGGTAGGAAGAAGCCCCTCCCCCTTTTCTTCCTCCCCCCCCTTTTTTCAAAACCCCCTAAGAGCTGAAAACTTCCCTGTCTCCAGGGAACGCCAGTCCAACCAGGAGGCTGCCTCCGCGTGACGTCACGGGTGCCAGGCAGATTGCCTCGCCACTCCCGAGAGCCCAGCAAAGTTCTGAGGGCTGGGTGACAAGGAGGGCCTCTGCCACCTGGAGTGTCGCGCCTCTCACCGCCAGCCCCAAGGCTCAATCCAGAGAGAGGAAGACAGAGACCTAGAGAGGGGGAGACAGAGACCTAGACGGAAGGGAAAGAGAGGAGGAGGTGGGGGAAGAACTCTAATTGGCTGGAAGAGAGGGAGATGCCAAAATTAAACGGGACCCCCAGTGCCTGCACATCTACATCTTTGTCATTCAAGGCTCAGCCAGTTCTGGCCATAATTGTCGCTTTGATCTCCTCTTTCATCTCCCCCCTCGATGTTGCTGTCGCGATGTCTAAGCGCCAGCCGGCCCCATTGCATCTGGAGGTGGCAATCCTGTCAAAGAGTCCCAGGACATCTGTCTACTTTGACTCCTTTTGCTTTATTTTTATTCCACGTTTAGGGGGATGATAATAGCTTTTGCAGAAAGTACCTTTTTTTGCAGGAAGAAGCCCCAGGGAGGTTATTTTGCAGGCCACTGTTTCTCCTGTCTCTTGAGGGTGGGCCCCACCTACGCTTTACCACCCATGCTGTGCACTAGGTGTGTCCACATGGACCTCGGTGCTTCTCTGGGTCCTTGAGGCTTTTCCTCCTCCTCCCACCATCCTTGGGGATGGATTTCAGGAGATGTATTGAAGTTCAAGGGGGCTGCTAGGTGGTTTTGTTTTTCTTTTAGTGCTGGGATGGAACCCAGGCCCTCGTCCAAGTGCTCTGCTACAGAGCTATATCCTCAGACCTTTCTAATTATTTTGAGACAGGATCTCACAAAGTTGCCCAGCCTGGCCTTGAACTTGCAATTCTCCTGCCTCAGCCTCCCCAATAGCTTGGATTACAGGCATACACCACCTTGCACAGCTTTCAAGGGCTTTTTGAGATCCTCCTCCTATCTCCTCTTTTTCAGAGGGACAAACTGAGACCTTGCTTGCCCAGCCCACCCATCCTGGAGGCTCTGGACCTTTGACTCCATGGCTCCCAGGGACAGCTCCCACACACGCAGCCTTAGGCTCCTGCTGGGTTTGCACAGGGTGGAAACGCAATTGTTGGATCATACAGGCAGCTGAGAGAAGTTACTGGGGTGAGACAAGTCTGGGGGTGACAGGGACTGGGATGGTTGAAGAACAGGTAATGCATTATGAGAGGGCCACTCTCCTGTGGCAAACTCTCCACATCAAAAAGCTGGCCCACTGTCACAGGATCGTCCAAAGATTTAAGTGAAGCCAGAAATCTGGACCATGCAGAATGTCCCTATTTCAAAAGGTTGGCTGTTAATTCAGGTTCTTTACCTCAAAACGCTTTAGTGAACTAAAGAAAACACCACCAGGGACCTAGTTTGCCTGGGTGGGGATGGGGGGATTCATCAGCTTGAGACCTCTGGCTATGCCATGGGAGGGGAGCTGCCAATACACAGAAATCCCCAGGGTGGCAGAAGGGTGCTCACGGGGACATATAAAGGGCACCACAGGAAGAACTCAGGGCTCCTAAGGGACTTCTAAGGGACTCTTGGGGGGGGATCTCAGATGTGATTGGAGGATCCCAGATATGAGAAGAGGGATCCAAACTAAGTGCCACTGAACCCCTATCCCCACCCCAGACCTAAAAGTCATTTCAGATATAACCAAAGGTTCACAAAGGAGCTGTAGATGTGATTAGAGAATTCTAGACCTCCCCCCAAAGTGACAGCAGAGTGGTTCCAGAGAACGAAGGGATCTGGGAGTACACAGTGACAAGAATCATAGATGGACAGAGCTGAAGGGATAAAGGGTTCCACAGAGGGCCTTGGACATAACCAGGGGACCTCAGATCTGACAAGAGGGATTCAGACTTGAGAAGGGGATCTTACCCCAAAGGGACACCATCCCCCACCCACAGGGTTTAGGGTTGCTGGCAGCGTCCCCTCTTGGTGTGATGATCTGTGCGTTCTCCTACCCCTGATGAGATTGAGGATTCACAGACACAGGAGGGACTTGAGAGAGGTGACTGGCCTGGATGGGGGGACCTTAGATATAAGTGGATCCCACAGAAGTTCTTGGAATTCTGGACACACTGCCCATGCCCCACCCCCAACCTCAGCCACACGGCCTGCCACACACAATACAGTGGTCCGTAGGTCCTGTGGCCCAAAACATGACGATCCTGGGGATCCTGTACATGATAAAAGAATCCCAGAAACACACTGGGGTGTCCCAGAGGGGCCCTGGGCAGGGCTTCGGGATTGTGGCAGCCCCCACCCCAAATGTGGGCATCCATGG
Organism: Xerus rutilus; assembly: GCA_028644305.1. Lineage (NCBI taxonomy): Eukaryota > Metazoa > Chordata > Mammalia > Rodentia > Sciuridae > Xerus > Xerus rutilus. The sequence continues at coordinate 47,913,597 of CM053414.1, forward strand.
GTCCTCTGTCCTTGGGTGCGGTGATGCCAAAGTGACCCAGGGACCCTGGAGGATTCCTGGCTGGGCCCTGAGGTCCCCAAGCGGCTCCACAGGCGAGGCTCGGGTGCGCTCAGGCCCGGCGGGCGGCCGGCAGCAGCGCACTGTCGAACTGGTAGGTGAGCTTGCGCTTGACCTTGCGGATCTCGCCGGTCTTGGCGTAGTTGCGGAGCGCGCGCGCCAGCTTCTGGTAAGTCATGCGCTTGCGGTTGCCCTTCTGCTGGCCCCAGCGGCGCGCCAGGAGCTCCTTGTGCTTCGAGGAGAACTGGAAGACGCCGGCGCCCGGCTCCACCCACCACACGCACTCGCGCATGTCCCCGCGCGTCAGCAGCCCCAGCAGGAACTGATACAGGCGCAGCTTCTTGCGGGCCCCTGCAGCGGTGGTGGGGACACGCGTCAGTGGGTGTCCCTCAGGCCCCGCCCCCTTCCGCCCCAGCCTCTGGGTCCCCAGCAGGTGGCCACTGGGTACACCGCCTCTGCCCCCTGCGATCCCGACCCCGCGAGCGATCCGCTCCTGAGGCCGGCAGCTCCGGAATTCACTTCCCTCTGGCCTGCGTCAGGTTTCAGGATTTGTGTCTACCCTGTTCCCTGCTCTGC
>CM053414.1:47914729-47947890 GCA_028644305.1 Xerus rutilus
TGTGCCCAGGTTTGACTGAGCACAGTGCCTGGCCCCTAGGACACCTCCACCAGACAGTGGCTTTGGTTTTAACTGTCCCCTGACCCTCACCTGGCTGTTGAAGTCCTCAGTGGGGTAAGATGGGAGGCTGGGCCCGGAGGCCTCCAGGCTGGGAGCCGGGTCCAGATTCCCTGCAGGGCTGTAGGTTGAGGGTCCATAGCAAAGCTGGACAGCTGGAGGGTGGCCATAGGTGGCCACCACTGGGTCGAAGGCTTCATAGGAGGTGGCTGGGACAGGCGGGGCCTCAGCCCAGCCCCAGAGAGAGTCTGGGAGAAGGCACTGAGTCAGAAGCCAGGAGGTCTGAGGAGGCCCCCTCCCACTCCAAGTCCCCAGCACAGAAGGACTATTGTGGGCTGTGCAAATCTCTGACCCCAGGATTTGCATGGGGGAGTGACGGGTGGGAGAGGAAGGGGAGGAGGTCTGGAGGCCTGGGTGAGACCTCCCTTGGGCCTCAGCTTCCGCATCTGTGAAATGGGCCCAAGATCCAGGTGGGGAGGGGTCCGGGCCAGGGCCACTTACCAGGAACCCCCTCTGAGTCAGGGTAGCTGGAGTGCTTGCAGCTGTCCAGGTCATAGAAGATGCCATCTGGGTACTGCTGGGGTGGGGGAGGGAAGAGGGTCATCCCAGGCTTCAGGGAGCCCCACCCCGACCCTAGACCCTCAGAGAGACTGACACAGCCAGGGGAGGGAAGAGGAGAAGCTGGCAAGGACAGAAAGACGGAGACTGACAGAGAGACACAGAGACCAGGCACCAGAGACAGGCAGGGAGAGGCATGCAGGTGCTGAACAGAGACAAGCACAATACCAGCAGGATACACAGCAGCTGCCCCCACCACAGCTGTGGTTCCTAAGAATCCTAGCATCCTGTCTGTGCAGTTGTACAAGAGGGTGCCTGAGGAGGGGTGGAAGAGGCGGGGACCTGCACTTCTTGGGTATTTATTTATTTATTTATTTATTTATTTATTTATATTTTTGTACCGGGGATCGAACTCAGGGGCACTCGACCACTGAGCCACACCCCCAGCCCTATTTTGTGTTTTATGTAGAGACAGGATCTCACTGAGTTGCTTAGCGCCTCGCTGTTGCTGAGGCTGGCTTTGAATTCGCCATTCTCCTGTCTCAGCCTCCCTAAGTGCTGGGATTACAGGCTTGAGCCACCGCACCCGGCTGAGGACCTACACTTCCTTAAACCACCTCTGTGTTGCTCTTGGTTGCCCTAGCAGCAATCCATCTCTTTGACTCGGCAGTCTCCTTAAAAACCCAGGACAGCTGAAAACCTTGCCCACAGAACAACTTTTGTCAGGAATAATCAGAGAAGTTTTGTTAAGAGCTCCAGATGGGAAGCAGTACAGGTGTCCCCAGCAGAATGAATAAACAAACTGCTGTGTACCTGGCTGGAGTACTACACAGTAAGGAAAAAGAAGAGCCACACTTACTGTAGAGGGAAGAGTCAGGTTCCCAGCAGGACCTGCTGCATGAGTCATTTCATATAAAGTTCAAAAGCAGGCAAAACAATCGATGGTGCAAAAATTGGAAGGGGTATTTCCTGGGAAGGGATGTGAGGGAATGCTCCATTCTGGAGTGATGGAAATGTTCTAGACCTGTATCTGGTCAATGGGGAAACGGGTGTGTGCACAATGTGAAAACTCATGGGACGTGTACACAAGTGTGGACACTCGATTGACTTGTAACTTATATTCAGTTTGGGAAAAACAAAACAAAACAGAAACAAACTCGAGGCTGGGAGGTAATCCGGAAGCAGTTTTCCTTCAACCACATCAGGGAGGTTTTTTCTCTTGGACTGAATTGTGGGTCCTGGAGAGTTGGGTATTGTATTTTCAGTTTGACGTATTACGGAATAAAGAAAAAAAGTTAAAAAGCCAGGTGTGGAGGTGTACACCTATAACCCCAGCTACTCTGGAGGCTGAGGCAGGGAGACCTCAAGTTCAGGGCTAGCCTCAGACCTCAATTTCAGGGCTAGCCTCAGCAACGTAGACAGACCCCACCTCAAAATCAAAAATAAAAAGGATGGCAGGGCACAGTGGTGCACACCTGTAATCCCATCAGCTTGGGAGGCTGAGGCAGGAGGATCGTGAGTTCAAAACCAGCTTTCAGCAAAAGCGAGGTGCTAAGCAACTTGGTGAGAACTCAGTCTCTAAATAAAATACAAAATAGGTCTGGGGATGTGGCTCAGTGTTTGAGTGCCCATGAGTTCAATCCTCGTTGCCCCCCACCAAAAAAAAAAAAAAAACCCCATAAAAAGCACTGAGGCTCAGTGGTAGAGCACCCTGGGTTCAATCCCCAGTACTAGGGTAGGGGCGGGGAAGAGGAATGAATACACTTGCCAAGCGTGGGACACGGACACCCAAGTCATAGGAAGTGGTCTCAGATCTTGCAAAAGGGATAGGGACATCATAAATAGGTCTAGGTTGGGAAGGGGTGGGAGGATAACAAGAGGGACTTCAGAAAGAGACAGGAAGGGACTGAGCAGAAACTGAGGCAGAGAGGTGACCTAAGGGAGGTCGCAGAGGGCCATAGGCCCCACCCCAAGGGCTCCAACTTACCAGACAGCTGAAGTGTGGCCCATCAAGCCTGGCGGGGGAGAGACACAGGGGCATGTCAGAGCTGCCCTCAGCCACCTGAGTCTCCAAGTGGCTGGGGGCTGATGGGGGAGGTGGTGGCAGCTGTGGCCACTGCAGCTCTGAAGTCTTCTGGGTGTCCCTGGGTGAGACCAGCCCCACCACATTCACCCCCCACTCCCCCACTGGGACAGGAAGTGGGGGGGCCAGGCAAATGTCCCCCCTCCCCGGAATTTGCATAGACAGAAGCTTGGGGGGGGCAGAGAAAGTGAGGGAGAGAAAGTCCCTGGAGAGGAGGTTGGGCACCAGCAGGTGGTGTGGGTGGCCAGGGCCCTTGGTTGGCAAGTCTGGCAAATGGGTCCACCTTGGACCAGGGAGAGATTTCTGGGCACAGGGAGGGAGAAACAGGGGAACCAGATCAGGAGGAGCAGGAGGCGGGAAGAGGAGGAAGGCTGGAAAGAGACATTTGCACAGGGACACAGTATTTCTCGGCCCAGGGAATGTAGCAGATAGGTGGGGACTGAAGGAGAGCGGAGGGACAGAACTGGAAAGAGACAAGGGAAAAGGAGGAAACGAGAGGCAGACAGCAGAGACCCAGGACAGAGCAGCACCTGGCAGAGGCACAGTCACAGACACGGGACCACCTGAGAGAGGACATGGCCAGAGGAGAGAGCCGGTGTCCCTGGATGCCATCTCTGGGGACATGGAGTAGCAGGCTTGGGAGGGAGGGAAGTCGGTGGTATGAAGAATCAGAGCAGAGGGAGAGTGGACCCCTAGTTCCATCCACCTGCTCCTGGGTGGGGCAGGAGTCCACTGAGGGTGAGGCCTGGAGGAGGGGCCCAGGAGGCGGTGCAGGGTGGGGGTCCCAATGTGGGCTTCGGGGGACCCACTTACTGTGCAGCTTCCAGGGCGAGCATGTTGGTGCCGGGCAGCTGGGCTTGCTGTGGGCGGCAGCTGCCACCCCTATATATACCTTGGCCCAGCCCCCAGGGGAGGGGCAGAGCACTGGGCACGCCCCAAAAATCCCCTTGGGGGGGGGTCAGGGGAAGGGGCTGGATTGTGCAATGCTTCTGGTCATGTGGTGGGAAGGGCAGACCCACAGGCAGTCTGGATTTGGGGATCCCCATTTTGGGGGGCTGGCTCTGGATGGTGGAGATGGGAGAACTGGATTTGGGGGGATGCTGGAAAAAGGAAGGGCCTGACGCTCCTGTGATGAGGAGACCAGGATAGAGGGCTGCGGGCCCAGGAGCCAGGCCTCAGGAGCAGGGGCAGTGCTGGGGGGCCGGGGACCGGTGAGAAGGGGCAGCTGGCACGGGGCAGCGCAGCAAGCACCAGGGGCCGTGGAGGCGGCTCTGTGGGCACACGGGGGTCTCAAACACTGGCTGGGGGACCCAAGCTACAGCCATCAGGACCCCATAATGGAAACATCTGTGGGTGTAACACGGCAGGGGTGTCCCCTTGGTAGAGCTGGGGAGTGGAAACCTCCTTGCCAGGGGCTGCCCCAGGGGCTGGAGGAAACAGGTCAGCACCTGGTGGGAGGGGTGGCCACCCAGCCCCCAGGGAGGGGCGAGCTGGGGCCACACACCTGGGCACCCTGAGCAGAGATGCCCAACCAGGGGTAGAGGGGAAACGGAGGCAGGTGAGGCCCCAAAGTTCTGGCAGTGGGACTGGATGTTTCCTCGGGGTCTCTCCTGAGGGTGAGATCCCGCTGGGGAATCTGGGGTCACAGGGAGCCAGGGCTCACGAAGTTGGACCTTGTTCCCCCAGAGACCACAAACACCACATAGAAAAAGGCCTGAATTTTATTAACGTCCCACAGGAGGCCTCCAGGTCACCAGGCCTCGGGGCCAGGGGGCCCAAAGCGACGCAGCAGCCGCTCCTGATCCTCCAAGTCCTTCCGCACTTTCTTGCGCATGTAGAAGATGGGGCAGTCCCGGCTGCGGAGATAGGTGCAGTCAGCCGGCGGCCTGGCCAGAACCCAGCCCAGGACTGGGGCGGGGGCAGGGGCACACGAACCATCCCCAGGCTGTTCCCAGGACTTTGGCCCCTGCCTGCTGCCCACCCCCTTCCTATGGGGGCTGTTTGCTCAGTGGGCATGGGGGGAGCCGATAACAGGGGTGCCTGGCAAGGCTGGGGTGGCTGTATATCACCTGTCACCTGGCGTGGGAACCCACCCCGCCCATTTGTTCCCTGGGGAAAGCCCAGCCCCACCCTGGGGGAGAGGTGTGTATTGGGAAGATGGACGTTTCCAGGGGCCACCTGGGACCCTGTCCCACTTTGCAGATAAGGATACTAAGGTCCAGAGGCAATGTAGTGACAGGGACTTGGGCAAAGCCCAGGAGTCAGGAGTTTAGCTCCTGAGCCACAGGCTGGGGCGCAGGGGCCCAGGTGTGCACACCTGGTGCAGATGACATCCTCGTGCAGGCTGCCCTGGCAGCGCTGGCACTGGGTCCAGAGGCGGGAGAAGCGCTCCTCCAGGGCGTTCAGGTGGGACACCTGGGGACGGCAGGGGCTGAGCAGGGCAGCCTGGCCCCGGCCCCCGCTCCCAGGCCGCTGTCCCTTACCTCCTTCTGATACAGCTCTGACTCCCTGGACTGGCAGAACTTGCACACGGCTCCTGGTGGGGGGATTGGGTCAGCAAAGGGGTGCTGGGACTGAGCCAGGGCCCAGGCCATCCCATCCCTGTCCCTTCCCCACCCGCTGCCCATCCCGGTTTGTGAAAGTCCCCAAAGGCTGGAGAACAAGGGAAGGAGTGTGTGGAGAAAACTCCCCTGGGGAACTCCCAGGGTGCAGGCGAGGACCCTCGGGTGGGGGTGCAGAGGGGAGCCCCCAACCCAGGGCCAGGGTGGGTGTCAAGCACCTCCCATCAGTGACAGGGGCTGGGGTCTCACCCTGGTGGCTGAGCACGGTGCGGCAGCCAACGCAGCAGCTGCGGCGCTGGGCGAAGGCCAGGAGCCCGCCCACCTTGCCGGTGAGCACGGTCTTGCAGCGTGTGTGGTCGCCCCCTGCGGGAGGAGAGGTGAGCATGGGGTCCTGAGGCAGCCCTGCTGTCAGAGCCCTCTACTTCCCGCCACCGGCTCTTACGCAGCAGCACAGCCTCCGCGCGGCCCTCGCCCAGGATGGGCTCGAAGATGCGCAGGAGCGGCTTGGCCAGCTGCTGCTCCAGGTAGTACTGAGTGTCGATCGGCAGGCTGTGCTCCAGCACAAAGAGGGGATCCTGCGGAGGGCGACAGGGCAGCATGTGGGCTGCTGAGGCTCACATGGTTGTGGGAGGCCATGGCATGGGCACCACCCTGGAGGCAGTGGTGAGGCTGAGCAGGGATGGGGTCAGAGGTGACAGAAGCAGCCAGGCTGTGACCCATGCTGGGAGCCATAGGTGGGGGCCCTCTGGTCACCAAGGGCCAGAATTTAGGGGAGGAGACAAAGCTGTGCAAAGGGTCACAGGGATCACAGGTTGCGAGGCTGAAAGCTGGGTCACCACACATTTTTGTGGGAAGTGGGGGTGACAAACCCAAGGGAATTAGGGCTGAGAACCAGGGAGACGGAACCATGATGGGGACGGAACCATGATGGGGACAATGGCGGGCACAGGGGACCCCTTCCACAGGAGGCAGGGGCGGGCAGGGGCGGGGCACAATGCAGCGGCAGAGACACCACAGAGACACCCGGAGCAAAGCCTCCTGGAACGTGTCCCAGGGGTGCAGGGGGCGTTCTCAGGGCTCACGGGGCCCGCCCATCTTGGAAAGCAGAAGTGAGAGCCGCAAGCCGGGAGGCAGCAGGCAGCCCAGGTGGGCCTGACCTCGGACTTCATGTAGGCAGCCACGCCCTTGGCAGCTCCGATGATCACGTAGGGGACACGGTCGCCCAGGCTGGGTGCGCTCCCGGGGTCCCGCTTCCTCATCCTGTGGGGAGACCAAGGTGGCGGGCGGGTGAGGGTGGGGGTGCGCAGGAAGTGGTGGGCCCAGCTGGCAGGAGGGGCTATTTCTGGAAGCCCAGCCACTGGGCAGACCTCTCGGCCAGCTCCACATGGGCCTGCTTGCCAGCATAGTCGGCCGCGGCCCGCGTCAGCTCCTTGGTGATGACCAGCTGGGAGATGTCGATGCGGTTGCACAGCAGGTCTGAGATGACATCCTTCGCGTGGGCCACAGCACCCTCGGGGTCCCTGGGGGTGGGGGAGCCAGACAGGCAAGTGTCACTGGTGACAGGCTCGGACTGGGACTTTCACTGGCTCTGGGGCTCAGGCACCAGGATGGGCTCTGTGGGCTTAGACCCAGGGCGGGGGCCTGACCGGAGACTGTGAGGCAGTAAGCAGGTGTCACTCAGCTACGCAAGCCCTGTGCACCAGAGCTGAGCCTGACACCTGGGTTCCCAGGGGACAGGAGGATAAGGAGCTGGACCCCTGGGTCTAAGGAAGGAGGCTGGGGTCTGGGCGGTCCACACACCTGTCCACAAGCAAGCGGCGCAGTGAGGCGGTGACCAGGTTGGCCACTAGGGGGCAGTTGTCCCTGCGCACAGCCTCCAGCCCCTTGCAGTCCATGCGGTCGTGGGCATCTGGGCGGGAGGAGAAGAGCAGGCCAGCATAGCGCTTCTTGCTGATAAGCAGGTAGGGGAAGTAGACCTGGAAGAGACCCATGGCAGAGACCCCTGAGACTGGGGCCGCCCACAGTCCTGAGGCTCCTACCCGAAACAGGACAGGCAGGGCGGGGCCTGAGGTGCAGGCTCCAGGCTCTCAGGAAGCCAGAGCCCAATGCAGTGAACCCTAGGATTGATTGTGAGACCCTCAATTTCCCAGAAACCCCCAAGCTGAAACAGTGGGATAGGTCTAGATAGAGGTGGCCCCTGGAACACAAGATCCAAGTGGGGATACAATGATGTGTTCCCTCAAAGGCGGAAGAGACCAAGTTCAGATGGAGGCAGGGAATCCCTCCCACCAGGTGCACCCTGGAGCTGGGGACACACACAGGTGGACCCCCAGAGGGTGGCCACCATATCTGACAGATACTGGGAAGCCCCCACATCAGGTATACTGCGACAAGATCTTTTTCTTTTTTTGTGGTACTGGGGATGGAACCCAGGGCCTCACTAATGCCAGGCAAACTCTATCGCCAAGCCACCCCCAGCCCATGACCAGGTTTTCAAAACACAAATGCTGCATTGTGTAGCAAAGGCCCAGGCCCAGCAGGTCCTGAAGCCCTGACCCACACTCGGGAGGAGCCAGGTGGCAGAGCACTCGATACTGGTTTATGGTATGTCGAGCAATCCAATTAGGTTCCCCAGGACAAGAGGCTTGAGCAGCGCCAGGGGACCCCAAGCTATGCAGGCACCCTGAGGAGACCCTGAGCGTGGCAAGACCCACCGAGCAGGGTGCAGGGGGTCCCATGTACCTTCTCAAACTCGAGCCGGATGGGTGGCGGGAAGTGACCTGACACCCAGTTTGCAGCCTCCCGTCCCAGGGCCATCGCCTCAGCCACAGAGGAGACGCCAAACCGGCACATGACTGAGTCAGTGTCGCCATACACCACCTAGGAAAAGGCGAGATGGAGAGGGCCCAGAACACCCAGGGCAAAGGGTGCACTGTGACTAGGAGACAGGGCCTGGGCCCACCTCCCCTGCAGCCCACCTGCCCCCAGGTGTGGGTGGGCAGGCCAGTTCCTGACCTTGGCGTCTACACCATAGCCGTTCTGCACCGTGTATTTGGACTCAACCAGTTGCTTGGTTTTCTCAATCATCTGACGCCCAAATCCAGTGACGCTCTGTGGGGTACAGAGCCAGGCAGATGAGGGCCCAGAGGCTGCACGCAGTGGACAGGAGGTGGAGGTGGAGAGGGGTCCTGCTCTGCCTTCCCCAGCGGCATGGGCTTGGGTGAGCTGCTGACTCCCTAAGCCTTGGTTTCCAAATTTGCAAACTGGGTTACTACAATAACCCTCAATAATATACTAGAAATACTTGAGCCCCCCAGTGCAGAGTTCTGGGCATGGACAGGAACCACTCAAGGAGACAGCAAGGCTGGAATCTGAAGGGGCCACAACTCAGTGCTTCCCTGACACCGACACTCCCAGCCACCTCCTGAAAGCCAGCAGTGCCACCCCACCTGTGCAATGACCCTACCTACATGCTGGCATATGCCTCCCACCAGCAGCCTGGGCTGGGCCAGTACCACCCACATCAGGTAATGACCTCTCCACTGGTCTTATTTTACAGACACAGAGCCTGAGACTGGGAGTTGGGGGCCAAGGAGAGATGAATATAATTCTTCTGTTTGTTTGTGTGGATCCAGTCAAATAATTTTTTTTCTCTCCCATAGCTGGGGTACAGGTGTGTGCCAGTGCGCTGGCAGCCTGCGGCTTTTAATCTGAGCGTCTGATCCATTCCCACTTAGTGCGACTACTCAAGTATCTGTACTTAAAGCTGCAGTTACACTGTTTGCCTGTTACTTGTTCCATCTGCTCCATGTCCCTTCCCCCCTCCCCTCCTTTTTCTGGGGTGACTTACTAATATTGTTATTCTGTCCCCTGCCCTTATGGGCTTGAGACAGAAACAAGAGGCCAAAACAGAGTGAAGCTGAGAAAAAAGGCAGGGACAGGGTCAGGGACAGGGTCAGCGACAGGCAGCTCTGGGGAGGGCTGGTGTCCTCCCGGCCTCACCTCTGTTTGGGATGCAGCTTAGTGTCCCAGCACCCACCCCTTCCTACCAGGGAGGCACCTGGAAATTGAAAGGCCAAACCAGGGAGCAGGGCAGCAGGGAGTAAGGGAGGCCCCTGGACCAAGGGAAGGTCTGGCTCTGGCTTGGTCCTGGGAGGGGACCTCCAAATCCTTGGATTGCTCTGCCTGGTAAAAGTGGCTTTGTTTACATGAGACCTTCAGCCATACGAGGCAGTTCATAAAACAAAGCCTTGGTGGGGGTCTTGGGCCACCCAGTGTGACCTCAGGTGGGGAAACCAGGAGACTGAATAACTAAGGTCAGTCACATAAGTGGCTTCAGCCTACAGGAGTGACCCCTGTAAGAATCCTGGACACCAAGTCTCGGGTAAATCTCCCTGGTTCAATGCTCCATCTGCTGTCACATGTCACTGCTGAGGGGACAGATGAATGCTCCATGCTTGGTCCTTCCTAGGCCCTAACCCACCTTCCCAAGCTGATTTTGATCTGTAGCCTCTTGCTATATTAAATCACAACCCCGAGTAAATAACTGTTGAGTGCTGAGTGCTCCCAATCCATCAGTGAATCTGAGTAGCTTTGGGGGCCCCAGAACTGCAGGTGGGTGGCGGGGTGCTCAGGTTCCCCGACTCGGAGTTCCTCCGGCCAAGCCTTCCACCCAATCCTATGAAGCCTTATGCGCTGCCGGGAACAGAGGGAGGTCCTCATGGCTGGAGGCAACCAAGCAGAGGAACACGCTGTCTAGAATGTGCTACAAGCCGGGCGCGGTGGCTCACGCTTGTAATCCCAGCACTTAGGGAGGCTGAGACAGGAGAATCGCGAGTTCAAAGCCAGCCTCAGCAATGGCGAGGCGCTATGCAACTCAGTGAAACCCTGTCTCTACATAAAACACAAAATAGGGCTGGGGATGTGACTCATTGGTCGAGTGCCCCTGAGTTCAATCCCCGGTACCAAAAAAAAAAAAAAAAAAAAAAAAAAGAATGTGCTACAATCCCCAAAGCCCAGGGAGGGCTGGATGGGAGGTCCCTTCTGAGGCTCTCTTGGGCAGAGACTCCAGCTTGGCAGACTCTCAGGCCCTCTGAGGTGTCCCTGTGAACGTTCTGTCCGAGCAGCAGCCCTGCCATGGGTAAGCGGCGAGGTGCTGGGCTGCTGAGGGAGATGGGGCTTCCCAGCCCATGATCCTGCTCAGAGGTGGCACTGGCTGAGCCACCTCACTGGGTCCTCACAGCCAGAGTGGAGGATGACTCTGTGTCTGCTTTGACAGTGACTGAGGTTAAGTGACACAGCAAATCCAGCCTGGCTGTGCTGCTGGGTGTCCACCTGGCTTCCCCATGGGCATCCCGAGTGCCCCTGCCTGGCCTCACCACATTCCTCTACAAGAGCCCTTAGCACCACTAAGTCCTAAGCATTTGACCACGATCCACGTCCCTAGTCGAGTGACTGCATGAGGACAGGACCCCTTATGTTCTGCTGCTGTCTGTACCCTCAGAGCTCAGAGCACAGCCCCGCTCCCAGCGCACGCTCAGCGGGAAGCGGCTGCTCCAGCTGCACCGGCACCCTCTTCAAGGCCAGCAGATGGGGCAAGTGGCCCTGACCTCCCAGTGCAGCTCCTCCAGAGCCCCACTTCCCCCTGCGGCACCCGTCTGCCACCCGCTCCTGTCTGCCAGGGGCCTGAAGACTCACCTGCGAGATTTCCAAGCATGGTAGCTTGCCCACCTGGGCACCGGTGAAGCCATATACAGAGTTGGCGCTCACCTTCAGCGCCAGCTGCCGCCCATCCAGAACCTGCCGCCGCAGGGGGTCTGTCTCCTGGGCCAGCTCAGCCTTGGCCCTAGGAGGGGGCAGGGTTGAAGGCCACTCAGGCAGTGCCCCAGGTCTCAGGGGGGACCAGAGGCCTAGTGAGGGCCCCAGGCCTCCACCCTGTTCACGGTGCCATGCACTGCAGAGGAGCGTGGGCCACAGGCAAGGGCTCTCGCCCCGGTGATGCGTGCACGCTGCAGGTGACTGCAGACAGGCAGTCCTGGGGCAGGGGCCGAGGCGTGAGAAGCAGGGACTGCTGAGCTCCCCCTGCAAGTCTGAACTCTGAGCGAGGGAGGGAGGGGGCTTGGGAGACCACCTCTTCCGGGCACTGAGCAGGTTCTCCAGGATCTGGGGTAGCAGCCCCTTGCGCACGGACGTCTTCACGAACTCGTCCCCTGTGGGTGTCCTGATGAACTGGTCTGCAGTCAGGCTGGTGGGAGACAGTGAGCCTCCTCAGGCTGTGAGCGCCCCAGGCTCCCAAGATCCCCCTCAGGTTCCCTTCCCTGTCCACAACTTCCAGGCTGGTGTCTGTCTCCCCCCCAGACTGTGACCCCCAAGGCAGGGCCCAGGCCACCTGGGCAGACATGCATTGAGTGTAGGAGCCATACCCCAGTTTCTGGGCAGCCCCGGGCCGCAGGAGCGTGGTGTAACACAGGTTGTGGGCCATCATGATGGACGGGTACAGTGAGGAGAAGTCCAGGGTGGCGATGGGGACATCATAGTACCTGGGAGAAGTGGCCACAGGAGGGGTCAGGGCCAGGAGCCCGCATTCTGTGCCCTCCCTAGGTCTTGGGGCCTCACCCTTTGAGGGGCTCGATGACTGTGGCTCCCGTGTAGTCCTCGCCGCCCTCTGTTTTCACCACGGGCATCAGCAGCCCCTCACGCATGGCCTGGGGAGGGGCTGGGTGAGTGACCACCATGGGGGCCGCTGGCAGGGTCCTCAGCAGGGATGGGCACAGATGGGCCTGCCTTAGGCCACTGACCTGCCGCAGCAGCTGGGACACAACCTTGACCTGCTGGCCACGGCTGAGCAAGTAGCTGAGGGGCACGCCGGTGACGCGTGCCATCTCCACGGCATTCACCAGCACCATGAGCCGCTCGAGCAGCCGCAGAGGCAGGAAGGCGTCCTTGAGGCAGTACACGGCCAGGCGGCGGCGGGTCTGGTCATTCCCGTTCTAGAGTCAGCACCACCGTGGGGTCAGGGGCAGGGTGGCAGGTGGAGCCAGGGGAGAGGATGGTGATTAGGCCAGGGGGTCTGGGGAGTCACAGGATCTGAGGGAGGGGCAGCCTGAGGAACTGGCATGGACGAGGGCTCAGAGCAGGCCATAGGTTCCAGTGACAGGTCAGGGAAGGTGGGCGGCAGGCTGAGGCCACAGAGCAGAGGGGTGAAATCAGAGGTTGGGCAGGAGATCCAGGTGAGATCAGAGAGCAGTAATGTGGACAAGGCCGAAGTCACGGGGTGGGCGGGGCAGGCGGGGCGGGCACCTGCAGGTCGGTGATGATGCTGTGCTGCACGTCCTCCTTCTGCTCGCCTAGGAAGTGGAAGCTCACGGCGTTGAGTGTGTAAGAGCGGAGCTTGTACTCCCGAAGCAGCACCTAGGGTGGCCAAGCACGGCTTGGGCGCAGGTCTGGGCAGTGGTATCCGGAGCCCAGGACCCACCCAGCCAGGCCATACCTGCAGCATGTCCATCTGCACACGGCCCACCATGCTGACCACCTTGCTCTCTCGCCGGCCCATCTGCTTTGACTGGAATGATGAGTCCCGAATGTTGGAGCGGAGGCCAGCCACGCGGCCCAGGAAAGGGAAGGCCTGCACCTGTGAGGAGGGATGACAGCCACGCAGCCAGGATGACACCCCGGTGGGCAGATTGGCCCTTGCCCAGGGCCCAGGCCCCACCAGGCACAGGAGGTGGAGGCTAAGCACAACCCTACATGTGATGTGGATGCTGGGAGCAGGTGCAGCTCCTGGTGCAGACTCAAGGGCTGCAGGGGTTGAAGGTGGGAGGGTCCCAGGGAGGGCAGAGCTACAGCTGGGCCGACAGGGACAGCAGGGTCCTGATGGGCTGTGGGCAGGAAGCTGCCCAGAGCTGCACCAGATGGGGAGGAGGAAGGGATCTGGAGGACGCTGACTGCTCAGGGGAGTGGGCGGGGCCTGGGACAGCCTGGACAGCCCAGCTGGCACCAGAGGTGGAAGGAGCACACTCGGAAGCGAGGGTGGAGCGGGGTCCTCTCCAGCTGCAGGAGCACAGAGGGAGGAGATGGAGGCACCAAGGGAGCACAGGGAGCCTGGCTGCCAATGCCAGGGTCAGGGCTAGACTTGCTGGGGCGGCTGGGGGCCCTGGGTCTGTTCTGTTGTGTTTTCATTACCAAATTGGCCAAACATACATAAAAATAAAAGTAGCACATTATACCCCATCAGGGGTTAGTTACATCCCTCCAAAAGCCCTAACCTCCAGTGCCTGAGAACATGATCTCACTTGGAAACATGAGTCTGCAGGTGGATTAAGATGAGGTTCTCGGAGAGGACCTTAAATCTGATACGACCACGTCCTTAGAAAAGGGCACATTTAGACCCAGAGATACACTGAGGAAGGGCGATGTGCAGACCAGGGAGGAGCAGGCCACCTAAGCTGAGGCCTGGGGAGATGGTTCCTCTAGCCCCAGAGGGACCAGCCCCATCCCCTAACACACACCCTGATCTTCAACCTCCAGCACTTCGGGGTGACCCCTTTCCATAGCTTCGAGCCACCGGCCTGAGTATTCATCCCAGCAGCTGGGGCAAGGGCTCCTGCACCCCCGTCTACCCTCCCACCTGACTCCACAGCATCTGTCCCTGCGTGGACCTGGTACACTCCCCTTCTCCCTCCTGTTACTCTTTTCCACCTTCCCTGTTAACACACTCGGCTCCTGAGCCCCTGCCCACTGCACTCCACACCTCTGAACAACGGCCATTTCCTCTCTCACCTACAATGCCCACCTTGCCTTAGACTGAAGCATGGAGCCTCTTGGACTGAGCAGGGCAGGGCCAGGCCCAGGGTGTCTTGAATAGCTGGGGATGACAGGCTGCAGGTATACAGAGCAAGGACAGCCCCAAGAAGGACAGAGCCACAAGGAGGGGGAGCCTCCCTACTGGCCAGGCCCTCACCTTGAGCGTCTGGGCCCGAGAGATGAGGTAGGGGAGGTCAAAGTTCTGAATGTTGTAGCCGGTGATAACATCAGGGTCCACAGCGCGGATGAAGGCAGACCAGGCCTGGAGGCAGGAGCACAAGGAGTAAGCCTCAGACACCCCTGCCCCCAGAAGACCCCTGGCACTTCTGAAAATATCACAGAACCCAGAGGAGAAGTATTTAGCCCAAGTATCCAAACTTCAGAACAGCCATCTCAGTGCCCAGGGGCCTGTCCACCACAGCTTGGGCAGGGGAGCTGGGGAAGTATCGGGGCACAGAATGAGAGCCACCTGCAGCAGCTCCTCTTCCTGCTCGTAGCTCTGCACCTTGGCACCCAGGATGGGAGCACAGGGCCGCAGGGTGAGCGCCAGGCGCAGGAAGGGCTCTGGCTCACCCCAGCGCAGGCCCAGAGAGCAGATTTGGATCACGGGGTCCCGTTCAGGCTCAGGGAAGATGCCTGAGGAAAGAGGAGAGGGAAGAGGGGATGCAGGGACCCGACTCCTGCCTCTCATCCCAACACAAGAGGGTGCTGCACCTTTGCATCTCCCCAGGACACCCACTCTGTCCCCACAGCCCTGCTCGCTCCACTCCAACACACGGGCTGGGAAACCCTGGGGCCTCTGCTGGGAACACTCTCCCCCCTCCAAGCCAGAGCTTGCCACATCACTGATGTCCAGACGGGTGAGGACCCAGGCCCTGGGGACAGACCTTTGCGACCAGCACACTCGATGTCAAAGCTGAGCACACGCAGAGGTGCGATGCGCTGCCATGGCCCTTCTGGGGGGTGACTGACCACATCGGACCACAGCACATCTGCCTCCAGCTGACACAGTGTAGCCTGTGGGGTGAGTATGTCAGTGGCAGCAGGGTCCTGGCTTCCTGTCCCCCAGAGAGCCACGTACCTTCTCCTCTGGCCTCAGGATGTATTTCCCAGCTGGGAGTTCCAGCCAGTTGCAGCCAACAATGTCCGCATCCACCATGAACCTAGAGGGGACGGAGGGTCCATGGGCAGAGGCTGACTGAGAGCGTGTGGGAGTGAGACTGGGGCAGAGGGTGGGGAAGAGGGAAGACGGGAGCTGTACCGGATCTCAAAGTCCACGTTGGCCTCATAGGGCGCGAAGCTAGGGGTGCCCAGGCCCACCACACGGATGCCCTGTTCCAGAAGGCGACGAGCAGGAGCCACAAGGCGAGGCAGTGCCAGGGTGATGCGCAGGAATGGAGATGGGCCATGCCCGTGGTACCCGAACATGCCTGGGGAAAGAGGAGGCTGGGACCAGTCCATGGTCCCCAACCCCCACTGGTCCCCAGGTGACACTCACTTTCTCGAGAACACAGCTCCACCGCCAGCACAGCAGGCCCTGTAAGCTCCTTGCCTCCGCGCTGGTCCCGGCTGATGGCTGCATTCAGCTCCCTCTGCAGGTCGCCCAGGTGCTCGGCTCCAAAACCTGGTGTGGGGGGTCCAGTCAGAGGGGCCTCAAGACCAGGAGTGGGGATCCCAGGTCAGAGGCCACTCACCAGGGGGTGCTGGGGTGTAGAAGTAGGGTGCGAAGCCATGGATGTGGCAGCAGACAGAGACGCCCTCATCCGTGACCCCGAAGGCACGGAGCACGGGCACAGCACCACGGGATGGCACAGGGCCCCCTGGCAGGGGCCGTGCTGGACCTGGGGGTCACAGGGTAGGGAGGGTGCCCTCAGGTCCCGCAGTCTCTTCCTCAGATCCACCCTCGTAGCTTGTGCACCCCACGCGCCTGCTCACTTGCCCTTGGCAGCTCCCACCTTGGAACCATGGTACAGAGGACTCTACTCATACAGAGTGAAACAGCCGGGCACAGTGGCGCACGCCGGTCATCCCAGCACTTAGGGAGGCTGAGACAGGAGGATTGCGAGTTCAAAGCCTCAGCAACGGCGAGGCGCTAAGCAACTCAGTGAGACCCTGTCTCTACATAAAACACAAAATAGGGCTGGGGCTGTGGCTCAGTGGTCGAGTGCCCCTGGGTTCAATCCCTGGTACCAAAAAAATAAAAAACAAATAGAACCAGCCAGGAGGGAATGTTCTGAGCCTGACTCTTGCACTGGGCACAATGAGAGCACATGCCCCTCTTCATCTTTTGCTCTGGGCAGTGCCCCTGCCAGCTGCCCCTTCTCTCCTACCCACAGCCATGGTCACTGTGGTGGGGACTGCCTGGGTCCACTCCTCTCACAGGCTGTGACTGCCAGAGTGGCAGAGCCAGGGCCACCCCCACAGCCCGATTCTGTCCCCACAACTCACCCACATAATGGTCAATCTCCAGTTGCTGGAAGATGAGGGGCTCTGTTTGGGGGTCCAGGGGAGGTGGGGCAGGCCGCAGCCAGCGGGAGTCTATGGCTGCAGAGGAGAACTGCCCTGGATGGGGTGGGGAAGCAGGGTCGGATGGTTATGGTACACCCTTGGAAAGAAGCACCTAACCCCCTCGAGTCAGCCCATGGTTCCTCAGTGGCCCAGTTTACAGGAAGTCAGGTGGAGGTGGTGATCTGAGTCAGGTAGGAGACTCAGGAGAGACTGGGGGTCAAGGGTCAGAGTCAAAATGGAAGCTGCAAGCCAGGAAGGAGGCATACTGACACAGGGTCAAAGATCATCCCTTTGGAGGACCCAAAGTGAGCCAGAGGTCAGTTCTGTGGCTGAGTCCAGAAGCAAGATGCAGGCACTTCCCACTCCAAGGCTCACCCGCTGTGGCCCCCTCCAGGGCCGGCTGCAGCTCCTCCTCCTCCTGCTCGCGCAGCCTCTGTTCTGCCTCCATCTCCTCCATCAGCGCCAGGTCCTCTTCAAACTGGGATGGTGGAGGTGCCTCATCCTCATCCCACAGTCCCCTACGGGCCCGCTTTGGGGGCACCCCAGGACCCAGGCCTGACTGCCGTTTGCCATCCATCCTGCTGAGAAGGGGGAGCTTGGTGGGGTTCTGATCAGACTCTCCTCCATCTTCCCAAGCATCCTCCCAGGCCTCCCAGGCCCCCACTGTGACCATGAGACTTAATACTCCTGAGTGGCCAAGGAGCAACCCAACTCCACCCCACATTCCAGATGCTGCAAGCACTTCCTAGGAGCCCATTCTACCCTACCCCCAACCCTTCCTCACCAGCTCCAGCCCCCACTTCCCCTCCCCTGTTTGTCCCCTCCCCTGTTTACCGAGCCCTCCCTCTCTGTCCCCCTCAGACTTCCCATGAGGGTCCTTAGCATATCCCTTGATTTCCCAGAACCCTGTCCCTGATGCCCTCCCTACCCACCAGCCCACCTGCCCAGCAGGTGAACAATGGGCCAGTAGCTGTGCTCAGTGCCAGGAGGGGCCTGAAGCACACCAGAGGCGTCCCTTCCCTGTCTGAGCTTCCCACTGTGATTCAAGGCCAAATCCTCTTTCCAGGTGAAGTTTCGCCCCCAGGACACTGTGCCCTCCCCTAGAGGCTCCATGCTCAGCATGCAGGGGAGCTTGCCTGTCGCTCCCCAGCTCCCTCCCCAGCTCCCTCGTGCAGAATGCACACCCCACACCGTTCCCTCTCCTCTGCAGCTCAGTGCAGACACCAAGCCCCTTGGCCGCTACACTTGAGCAAGACCTCTAATAAGGACATTCCCTTAAACAAGCACAGTGCGAAGACCAGGCTGAGGACACCTCACAGTGACTCAGGAAAACGATCAAATAGTGTCTTCATTTCTTCAATTATCCAAGTGTTCTTTACAGCAACCCTCCACAACCCAGGAGCCCCAGGGAGTCTGCTCTTTATCTTTTTTTTTTTTCTTTTCTTTTTGTGCTACTGGGAGTTGAACTGGGGTCCTTTGCCACTCCGAGACACCCCTAGCCCCAGCCCTTTTCTCTGCAATACTGAAGATTGAACTCAGTGAGGTCTATCAGGAAGCTACATCCCCAGCCCTTTGTTTTTGATTTTCAGAAAGGGTTTCACTAAGTTGCCCAGGCTTGCCTTGAACTTGTGATCCTCCTGCTTTAGTCTCCTGAATTGCTAGGGTTACAAGTGTACACCTTTGCGCCCAGCTTAGTCTAGACCTTATCAAGGAAAGGCTGCAAGATTCTTAACTGACAGAGGATCCGGGAAGGCAGGTGCGTGGGTGTGGCACCTAAGGCATACTCCTCAGCAGGAGAGAGAAGCCGGAGACTGAGAAACACACAGGAGAGAATCTCAAAAACAAACTGTATGCAAGGCGATGCAGCTCAGGGACAGGGCTGGCTCAACCACCAGCACTGCAAAAAACAAAACCAAACATGCTGCGTAAGAGAAGCCAGACACAGAAGGTGCGCGCCTGGGGAACGGACTGACTGTATAATGGGTGTGGTACTTTCCTTTGAGGTGATGGAATGTTCTGCAACTAGACAGAGGTGCCGAATCAACTACAGAGTGAACATACTGAACGGCGCTGAGTTGTTCACTTTAAATGGTTGACTTCATCTCAATACCAGAGGAAAGTCCACACCGTATGACGCCATTTATGTGTAGAACAGACACACTGGTCTATGGTACTAGAAATCAGACTAGGGGCTGCTTCCAAGGTGGGAAGAACTGACAAGGAGGGGTACAAGAAAATTTCCTGGGATGATGGAAACATACTGTGCATCAAACTGCACACCTAGGACCTGTGCTTCTCACTAGATGTAAATTACAGCTCAATTACAAACATAAAAGTCTGGAGGTAATTCCGTATCTAGGGATTTATACTACAGATATATTATCACATCTGAAAAAAACCTGCATTTACAAGGTTATTTCCGGCAGGATTGTTTGAAATCCCAAAAGACTGGAAACCACCTAAATGTCCGCCTCTAGGGGACTGTTCAAATAAATTACGTTAATTCTACTCAATGGAATACTATGCAGCTCTATAAAGGGAGGAGGAAGCTCTCTTGGTGCTGATAGGGAATGCTCTCAAAGAAGCATTGTTCAGTAAATAAAGCAAGGTACAGGTGTACTTAGACTTTCATGTTTTGCATTACAAAAAAAAAGTAAAGATATCAAAGAAGAAAATGTTTGCCCTGATTGTAGTCACTAGGTTACAATCAAATAAATCCAAAGTGGAGGCTGGCAACGGCTGGTCTAGATCTTTAAAACTGCCAATGCCATAAAAGAAAAAGAAAAAGCCATCGTGATGATGAAATGCCATGTGTGATCCCAGACGTGACCTTGGAGCAAAAGATCAAAACCAGTTCTGAAGGATATAACTGGGACAACTGGGATTCAATGACAGAATAAACCAGCTCATGTTAGGCTGCCCAAGTTCGGTAGCTATACTGAACTTGTGCAGCAGACATCCCTGTTCCTGGGAGATCCCTGCTGGAGCTTCTGGAGGAAGAATCATCATGACCACAACTTTCAAATGGTTCAGCCAAAAAAAGAGAAAGAAAGGAAAACGCATCCACGTGCTTAAGACAAAACACACCAGGCTTCGCTGGGTACCCGTGACCAGGCAGAGGGGAAGCGTATAGCTGCTCCTGGTACTCAACTGGCAATGTCTCTGCAGGTTTGAAGCTTTTCAAAATAGTAAGCTAGGGAGGAAATATATAAAAGAGCAACACTGAGTCTGGGATTGTAGCTCAGTGGTAGAGCGCTTGCCTGGCATGCGTGAGGCCCTGGGTTCAATCCTCAGCACCACATACAAAGCAATAAAATAAAGACATTGTGTCCATCTACAACTAAAAAAAAAAAAAAGAGCAACACTGTTTAACAAGGTGGGTGGTAGAAAACATATTTGTCCCAAATGCATCACTCTGGAAGGAGAAGGACAAAACTGGTAGTGCTGGTTTCTGGGGGCAGGTTGGACAGATGGCTTTATTAAGAGCTTTATTCAGGTATTAATCCACACACTGTGCAACCCACCTGTAAATACTATTCAGTGGTTGTTAAAACATTTACAGTTGTGCAACCACCACAATTTGATTTAGAACACCTTCACCTCCCCCAAGAGACAGTACCTTCAGCTATCACTCCTACCGATGCCCCAGCCATACAGAACCAAGAATCACTGCGCTGTGGATTTGCCTACTCTGGGCATTTCCTGTATGGAACCTTAGAATGCCCTTCTTCCCCTTGACGTCTGCGAGCTCCATTCTGCTCGGTGCTCAGCTCCTCTATGCCTGTTTCCCCTCTGCATGCATAGACCATGCTTTGTTTTTCTACTACCAGCTGATAAGCACTAGGAAGGAAAGCCCCTGTGTGTCCACCCCTCTCACCAGCCCTGGCACGAGACAAGCACCTGGCAAACACTGCTCTTCCCTTCTCCAGGCCCTTCAGTAGCACGTGCTCAAAGGCAACCAACAGCAGCGATCAAATGCCACCAAGGCTCATTGGGGCAGAAGCTGGTTTTCTGTGTCTTTCCTTCTCTCAATGACCTCATCCCATCTCACAAACCTTACAGCTGTTTTTTGTTTTTTTGAGGTGTCAGAGATGGAACCCAGGGCCCTCCTCATGCTAGGCAAGTGCTCTGCCACTAAGCCACGCCCCCAGTCCTTCTGGCAGTTGCAGACTCTCCACCACCAACTCCCTGGTGTGTCTCCAGCCTGGAACCTCTCTCCAAGTTGACAGAGCTAATGGTCCTCTCGACATCTCCACTGGGAGCTGGGAGCATGTCCCTCCAGGCATCCTGGACTCCAAAGGTGAGCAAGTTGCTCCCTGCACCCCACAGAAGTAGCATTTTACATTAGGCCAAGACCCTGAAGCCACCTCGACTTTTTTCTTCTCCCAGTACACACACTCCACTGCAAAACACGCCCACCTGGCCTTCCACCAGATGCAAGCCCGACTGCTCCCCACTCCTGGTGGCTACCGCCTTGGACCACTGGCCTCTTTCTTTTGTGCACTGCTGCTGTCTGTCTCCCTCTGCTGGAAGGTGAACTCGGTGCAGGCAGGAAGGGCCTGTCTGGCAAAGCCTCCCAGGACCCCCTAAGGGTGCTGCAGAGAGTGCTCAGGAGAAACACAAATGGATGGCCCCCTTCTGGGCCCCCTTCATCCCACCCTGCCAGGGTATTCTCCATGGCAGCCAGAGGGATTCTGCACAACAGGCCGGATGGTCCTGTCCCTCGGCTCAGACTCTGCCCGATTCCTTTCTGAGAGAGAAAGCCAAGTCCTTGCCATTTTTTCCTACACCACCTCCCACCCTCTCCTTCTGATTCTCTTGGCTCCAGCTACTAGGCTTGTTGCCCTTTAACCACCGGGCACAGCCCAAGCTCAGGACCTGGCACAGGTGGTTCCCACCCAAGCTGTTCCCCAGGTGTCTATCCCCAGGCTCCTCGGCACTCCTCTGCTCCCACTGCTTCTCAGCAAGGCCTGCTAGGTGGCTGCGCAGCTGCCCTTCTGCCCCACCGCCACCCCCTTTCCGGCCGTTCTCTGGACAGCATTTACTGTCTGGTGCGCTGCACCCGTTCTCAGAGCTCTCAGAATGGTCTCAAGGGAGCCGGGCGCAGTGGCGCATGCCTGTAATCCCAGCACTTAGGGAGGCTGAGCCAGGAGAATGGCAAGTTCAAAGCCAGCCTCAGCAATGGCGAGGCACTAAGCACCTCATTGAGGTCCTGTCTCTACATAAAACACAAAATAGGGCTGGGGATGTGGCTTAGTGGTCGAGTGCCCCTGAGTTCAATCCTTGGTACCAAAAAGAAAAAAGAAAAAAAAAACATCCCCAGGGCTTCGGGTGAGAATTTGTAGGAAAAGCTCATTGTCAGGCCCCACTCAGACCAGCGGAGCCAGGACTTCTGTGGGGCTGTGTTGTGAGCATTTCAAGGAGTTTTTGCTTATGAGTTCCTTGAAAACAGAGATCAGGGCCTGTCCCAAGTCAGGGTCCCCAGCATTACAGATTACTTCAAGATGTGAGTTTAGACTCCCACCAAGTGTCACCAACTTTGATGAGTCTCCCCAGAGCCTCCAGATACTTCACTTGGCTCCCAAAAACCAGCACTGCCTCTCTCTCTCTTTTTCCCCCAACTTAAGCATTTAGCACTGCCTTTTGAGAGCTCACACTACCCTGAATTGAGATCCCCTGCTCTCCCAACCAAACCAAATTATCACTGGCTCCCCAATACCCTACAAAGAGCTTGTCACAAGAGCAGGTGCTTGAAGGGCTGAAGATCGTGCTGGGAGGAGGGAAGGGCATGGCAAATGCCAGACTTAGGAAGGAACCTCTCTAAGGGACAGGAGAGGCTGGGAGGAAGAAGTGCAGGAAGAAGGGGGAAGGACAAGGCGCAGGCAATGACATCACCCAGTCCTGCCTCCTCATGCCTCCAGCTAAGTTCTGCCCTGGAGGGGCACACCAAACCTGCTTCTCCCTCAGCCTTCCCATCTGGACTGCTGCCGGTGGTCCTGGGCTCACTCTCTTCTCACCTACATGGCCCACCCATTCTCTGCCTGCCCTGTAGACCTGGGACCCCCACCATACCCTTACCTCCTAATTCTGCTCTCCTTCCACTCTTTCCTGCTCCTCCACCTCGCAGCTGGTGAATTTTCCAATATGCAGACAGATCTTATTGTCCCATGCTCAGATCGTCCCATGGCTCCCCAGTGAACCCAGAATAAAAGCAAAACCCCAAACCAAGGCTTACAGGACCTAGTCCCCATCATGTCTCTGACTTCATCTACATTTTGTGTTTCTCTCCTGTTCCCTCACCTTCAGCCACAAACACTCCAAACTCCTTTCTACCTCAGGCCTTTGAACTTCCCAGTCCTTTGCCCAGACCTTTCCTTACAAGGCTGGTTTACCTCAAACATAACTTTCCCTGTCAGGTTGACTACGGAACACTCTAGCTAAAGAAGCCCCATGGTGATCACGTGAGCCTGTTTCATTTCTCCTCCTATAAGGCACCACTACCCGTAAGCACGGCTTTACTATTACTTATTACAAGTCTGTCGTCTGTCCTCCCCCGAGGCGTGGACCTTCTCAGACTTGGTGATGCTGCAGCCCCTGCTCCTAAGATGGTGCTTAGAGCGCAGTTCTGTAAACATCTAGCGAATACAAGACCACACCGTGCTCACACGAGCACCAAGCAGAGCCCAGCGCCGTCCCGCGGATGCGCCCCCGGCAAGCTGCGGATTCCCCGCCGCCGCCGCCGCCGCCGCACGGTCCGGCGCGGCCCCGCAGACCACCGGCCCCTGCCCCGCTTCCTCGCACCCTCAGGACAAGGGGGTCCCTCCCGCCACCACGTCGCACGCGACCTCTTAGTACACCCCCTCGGGGCTCTGTGCCCGGCTCCTCGAGCCCTCCTCCCTACCTGGCCGGGACCTACCGATCCCTCTCTCCCTTACCTGCTTCAAACTGCGTTTCCCGCCACAGCGTACGCCGCCCTGACCCTTGACTCCGGCGCGCGCAGGCCCAGAACCGCCGCGCGCCGAACCGGGCCACGCCTCTGCCCGCCCAGTGCAGCCAAGGCCACGCCCAATCTGGCTGCGGGCCACGCCCCATCCCCCCAACAACGAGGCAAGCCACGCCCCTGACCTCTGCTAGGATATGCCCGCCCCCCGCGCTGCAGACAAATTCCCGACAACCCCACCCCTCATGACGTACGCGACCCAAGGCCACGCCCCTCCCGGCTGCGGACTTCCCAGCCCCAGTGGTCCTCTCAGCCAGCTACGCTCCCACGGCTCTGGGCCTCCTGCTTTCCGGGTCTGCGCGCGCACATTCCTCTCCAAGCCTGCCTCTCGCCGAGGCCGTGTCCCAGGAACTACCGAAGTGGGCGCTGCCAGCAGTTGGTTGGCCTAATTCCGCGCTCCCCGCAAAGGTTGGCTCGGGATCCATCCCGAGCCTCAGTTTCCCCATCTGCAAATAACTAGCGCAAAGTGGAGACACCTTTGGGGTGTCCGACACAATACTTGGAATAAGGCGATTGCGTGTGTGTACTCTCATTTCCGTTGTCCCCTGCCCCTGAAACATTCACCTTTCGGGTATCCTGCCGGTTCCTCCACTCGCCCTGGGCCCTCCACCAGCCCACTGCGATGAGAACTTCACAGCTTGCCCTTACTGTGTGTGGTCCCTCACCTTGGAGGCCCAGACCCCAAGTTCTCATATTTTGGGTGTCCTCAGAGACATCCGCCTTGGAAATGCCTCCCCTTCTTCCCTCCAGCTCCCACTGTCCTGTACTCTCTACCAGTCCCATCCATGTCCCAAGTCTCAACTTTATTTTATTCGCTCTTTCCAGTGCCTGAAATTGCTGGGCATGTCTAAGCTCTCCATCAGCACTTGGTGGATGAATGGTGCATCTCTAGAAGGGCCAGCGCATACCCACCCACCCAGAAGAGGCCTTGGCAAATACTTGTTGACTGGACAAAAGTCCCAACCCTTCATCATCTTAAACCCTATTTGTCCTTCGAAAGTGGTTCCAAAGCCAAGTGTAGTCACAACTCATGAGGCTGAGACAGGATTGAAAGCTCGAGGCCAGCCTCAGCAACTTAGGGAGGCCCTGTCTCAAAAATAAAGTTGGAGATGTAGCTCAGTAGTAAAGCACCCCTGCGTTCAATACCCAGTACTAATAAAACAAAAGGCAGGGGGAATGGTTTCAATCTATCTTGTTCAGGGAGGTGACTCTTGTCAGGCAGCTGGCCTGGACCCCCTCAGCAGCCAGCCCATATTTCCCTGGACTGGGATGGTCTTGTCACCCCCACTAGCTTGGCAGCCTGAGGTGGTTGTTGATCCAGTCCACTGAATTAGATTCATAGGCTGGTGTTAATGAAGATGGTAAAAACTCACCCCCTCTCTAATTACACTTAAGCGTTGACTTGTACTCTTATTTTCTTGTTTTTGTTTTGTTTTTAGTTTTTATTAAATAAAAGGAAGAGAGGAAGAGGGGGACCTATGGTCTCCTGGGCTGTGAATGACAATTATGGGCCCTCCTCTTCCCTCCCTCTGTTCAAGGTGCATTGAGCAGTAGGCTTGAGGTGTAAGCTGGGCGAGAAGGGCAGCTGGGAAAGGTCAGAGGTTGGGACCTGTGATCCATCACCCTCCCTGGAAGACTCAGTGGGAAGGGAGGGAATACAGGGGTGCTTCAGGTCACAGGTAAAACCATAGGCCTGTCCTGGGCCCCTTTCCACCCAAGGATGAGGAAGTGGCAGCGTCCATCTGTTGGAGGGTAGTCAGGCAAGGCTGTGGGCCAAGGTGACTGGCCCTTACTCATGGACATCCCAGATCTCAGACAGCAAAGGTGGCAACTTCTTGTCCTGGAGTCGCAGGGCAAAGACCTGCTCTGAGTGGACGGAGCTCAGCGTGCGTAGGCTCACGAGCTTCATCAGCATGCGTGGGAAGCGAAGCTGGTCCTGCAGGCCAACAGGAGGGAGGTGGCTGCTGGCAGGGCCCCTGCCTGCAAGGAGGGCCTCCCTTCTCCAATTAGCCAGGAGAGCCAGGGTGGGGAGAAGCCAGGCATAGCACAGGCGCCACCCAGGGCTGGGGGAGCTGTCCTCCATGAAAGGACAGGAGCCTGAGGACAGCTCTGATGAACAGACAGTGGCTGGAGCTCAGAACATGACAGTGAGGCAGGGAGAGCCCAGGCTCAAATAAGGAAGCAAGACCCAAGCCCCAGACTGACCCTCCATGGGCCTGGACTCCCCTCCCGTCTCAGGAGGCCACAGGCTCTAGATGGCTCCAGGCCCTAGTACCTGCGGCCTCTTGATGCGAGTATAGGAGAGCAGAGCCTCCACGTAGGGCTGCTGCAAGGCCTCCACGCGGCTTGGCTCCTGCACGTTGGGGCGGTCAGCAGAGAAGATGTTAATGGCAATGAGGAGTGCATACTCCGCATCGTCCAGGCCCAGGCGCCGCATGGCCCGCGAGAACTCGAAGATGGGATTGATGAACTCCACCTGCAAGCCTGTGGGGAGAGGGCCTCCTGATCAGCTCTCCTGGCCTAAAAGCAGCCTCTGGGGGCTGGGATAGTAGCTCAGCGGTAGAGTGCTTGCCTCGCATGCATGAGGCCCTGGGTTCAATCCTCAGCACCACGTACAAAGCAATAAAATAAAGACATTATGTCCATCTACAGCTAAAAAAATATTAAAAAAAAAACAGCCTCTGCATCCTGGGCCCCATGGCCAGCCACTGCTGAGGGGAACAGCAGTGATTACAGTGTCCAGTCATTTCTACACCTGCCTGGCACAGTAGGTTTGCCACAAACCCTGCTGTGATGGAATGGGCAATGAGTGCCACCATTAATTATTTCCCACATCCTGCCACCTCCCATCCTGCACAGCTCCTCCCTGGTTTCATAGACTCTGTCCTTGCCCACACGAGAGCAGAGGAGAGGATTTAACCTAGGTGGTGTTCTGCCAGTCCCTGCGTGGTTCCCACTGCTCTGGAGGTCAATTTCAAACTCATTTGAGACTGATGTGTTCATTTATTCATCAGACATTATTGAGCATCTTTTGTGTGCCCGGCCCAGGGGTAGAGTTGTTCATAAGATAAAGTCCCAACTCTTGCAGGACTCTGGGGTTGAAAGAACAGATGACAAATGTATCAGTAAATACCCATCTTATCAGATGGTGATGAGCTTTTTGAATAATACACAAAAGATTAATCGGGATGGCTGAAAATCCGTTTACATTTTACACATAGTAGGCAGGAAAGGCCCCACTGTAGGAGAACATTTGAGCGATGACCCAAGGAGATGAGGGAGCAAGTTACAAGACTACATAAGCGTCCTGGGCAGGGTGGCCAACTATCTGCTCTGCCAAGGACTTGGGGCTACCCAGGCCACAAGACTTTCTGCAATCAAACCGGGCAGGTCCTGGGCAAACCTGAACAAGTGGGTCACCCTAGTTCTAGGTGAGAGAACAGCAAGTGGAAAGGCCCCGTGGCTACAGCATGTTTGACAGGTTCAAATAAGAGTGAGAAGGTCAGGTATCGAGGGGGAGAGGGCAGAAGCTGAGGGCAGAGAGGAAAAAGGCAGGTCTTAAGGGGCCTTGTTGGCCATAGTGAGGAGTTTGGCTCTTCTCCCAGAAAGACAGGAGCCATGAAAGGTTCTCAGGAGAGAAGAGATAGGAGTTGACTTGGGTGTTGACAACATCCTTTGAACTGCTGAAGAACAGACTCATTGGGAGGGTAGAGGCAGGGAGCCCAGAGAGAGGCCCTTGAAGTTTTCCAGGGAGCTGTGAGTGAAGCCCGGGCTGGCTACTAGCAGAGGAGGGGAGGGGAAGTGGTGGGATTCCTGACCTCCTCTCCAGCCTCATCTCCCTGCATCACAATAGCTGGAACTCCTTGTAGTTCATTAAAACCATCCAGCTCTTTCCCACCTCAGGGCCTTGCATGTACCAATTCCCTTACAGCAAACACTCTTCTCCCCAGTTCTGTTCAGCTAAGTTCACGTTTAAGGGTTATGGGACTATCTTGGGTGGTGAGAGGGCTGGAGATTGAAGGAAAAACACAGGGCCAGAAGTGGACACCGCGAGTGCCCCAGGAGGACATGAGGAACTTACAGAGAGGACCGAGAGGATGAGAAGTGAGGTCTCTGCACATGGTGGCAGCTGGCACTGCCTCCCCAATCCTTCTACCCAGACAATGCCTCTTATTTCTCAGGCCTCAACTCAAATGCAACTCATCCAGGAGCCCCTGCCTAGGTCACATGCCCAGGTAAATGCTCTTGGAGCACAGGATATCAGGCTGCCCTCTACACAAGGGGAGGCTTTGTGTTTTGTGATGGGCTGGACGGAGCAGCCTGCACACACACACCACCCCCCTGCCGTGAGACAGGTTTGGAGGGAGGTGCCTCTTCCTGGTTGCCACCAAGATGCCCTACGTGATGGCAGAGACTCTTCCTGTCCAGTCAGGGCTCACTAAACACTCTCGTCTTGCTGAGAACACTCTCATCTGAGAACGTCAGCTCCGTTCTCAGCCCCACTTTGAAGGCTCAAATAGGAATGAGAAGCTGAGGTCTCCTAGGCAACGGGTGCCCACTCCCCTCATCCCTGCTCCCTGTGCAACCTGCTCGGTGGAAGTCATCCTTGCTGTAGGTGAAGTCCTTCAGGAAGGTGATGCACTCTGTCTCGTGGTTGTAGCGCCTGGCCGTCTCTAGCAGCATGATCTGAGGGCAACAGGGAGAGGACATCAAGGGGGTCCCACAACCCTTCAGCTGTTATCCCTCCCACCCAGTCTGAATAGGAGCTGGATCTGGTGAGGATCATCCTCCTTTGCCACACCAGCACGCAGTGTGCAGGTCAGACCCCCCGAGCTCTCTCCTCCAGCTTTAGCGTCAGCGTGCTACCCTCCACTCCAGGGCACGCTCCCCGGGGGGTTATAAGGGACAGGGGCAGGGGTTCGCTGCCATATGCCAGTACTCTGGATGGAGCTTCACATACCACAGTCCCGTTTCTTACTCACTGTGTATGATTTGGATAGAATGTCAACTCCTCTGAAAAGCCTTCCAGGCCTGTGTCCTCTAACGCTGGCCTCGCCTGTGCAGCCCTTAATTGCTCTCTACCTCAGCTCCCTCTCCTCTCCTTGGCTCATGGAGGCTCTGGCTATCTTATTTAGGATTCAGACATTCCTCTATAGAATGCCATCCCCACAGGGTAAGAACTAGCCTTGTTCTTCATTCTGCCCCCCAGCACTTGTCCTGGAGCTGTCTCTGAGGTTCCTATGGGCAGGAAGGGGGTTGGTCTGGTGGTTACCTCAATGGTGGATGCCTTCAAGAGGGCAATCTGGTCCTCACGGCCCAGCTGTAGGAAGCCAGGCACCTGCTTGGCAAAGTCCACGATCTCTTGCACTGAGATGATGGCCAATTCCGTGAAGTGGGCAAAGCGCTGCTGGCGGGCATCTCGGGACTGGGGGTCTGCACCCAGGGGCCAGGGCTGGGATACAGGACAGCAGGGTCACTCCCAGGATCCTGCACTCTGAGGGACTCTCCTCTCAAGGCTCCCGCCCTCTGAAGCCTCATACCCCCCTCATCCTGGGCCCCAGCCCTGCTGGCTCTCCCCACTGGCCTGTCACTACTCAAGGCTGTGGAAAGAGCAGTACCGTGACTTTGGGCTGGTCAGAGAAGGAGCGTTTGTTGCACTGCAGTTGGGCCGCCACCAGTTGCTGAATCATTAGTTCCTGAGCCGCTGTTAACTGGACACCCTCGCCTTCCCCTGAGCCCTGGCCACCTGCCTCAGACCCTCCAGGGGATGCCCCAGGCCCAGGGGCTGAGCTGCTGCTGCCACCAGGCTCCACAGGTGACTGCTGCTGCTGCTGCTGCTGCTGTTTCTGAATCTTCTTCTTCCGGATCTGTTCCTCGGAGAGGACACCTGTCAGGGGACATGGACCTCAGCAGAGGCTCCAGGCCTGGGCAGGGGCAGGCTGGCACCGCCCTTCCCTGGCACTCACATTGCTCCCGCATCCCTGCCTCCTTGCACTTGCGCAGCCGGCACTGTTGGCACTTGCGCCGCATGAAGGCGTCCATCTGGCAGGTTCCACCGCCCCGGCAGGCATAGCGCCCAGCCCCACCATGGACCACACTGCGCCGGAAGAAGCCCTTGCAGCCTTCACAACTGAGCACATTGTAGTGGAAGCCAGAGGCCTTGTCCCCGCACACTCGGCAAAGTTCATGGCCCAGCATCTTCGGAGCTGGGCCCTTCTTCCGCTTGCGTTCCGGCTCCTCCTCTGGCTCTAGGATGACTGGGATGGGCAGACAAAGGCCATGAGACAGAGCCACAAAGAGAAACAGCTGCCAGAGGGTCAGGCCCATGAGAGATCCCAAGGCGAAGAACCAGAGGACGAAGGGTGAGAGGAGATGTGCACACCCAGAGGGACTGCAATGCAGAGGGAAAGACGTCCAAGTCAGTAGACCCCCAAGAACGAATCAGAGTAGGAGGCATTAAGGAGAAACAGAAGGAAAAAGAAAAAGAACAGGGGCCTCCCATCTCCCCATCATCCTTGTTTCTCCCTTTCTAGATCCCTCCCTGAGCCCCCGCACCAACTTGCAGACCCCTATCCCTGTCTCACCTTCTATGAAAGCTGAGCTGGCCCCATCAGTGCCTAGGACTTCAGGCTTCAGACCCTCCGTCCACAGCTCAGGGCCCTCCTCCTTTATAGCGGGTGAAGAAGAGGAGGTACTGGGCTGAGGAGGGCCATTTCCTGGGAAAGGGAGGAAAGAGGAGGAGCGACAGTGAGCTTCTATTGCCAGTGCATGATGGGGAATGAATGGAGACGTCTCACTCACCAGGCACGGGGCTGTCCAGGGAACTTGTGGTGGGGGAGGACATGGTGGGGTCACGGAGCAGCCTACAGAATACGAAAGAGTTGAGAGCTTTATGAAGTCAGGGATGGGCAGGTGAGACCAGTTGCAGGTCCTGATGCGGGTGCTCCTGTCTTTCATCTCCCTCAGACTTTTTTTTAAAACTATTACACACAGACTTCACTCTCAACTCTAGCCCCACTAGAGACCTTCACTACCTTTTTCTTTTCTTTCTTTCTTTCTTTTTGTTTTTTGGTGATGGGGACGAAACCCAGAGCCTCACACGTTAGGCAAGGGTTCTACCACCGACTCCCATCCTCAGTCCTTTTTATTTTTTCACTTTGAGACAGTCTCGCTAAGTTGTCCATGTTGGCCTTGAACTTGCCACCCTCCCGCTTCAGCCTCACTAGCTACTGGATTACAAACTTAGGCCACCACACGGGGCTCTCTCACCACCCATTTAAACAATGCCCGCCCCCTTCTGTTCCACGCCAGCCTTCACCTTCAAGTCCTGCCCCTTCTCCAGGTCCCATCCACCAGCTCCCTCCAAGAAACAACCCTTCTTCAATCACGCTCAGTCCTAATGTCCTCCCTCCACAAGTTTTCACACCATCTACTTTTACTAGGCTCTACTGCACTTCTGCTGAGAGAGCCCCCTATCCCTCATGCTGATCCCATCTCCTGTTATGCCCCGCCCCATCTTTCCTCCTAGGCCCCGCCCACTCCCCCAGGACCGACCTTCACTCCTCCCATCATAGGCCACCCCAACACTTTGCCCAGCCCCATCTACGTCCCTGCCTTAGAACTCCGCCCCCCCAGCTTCAGATCCCGCCCCATCGCCTCCCTCAGTGCCTGGCCCCCACACCTCGCTCCAGGTCCCGCCCCTTTCCGAGCACCAGGGGGAGGCGGGGCTCATGGCTGCGCGCAGGGGTCTTGTGGGCGGTCTTTCGCGGGGTCTCCTACTCCGGTTGTCCTGGAAACAGCCAGGGGAGGCGCAAGCTACAGAAGAGAGGGAGGCAAAGGAGAGAGCGAGGCTGAGTGGAGCGTCGCGGACCACCCGGGAGCCTCTGGCCGGGCTCCTCCCGCGCCTCCCCACTGTTGGGAACACTTGCCTTCGTCCCTTGCTCTGCTTCTCTTCTTCCTCCTCCTCCTTAGCCCCTGACAGGCGACTGCTACTGGGTCCTCTCAAAAGTAACTTCGGGGCGTTGTGGGTGTAGCTCAGAGGCAGAGCACTTGCCTAGTATGCGCGAAGTCCTGGGTTCGATCCCCAACACCGCAAGAAAAAAAGAGGAAAAGTAACTTCGCCACTTCTTCCGGCAACCCCGCCGAGCGTCATTTCCGGAAAGGGGCGGAGAGCGAAAGGTGACGGACTTCCGGTCCCTTAGGAACGGCCCGGAATCCACTGCCCCGCACGGAAGTCCTATATTCACCAAAAGTGTGCTCCACCGGGTAGCTCCGCTGGGGTCCCGCGGAAGAGTTCCGGAAAGTTCAGTCCAATGCTGGGCAAAAGGGCCGAAGGTGACCCCAAATCTTCCAGTCCCGTGCTTTGTGACCTTCTTCCGCCATGCGCTTACATGGGCCGGCGCCCAAAGACTTAATAGGCATAAAACTCCCTAGCAGCGACTGCTTTTCGCACATGATTTATTTGAAGAATGTTTGCCCTTTTTTGTTACACGCTTTCTGATATTGTAGGTGTGGAGTATGTCAGTTTTAAATACGTTAAATCACAAACATGGGTCCAGAAAAAATATATATAGTGCTCGATATGATATTCAAGGCCTCTTTCACGCTGTGTAAACGCTCTACCACTGAGCTTGCACCGGGAAACATATTTTGAAAACAAAATTTGGGGAGGCTGAGACAGGAGAATCGCCAGTTCAAAGCCAGCCTCTGCAACGGCGAGGCGCTAAGCAACTCAGTGAGACCCTGTCTCTACATAAAACACAAAATAGGGCTGGGGATGTGGCTCAGTGGTCGAGTGCCCCTGAGTTCAATCCTCAGTACAAAAAAAAAATGATGATTGGAAGCTTTAAAAATAAGAAACTTAGTCTCTCGCTACCTCAAATAGTGAAAATAATAACTTTTAAAGAAAATTCAGAGTACTTGAACAGATAGAAGATGAAATTGCTCCAAATAATTTTCCTCGCTGATAATCAGTTTTGGGGTTTTTTGTTTTTGTTTTTGTTTTGTTTTTGGTACCGCGGATTGAACTCAGGGGCACTCGATTACTGAGCCACATCCCCAGCCCTATTTTGTGTTTTATGTAGAGACAGGACCTCACTGAGTTGCTTAGCGCCTCACCATTGCTGAGGCTGGCTTTGAACTCGCGATTCTCCCGTCTCAGCCTCCCAAAGGGCTGGGATTACAGACGTGCGCTACCATCCTCGGCTAGTTTTTTTTTTTGTTGTTGTTGTTTTTAAATTTTTTTAGTTGTAGATGGACGCAATATCTTTATTTTATTTATTTATTTATTTATTTTTATGTGGTGCTGAGGATCTAACCCAGTGACTCATGCATGCGAGGCAAGGGCTCTACCACTGAGCCACAAACCCAGCCCTCCCCCGCTAGTTTTTTAATCAAACATTTATACATACTTAATTTTTTTTATTTTTTATTTTTGTGATGCTGAGAATGGAACCCACCAGGCCTCATGCTCTGCAGATCTCTACCGCTATGCTGCACTCTGCACTGCATGTTTTTTGTTTGTTTGTTTGTTTGTTTTTGAGAAAGACCAATATGTGATGATGCTCTCTTTTTTTTTTTTTTTTTTTTTTTT
>CM053414.1:47947990-47962717 GCA_028644305.1 Xerus rutilus
GATGATGCTCTCTTTTAACTTGCTTTGTTCGCTTCAGACTGGCCTCTGTGGCTATGGAAATTTCAGTCCAAGAATATCATAAATAAAATGAGTGGTTAATGTGGGCTTCCAAATCTGGCAGAACCTGGTGTCTGGGTCACTTCCTTGCTCTGCCTTGGTTAAGCCAAGTTACTTAACTTCCTTGCACCTTGTCTTCCTTGTCTGTAAGTGGGAGGGAGAACTAACCTGATTGTATTGTGCTTTTAATTACATGAGGTAAAAGGGATGAGGAGACTTGGGCTCAAGTGAGCCTGACATGTTGGAGCTTTGTTTATTCCTATGCGTTTTAAAGTTCGCTCTAACCTTCCACTCAGAAAAAAGTGCAAAAGGCTGATAGGGACTTAAGATGAATCACTGTACCACACTTTTGAAATGAGTCACATGAGGTTCAATATCCATTGACCTTATTGTAACTGGGGGAAATTTTATCTTGTGAAGGGTAGGTAGGAGGGCTCAGGAAGCCCTGTGTCAGGCATATGTAAACATCTGGTCAGTAGCAGTTTTGCCTGAGTCCAGTTGTGGACTAGTGTTCTCATTTGTAATTGATCCAATTCCTCCTCCTCACCCCAACCCTCACTTTTTTTGGGGGGGAGGGGTAACACCTTTATTGAGCTACAACTCACAGTCTACAATTCACCCACTTAAAGTAAAATTCATTTTTTAGTATATTCACAGAGTTATGCAACCATTATCATCAACAAATTTATTTTTTTATCTTTTGTTGTTGGCTGGTTGGCTGATTCTGTTGTCTTCTGGCTCTGCGGTGGTCTTGTGGAGTCTTTCATTATTCTGCGAACGCATAGTAGGCCTGCAGGCCTCAGAGCTCCCTGTGAACCACTGCATCAAGCTAGTTCTTCCTCAGCTATCATTATCTTTTATTTAAACAGAAACAGTAGCTACCAAACTTGTTACATAACACACCAATATCTCAGAGTGTTAAATCAATGCAGAATCTACTGTTGACAGGAATATTCACTAATAACATTGCCGAAATGTTGTAATGTTTCAACAAGCTGACTCTTTGGCTCTTTATTTAGAACTTCAGAGCTGGAAGGGGCTTGAAAAATATCTTATTTCAACCTCCTTATTTTATTTATTTTTGCGGTGCTGAGGATCATACTGAGGGCCTCATACCTGGGAGGCAAATTCCACCAGTGATCTTCATGAATGATTTTAGAACATTTTTTTGTCACCTACAATTTTTGCATCCCACCTGCAGCCCTAGACAACCATTAAATAACCTTCCACCTGTATGGCATTTCCATATTCTAGGCATTTCCTATAAACAGAATCTAGAGTCTATAGTTCTTTATGAGGGTATCTTTCACTTTTGTTTTCAAGGTTCATTTAAGTGGTAGCATTTATCAATGCTTCCTTTCTATTTATGGCTGAATAATATTCTATTGTATGGATATACCAGAGTTTGTTTATCCATTGGTCAGAGATTAATACTTGGGTTGTTGGTATTCTTGGCTATAATGCTGCTACAAATATTCTTTTTTTTTTTTTTTGCTGCTACAAATATTCATGAACAAATCTTTGTGTAGACATGTTTTCACTTCTCTTGGGTTTATACTTTGATGTGGGATTGTTGGGTTATTTGGTACTCTATGTTTAGCCTTTTGAGGAACTGCCAGAGTGCACGCACCAATTTATATTCTTACCATTTGAGAGCTTAATTTCTCCACTTTTTTTTTTTTTGGTACTGGAGATTGAACCCAGGGGCACTCGACCACTGAGCCACATCCCCAGCCCTATTTTGTGTTTTATGTAGAGACAGGGTCTCACTGAGTTGCTTAGTGCCTCGCTGTTGCTGAGGCTGGCTTTGAACTCGTGATTCTCCTGTCTCAACCTCCCTAAGTGCTGGGATTACAGGCTTGCGCCACCGCTCCCGGCTTCCACTTTTTTTTTTTTTTTTAAGAAATTTTGTCTTTTTTCTGTGTTGCCCAGTCTGGTGTGAAACTCCTGGACTCTAGTAATCCTCCTGCCTCAGCCTCCCAGTTAGCTGTGCCAAAGGTGCTGACCAGCATTCCTGGCTCCTGTATTCCTTTCTTTCTTTTTTTTTTTTTGGTATTGGGAATTAAACCCTGGCATGCTTAACCACCGAGCTATATCCCCAGCCCTTTTATTTTTCATTTTGAGGCAGGATATCACTAAATGGCCCAGGCTGACCTCAAATTTGCAAATTTGTAAATTTGTGATCCTCTTGCTTCAGCTTCTAAAGTAGCTGGGATTACAAGTATGGGCCAGCACAGGTGATCCTGCAGTGTAAAGATTAAGGCAGAAAGAATTTCATTACCATGCTAATTGAACTAGCTTGTTTGGGAAATTTAACTGTCTTTTTAATGCTGATTTCTCTGGACAGTTTAGTTTCATGTTGGTGACAACTTTGGCCTGAGTGACTCCATTTTGTTTTTAGTCTAGTCTGTTGGGAGTTTAAAAGGATGACCTCCTGGGGCTGGGGTTGTGGCTCAGTGGTGGAGCTCTTTCCTAGCATGCATGAGGCATTGGGTTTGGAAAAAAAAAAAAGAATGACCTCCTGTAATTTTTATTTAATGTGTGTGATTCTGTGGCTGTGTTGGCATAGAGGTGAGCAAGAATGGGAGAAGTGGGAGGCAAGAGGGAGTAGCTGTCAAAAGGCTCCTGGCCTGCAGTTGACCTGGAAGACTCAATACCCATCATACCACCAAGTAAGGGCGTACATTGCCCCCCCCCCCCCCAGCGGCTGGGGCTATGGAAGAAATCCATCTTAGGAAGGTGGGCAGACTACTCAGAGCCACCAAATGTCAACACTAGTCTCCCCAGCATTCCACCACAGGGGGCCCTTACTCTTCTCTGTAGATTCTTAGGCACATATCACATTCCCAAGGTCGCACAAGCACCCGCAAGTAGCTCAGAGGGTTAGTTATTTGACTTTTTGCCAGTGGCAGTAGGCCAGAAAGGACGAAGTGATCCAAGTGCACAGGCACATGCCCTCAATTTTCACACAGTGCAGTTCCCAAGTAGGGAGGCTGCTTGTCCCTCTGAGATTTTGTACCACTGCAAATTCCCACCCCCTATGCTAACAAAAGCCCCAAGCCTCCTCATTTTGGCACATTTGGGTGCCTAACCCCTCTGCCCACCCCTTTCTGAGCCATAGCTCATTTCCCCTTACCTCTCCCTGCTTACAGTAATTGCTGTCTTGGCCTTGCTGTGCTTCTGCTTTTGCCCCTGGCTGACTGCCTGATCTCAGGCATTACACCGGAGCACCAAGGATCACCCTGCAGTCCAGTCAAACTCCAGTAATAGTTACTATTCTGAAATGGAATTCTGAGATAATGCAATCCACCTATGTGTACAACAACAAAAGACCATTTTATTTCACCAACTGTAACACAAAAACTAAATAGGTAGGAACTCATTTGTAATAAATTCTCCAATGCAGGTAACAAGATAATGTGGCAGCCAGATCCTTCCTGGAGACGGAGAACCACTGGGGATTTAACAACTGCATTGCAGTCTCCTCAGGTGTGCTGTGTCATCAGCTCAAACGCCTCAAGCAGTGTTGCCCTAGGTGACATGATTTTTTTCCCAAGAGTGCAGCCAAATCTTAATAAAATTATCAACAACACATTATAATTATATGAAAAATTCTGAGATGTCCTCAATTTAACTTCAAAGCCCATAGGAGAGTGGTGGTGGGAGAGAGGGAAGGAACGTTAACCAGCTGCTGGCAAAATAGACAAAAAGAACAGTTCACATTTCTGAACTTAGGTTGAAACACTGACTTAAATTCCTTCACAGGGGCTCAAGTGTGCTCAGTGTTGGAGCATTTGCCTAGCATGCACAAGGCCCTGGGCTCCATCCTCAGCAAGGCAAGTAAACAAAAAAACAACCAAAAAAAAAAAAATCAGAGAGGGAACAGCAGTTCTGATGAAGTGTCCTTTTGGACCAGGCGTGGTCTACTCTGGCTGAGCACTCACCCTCGGACTACAATTCCCAGCGGCCCGTGCAGCTATGTATGGTCACGTGATTAACGCCAACCAATGGAACTGCGGCAAGAGCAATCCAGCAGCAAGGGAAACGAGGTGTCTGCACTGATTCTTTAGTGTTCCTGAGTTCTGTTCCGGCGCGGCTGGGCTCCCTGTAATTCCCGCTTCTCTGGAGGCTGAGGCAGGAGGGTCGTAAATTCAAGGCCAGCCTGGACAATTTAGCGAGACCCGCTCTCGAATTAAAATAAAAAGGGCTAGGGATGGTAGGACTTGCCTAGCATGCGTGGAAGCCCTGGGTCCCGTCCCCATTACCCGAAAAAAAGAAAAAAATCCAGTTCAAATCCCCACCGAGTGCACTAAGGCCACCTGGACCTGAGGTATCTTTGAAATGTGGACGATAATCCCTCTCACAAAATTAGACGATTAAATAAAATATTGGATTGAGAAAACTCCCAATACTTTCCCTAATCACATCCTGAGTCCCCGAGAGGGATGTGTTGAGTGATTTTGGAGACCCAAGAAAGTCAGGTGCCCTCGCTTGAGAGCCTCCTGGTCTGATGGTGGAGGCTGATGCAAAGGGACGAGACAGGAGGTAATGTGGGTCCCTTTTTGCCGGGTTGTGTTCAGAAGGCAATTTCTTCTGGCCAGCTTGCGCAGGGGCAGTTAGGAAGGAAGCATTTGTTCTGCTTTTACCATCGGTGGAGAAGGTGAGCGAGGCGGCATTCCAGGCAAGCCTGGTGTGTATTCCAATTCGGTTAAAACAATTTGCAGTGGAGGCTCGTGCGGGGCAGGGTGGGGTGAGGGGTTACCTGAGAAAATAGGTCCCCACTACCACCGTGTGGCCATTTGGGGATTTACAGGCAAGGCTTCTCAAACTACTTTAGAAATTTAGATCTGGGATCCTGCCTACAGCGTAGTGATAGTGGTGGTGGTGGTGGTGGTCGTTGGGGGTGAGCTAAGGGACCCTAGATAGAGGGTTCTGGTTGCTGAAAAAAAGAGAAGGGTGAGGGTTATTATAGAGATCCTGCCTGTTTACTGTGTCAGAGAAATCCCCTAGCGCTTGGCCATTTTAGTTTTATTTTGAGATAGGGTCTAACTAAAGTTGCTGAGGCTGGCTTTGAACTCGCAATCCTCCTGCTTCAGCCTCCTGAGCCGCTGGGATTATAGGTGTGCGCCACCACACGGGGTTTTTTTAAAAAATATTTTTTTTAGTTGTAGATGGACACAATAGCTTTATTTTTATGTGGTGCTGAGGATCAAACCCAGTGCTTCACACATGCAAGGCAAGCACCCTACCACACTGAGCCAAACCCCAGCCCCACCACACGGGGTTTTCCCTCCATTTTGCTCCCCTCCTTTCATGTCCTCCTTCCTTACCCAGCAGAGATTGTATGATCAGCCACCATCATCCTGTCTTGTACACTCTAAACTTGACTCCCCCAGTTACAATCACCTGTTGAAACCACCACCCTAGCTCACCCAGGTGAGTAAGTGGGCACATTCAGACACATCCCTGCAGATGGCAGGTGGACATTCAGAGCCAATGGGCAGGCTGCACAGTCCCCTTCTCCACTGCCTAAGAAACCTGGCTCTCACTTTGTCTCCCAACCCCCAACACCTCTCCTCTTCATTCTCAATTCTTCTTTTGCTGAAAAAAAAAAAAAAACCACAAACAAAAAACAGAAGCAATCAAAAAGAAACTCCTCTGATCACTACTGGCTCATGTATAAAATATACTTACACTACTTCCCCTCCCATGTGAGAGGCCACCCCTTACATGAGCACTGACACCTTCTTTTCTCCCCGCCCATGTTTCCTCCTCTCTGCACCATTACTTGTGCAACCCATGAGCTTTGATCGCTTTAGAATTCCCCGTCACTGAATGCTACGCTTCCTCATGGTGCTGCTGGGAGTGGTTCCAGAGACCTGGAGGTCCTGGGTCCCCTCTGCCTGGGTACTCCCTTTATGTAACTCTTGAAGATTCCTTTCCTCCAGGGTCCACCTCTGAGACTTTCCTGCTATAGCATCTCAAAGGGAACCCAAGTTCAAGGGTTGAGTCCTGGGCTGGGGAAGTAGCTCAGTGGAGTGTGCTCAAGCCCTGGGTTCAATCCCCAGGAGGAGAAGGAGAAAGAGGAGGAAGAGGAAGAAGAGGAGGAGGAGGAAGAGGTGGAGGAGGAAGAGAAGAGGAAGAGGAGGAGGAAGACTACTGAGGGGCACCACCTACTGCCTCAGAGGGAGGTGAACAGTGGCATCATCCAGCAGATCCAGAGAGGGACATAACCAAGCATACAGAGTGTTTGTTTGTTGCAATGGGAAATGAAAGAGAGGAAGGAATGCCATAGCTCCCATCTGCAGACTCTGTCACTGTCCCCAAGCTGACCATCTTTTTAATATCCGCTATTCTGATGACAGTGTATTGATATCATGGTTTTTTTTTCTTTCTTTCTCTGCTCCCTTCCCCTCTCCTCCTCCTTCCCCTCCTCTTCCTGTGCTTGGGATGAAACCCAGTGCCTCACACATGCTGGGCCAGCATTCTGCTACTGAGCTACAGCCCCAGCACCACTTTGTAGTGTTTTGTCTGTTTTTAAATTTTTTTCAGTTGTCAGTGGATCTTTATTTTATTTTTTACATGTGGTGCTGACGATCGAACCCAGTGCCTCATGCATGCAAGGCAAGCGCTCTACCACTGAGCCACCGCCCCAGCCCCCCACATTGTAGTTTTAATATGCATATCCTTGATGAGATATGACCATAACCCAAATCATTACATAACATACAAAGCCAGATATTAGAAGAGTGAGCAGAGGGAGAGAAGAGTTGATTCCTTATTTTTCATAGTGGGAAGGCAAAGAATAATGTCTAAAATGGAAAAATCAAGAAACAATATTAGCCGGGCATGGTGGCACACTCCTGTAATCCCAGTGGCTTGGGAGGCTGAGGCAGGAGAATCACGAGTTCAAAGCCAGCCTCAGCCATTTAACAAGGCACTAAGCAACTCAGTGAGACCCTGTCTCTAAATAAAACACAAAATAGGACTGGGGATGTGGCTCAGTGGTCAAGTGCCCCTGAGTTCAATCCCTGGTAACCCCTCACCCCCTAAAAAGAATAAAAACATTAAAGAATGAGAAAGAAAAAAAAGCTTGACAGCATTAGTGGTCAGGAAATGGACAGTTCAATAATGATGAAAAAACATTCTTTCTACACTATCTGACAGCAGGTAGCATTGTGAGGATGTGGGTGGGTGGTGTTGCTATGGCCCTAGGCCCTGCAGTGGGAAGTGCCCACACTTAGACCATTATAGGAGCTCTGGGGAGCAATCTAGCAATAGCTGTCAAAATCTAGAACTCACACATGGTCTCTGCTTGAGAGTTCCAGGTCTAGAGACTGATGTGTGGATATTATGGACCACATGCAGAGAAAATATAGCTTATATTGTTTATAACTGAAAAAGGAAGAGCAATATATAGATTGGTTATATAAATAGTGCTTTTTTAATACTCTGGGATACAATGTAGCTATTTAAAAGAAAGTTTGCTGAAGTGCTTGCAACAAAGGGTACTGATATCTGGAATTTATTTTGGAATCAAGAAAATGAGCCTGGCTTGGTGCTACACACCTGTCACCCCAGTCACTTTGGAGGCTGAGACAGGAGGATTGCAAGTTTGAGTCTAGACTCAGCAACTTAGAGAGAACTTGTCTCAAAATAAAAAAAGAAAAAAAATTAAAGGGCTGGGGCTGTAACTCAGTGGTAAAATGCCCCTGAGTTCAATCCCTAGTACTAGAAATAAATAAGATTTGTGAATTTTATCATAGGTAAATTGTATCTTCCGCTTACTTTTCTTGTATGTACTGGTACTGGGAATTGATCCCAGGGGTACTTTAATACTGAGCTACATGCTACCTTCCCAATGCTCTCCTTCCTTCCTTCCTTCTTTCTTTTCCATTTTTTTTTTCTTTTTGAGACAGGGCCTCACTAAATTGCCAAGGCCGGTGTCCAACTTCTGATCCTCCTGTCTCAATCTCCAGAGTCACTAGGATCACAAGTGTGCACCACTTCATTATATCTAATTTGTAAAAGTCTGAGTTATATGGTTAAGTAGGACAATAAGACACAGATCAAGGGCTGCAGTTGTGGCTCAGTGGCCTCGCATGTGTGAGGCACTGGGTTCAATTCTTAGCACTACATATAAATAAATAAAATAAAGGTCCATTGACAACTAAAAAATATTTTTAAAAGATGCTGATCAACTAGCAAAATCTGTTTTTATTTACTAAATAAAATGTGCCTGCTGATATTTACAGGCAAATCTAATCTAGTGAGCCAAAAATCTCTGATTATTATTTTTTCCAATAATACCTGTAATTCCAGCAACTCTGGAGGCTGAGGCAGAAGGATCACAAGTTGGACACCAGCCTCAGCAACTTAATGAGACCCTGTCTCAAAAGAAGGGGGGAGGGGCGGGCTATAACTTAGTGGTAAAGCACCCCTGGGTCAATCCCCATTGTGTGTGTGTGGGTGTGGGTGTTCAATAATGTTTGCGGTCCCAGGCTCAGTGGATTTTTCTTTTTAAAAATGCAGATTCTTTTTTTTTTTAATATTTTTTTTTAGTTATAGATGGACACAATGTCTTTATTTTATTGCTTTGTATGTGATGCTGAGGATCGAACTCAGGGCCTCACGCATGCAAGGCAAGCGCTCTACCGCTGAGCTACAATCCCAGCCCTAAAAATGCAGATTCTTTAGGGCCCATCTCAGGCCTCCTAAGCCAGAATTTCCAAGGATGACCGGGGATCTGCCTTTTCACTTGATTTGTCATGTTGGTTAAATTTTGAGATGCTTAATCAAGGAAAGAAGGAGGGCTACAGGGAGAGACAGAGACAATTCGTGCGAATTATTTTCGAATGG
The DNA here is from genome assembly GCA_028644305.1 of Xerus rutilus. Lineage (NCBI taxonomy): Eukaryota > Metazoa > Chordata > Mammalia > Rodentia > Sciuridae > Xerus > Xerus rutilus. Next base: position 47,956,907 of record CM053414.1, read on the forward strand.
CGGTGTCACTACCGCTTGTGTGCCGTGTACATCCGTGTGTTTCTATATTTTCCAAACACCAGAGTCCAGGGCTCCTAGCCCCGCGGCGCTGCCTGGAGTCCTCGCTGACCTAATCTGACCCTCTCTCCGCTCCCCAGACGCTTGCAAACCCTCACGGGTCCCTCTTACTTGTTCAACCATATATTTATAGTCTCAGAAAAGTGAAGTGAAAGTTGAAAGTAAAAACCGATAAAGACTAAAGGGGACCGGGTCCTAGCTGAGAACACGCCACCCCCATCCCCGCCAAAGGTGGAGGTGAGGAGCCAGGGACACAGGAAAATACTTCGGGCGACCTCACAAAAATACTCATAGGTGACCTTTAAAAGCACCCCTCCTCCCGATGTCACACACCGAGAGATTTCACCTCCGGGGGATGGAGGGAGGGCGTGCCTAGGGCGGAGTCTCAGGGGAAAAAGGGCCCCCAGGAAGCTTGGGTCCACTCCGGTCCTCCAGAGATGTCGCCGCCGCTTCTCTGCCTGCTTCTGTTGACGTTGTTGAGCTCAGAGCCCGTCCGGGCCAAGCTGATCAGGTATGGGGATCCCACCCGCCACGCCAACCCTGAGGATTCTCCACCTATTGTCCTTTAAATCTGGCGCGCCCTAGTTCAGTGGCTTCCAAACTCAGCACACCAGAATCCCTGGCTTCTGTTTCTTGGGTTCCCAGATCTCTAAACCGGGGTCTCACCCTTGAAGGCTCTAACATGATATCCTCTGTAGCTCCTCACTTCCATTTTTTTCAGTCTAGGGTTCCCTAATGTAGAGACCCATAGTTGGGGTCCCCTCCTCCTTTTTTTTTTGGTACCAGGGATTGAACCCAGAGGTGCTTCACCACGAAGCCACATCCTCAGCCTTTTTTTAAATTTATAAATAGGATCTTGCTGGGTTGCTCAGGGCCTCACTAAATTAATTGCCTTGGACTCATGATCCTCCTGCCTTAGCCTCCCAAGTCGCTGGGATTACAGGTGTGCACACCATTGCGCTTCCTCCTCCTTTCAGGATAGGCATGTGTGTGTGTGTGTGTGTGTGTGTGTGTGTGTGTGTGTGTGTGTGGCCACTTCAGGTCCCATTCTGAGCTCAGAAGATCTGGTTTGGGGGTCTGTAGCCAGATGATCCCCCCACCTTCCAGATCATGGAGACCAAAATCTGTAGCCTTTAAACTGCAACTCCTCCAAATTCACATCCTCCAAACTCTTCAGGCCTTAAAAATTCCAATTTTGGGGACCCCATTCAAGGGGCCCTTTCCCGCCACCTTGCCTCGCAGCCTTCCTCCACCTCTCCCTTCCTCTTCTCCTCTCCTCACCCCTCAGGCTCTTGGTGGGGGAGGGGGACTCTGCCCGGAAGCATTTTCCCCACTTCACATTCTCCTGCCTCTCAAGACTCAGTCATGGGAATTGGGGGGGGGGGGCAAAGGTGTGAGCCAGGGGACAGAGCTCGAAGGCAGGTACAAAAATATTGCCCACATGATTTTTGTCAACCTGGTTTTTGAACTTAATATAGCATGGGTATTTTCCAAGTCCATGCAGAGCAGTGAGTGTCAGAATGTTGTGCAGGATGGAGAGCTCCAGCATGACCCAGGAATCTGGAAATGCAAATGTTCCATTCCAGACCTACTTAATCAGAAACTAAGAGATCTGAATTTTAACTAGCCCTCTGGGTCAGGAATTGGCAAACACTGCTCAAGGGTCAGTTTGCAAATAAAGCTTAAGGAGACCCAGCCCTGTTCATTCATTTATATAGTGTCTATGGCTACTTTCAAGCTCTGTAACAGAGTTTAGTTATGACAGAGAGTAACGGACCTGCAAAGTCTTTACAGAAGGTTTGCCCAGCACCCCTGATCTAAGTGATTCTGCTTCCTGCTAAAGTTTTGAGAACCACTGATATAGTGAGCTACTTCCTCATTTCTAGTGGTTAAATGAGATTCTGTACATGTATGTTCCACGACAGAGCCAAGCCAAACCCATTGCTGGCCGTTGGACAGCTGCCTGTTTCCAAAGTCAGGCACATCCTCATGAACACATCTTTCTGCACTCACCTCTTGTAGATGGAATTCCTAGACTGACATTGTTGGGTTAAAAGATGTGTCAAAGGTTTTTCTGGTTCCTTGGTTTCTTTTATTTCTGAAAGCTTCCAGTAATAGCCTTCAACATCATTTTCTAGTTAAAAATAAAACGAGAATGGAATGTTAACACAGGACCCGATAACACGGGACCTGATCTCTCTCTGTCTCTGTGTGATACTGTGTGTTGAACCCAGGGTCTTGCACATGCTAAGAAAGCACCTAACACTGAGTTACATCATCCGTAACACCTAGACCTCCACTTTTTAAAAAAATTTTGATTCTTTTAAAAATTTTTTAAAGTTTAAATGGACACAACACTTTTATTTATTTTCAGTGGTGCTGAGGATCAAACCCAGTGCCTCACATGTGCTAGGCGAGCACTCTGCCACTGAGCCACAGCCACAGCCCCCAGACCTCCACTTGCTGGAGTTGGCCTCCAACTTATGATCATCTTGCCTCAGCCTCCTCACTAGTTGGGATTATAGGCATGTGCCACCATGCCCTAATATCTTCATAATTTCCTGGAAAGAAAGCAATGGAACAATTAGCCAAACACAGAACTAATTTTTTAAAAAAATTCTCAATTAAAAAAAAAAGGCATAGGGGCTGGGATTGTAGCTCAGCGGTAGTGTGTTTGCCTTGCATAGGTGAGGCACTGGGTTCGATCCTCAGCACCACATAAAAATAAATAAAATAAAGATATTTGTGTCCATCTACAACTAAAAAAATAAAAATTAAAAAAAAGGCATAGACTGGCAGTGTATCTCAGTGATAGTCTGTGCTTTGCACAAGTGAGGCCCTGGGCACTATCCCCAGCACAGAAAAGTGTATAATTCTAAGGCATTTGATACATATTTGCCGAATCAAAAATCATCTTCCTAAAAGTGTGTATCATTTTACACTCTCCCTCCTGTCTCAGACAGTATTTTCAGTTCTTTGCCAACTCGCAGAGTGAAACAAAGTTTCTCACTCTTGTCCCTTGCATGTATTTGAAGACTGTTGGGGAGGTATCAAACATCTTTAATGTGTTTAGAAACTTTGTATTTCTTTTTTTAAAAAAATTTTTCTTAGTTGTAGATGGACTCAATACCTTTATTTATTTATTTTTATATTTATTTATTTTTGGTACTGGGGATTGAACTCAGGGGCACCCGACCACTGAGCCACATCCCAGCCCTATTTTGTGTTTTATGTAGAGACAGGGTCTCACTGAGTTGCTTAGCTCCTCGCCATTGCTGAGGCTGGCTTTGAACTCGCGCTTCTCCTGTTTCAGCCTCCCTAAGTGCTGGGATTACAGGCTTGAGCCACCGCACCCAGCTTATTTATTTATTTTTATGTGGTGCTGAGGATTGACCCCAGTGCCTCACGCATGCCAGGCAAACCACTCTACCTCTGAGCTATAGCCCCAGCCCTAGAAACTCTGTACTTCTTTTGAGAATTACCCACTTGTGTTCTCTACCATTTCCCTGCTGTCAAGAACTGCAATTAGCTTGCTACAGTATCATGGTTGCTCCAAGAAGTCACAAGACTCCCAGATCAGAGACAAAGGCAGTTTATTACTCCCAACAATAGCAGTAGCAGGACTGCTGGCATCTGTTTCCGTTTTCTGAGTCCATTTCACAAGATGATATGAAGAGGGTCAGGTGATTCCTGCACATGCAGTAAGGTCATTATAGGAAAGGAACTCAGAGCTTAAGTGACCTGGAATCTTTTATAACGGATCATAAACCTGCCTGCTCCTTAAATCAAGAGAAAGATGTTATCTATCTTCTGTGACTATTCATGAAACAAAATCCTTGAAAATACAGTTGGGACAAAGGAAGCCAGTGCCTCTGTAGACATGTGAGGTCCACGGAGAATTGCCTCCCAATACTGAGTTTCATTATCCTTATGGTTAGCACAAAGAGACTGAGCCGGACACAAACTTCACAAATCATTTCAGCCTTAATTCAGGAACGGGACTGTATCTACAGAGGTGGATCCACTTTTCTGGTGGAAAATGAGCCACTGAACAAAGGAGGGGACGGGGCTTATATAGGGTATGAGTGATTTAGTGAGTGTGTCAATTTGGGCACTCAGGAATTTGAGTTTTTGGGTTAGGGGTTAGGAGTTACCTCAGAAGAAATTAGTGTTTCCTAGAGACTATCATTCTAGGTTTGATGAAACACTTTCTCCCCACCTGCAGCCAGTATCCGAAAGGGATTTATCTTGAGAAACTTGAAAGCTATGAATGTATGCTTTCTTTTTCATTCCCTTTCCCAGGCCACACTGCCTTGGGGGTTTTCATTTTCCATATCCAATACTTACTCATTTTTAGAAACTCTTTGCATAGTGGGAATATTAACTTTTTGACATACAACTTGTAATTATTTCCCCAGACTTCTTTTTCTTCTTTTTTCTTTTTGGTTTTTTTATTTACTTCTCTCTCCACTCCCTCCCCCAGAGGTTTAAAGTTTTAAGAGTCCCACTCATCAATCTGCTCCTCTTGGTGTCACGATTAGAAAAGCAGTCCCCTTCCCAGAGTTACTTTAACATTTCTTATGATCTTATAATTTTATTTCACCTTAAATCTTTGACATATATGCACTGTATTATTGATTGATTGATTGATTGATTGATACCAGAGATTGAACCCAGGGGTGCTTAACCACTAAGCCACATCCCAGCCCTTTTATTTAGAGACAGGGTTTTGCTGAGTTGCCAAGTTGCTCAGGCTGGCTTTGAATTTGTGATCCTCCTGCCTCAGCCTCCTGAGCTGCTGGGATTACAGGCGTGCACTACGGTGCCCAGCTCTATGCAATGTATTTCAGTGTAAGGAGGAAGTTATGATTTTTCTTTCTTTTGCTTACATTCCCCTCTGTCTTCTCCCCCCTACATGGTGACAAAAAGAATTCCTAAACATGATCAATGAAGCATACAAGAGTTCATCATTCCAGGTTTTCACAAGGGCTAGATTTTATGTTTGGGTCTTTGGAATCCTTTAAGAATGGTAATTCCTCAGGAATGGCTTATTTTAAGTGTTTGGAAATTGACAGGTCTTTGAGATGTTCTGTTTGGGTTGCGTTGCTCTTATAAAGTCTCTGGGGATATTTGTTATCATGGTGCTTTCCATAGAATTTCCAGGAAGGTTGCTATTGTGAAGTTTCTGGTAACCAGTGCTGTTGTAGGGCCCTGGCGTGTCTAACTTGCCATCATATGCTATTTGGGAACTGCATTATAGAGGGCTTCCAGGAAGGGTGGCTTTCTGTCAGCACCCTCTTTCCCGTCAGGATCCCTCTTCACCGAGTCCACCCTGGGCCCAGAATCCTGAACCCACTGAAGGCATGGGGAGAGCCAGCAGAGCCCTCTAAGTTGGAGACCCCATCCACCGGGGACAAGCCCTTCTTTGTGCCTCTCTCCAAGTTCATGAATGTGAGTCGCAGCCACACACAGCCCCACCCTCATGCCCTGAAGCCGAATTCTCTTCATTTATCCTAGGATGTCTCCTCTTTCACCATCAGGTCCAGTATTTTGGGAAAATTGGGCTGGGAACGCCTCCACAAAACTTCTCTGTCGTCTTTGACACTGGTTCCTCCAATCTCTGGGTTCCATCCAAGCGATGTCACTTCCTGAGTCTGCCTTGCTGTGAGCTGATGGGGGTGCACGGAGGAGGGGCGGGGCCTCACCTTCCCTAAGGTTTTTGAGCCACCATTGTTGGTAAGAAGTCACACAGGA
>CM053414.1:47963217-47996172 GCA_028644305.1 Xerus rutilus
AAGAAGTCACACAGGAGGCTCCCACTCCCCGGTGACCGCGACGCCTCCTTGATCCCCCGAATCAGGGTTCCACCACCGCTTTGATCCCAAGGCTTCCAGCTCCTTCCAGCCCAATGGGACCAAGTTTACCATTCAGTATGGAACTGGGCGGCTAAACGGAATCCTGAGCGAGGACAAGCTGACCGTGCGTGATCACAAGAAGGCCTGACCTTGGGAGAACCGCAGTGACCAAAACCGTCTGAATCTGGGAGGGGCTTAAAGAAGCGGGGCCTCCTGCGCAAAGAGGCAGGGTTTGGGGGGCGAGGCTTCCCAAGCAGGGAGGTAAAGTTCCCTGGGTAGCTGGGACTTGTTTCCGGATGTTTATAGATCCAGGATTCATGTCTTGCTTTGGGGATCTCAGGGATAGGTGGACAATGTCCTTCCAGCAGTAACCGGCCCAATCTCAATCTACTCCTAGATTGGGGGAATCAAGGATGCACCAGTGACTTTTGGGGAGGCTCTGTGGGAGCCCAGCTTGGTCTTCACTTTCGCCCACTTCGATGGGATACTGGGCCTCGGTTTTCCCGTTCTGGCTGTGGGAGGAGTTCAGCCCCCGCTGGATGCACTCCTGGAGCAGGGACTGCTGGATAAGCCTGTCTTCTCCTTTTACCTTAACAGGTACTGGGGGAGGGTCTCCCTACCTACAAGTCCAGTCCCCAGGAAGGAGGTTCTGCCACCCACCCCCATTCAGGAAGTCCCATCATCCTTTCGGAAAGTCATCCACTCAACAAAGGGATCTTCAGCCTCCAAATGAGGAGAAGTGCTTGTTCCATATAAGAAATGTCCGAACCCTATTCATAAATTTCACAGCTTAAGTGACTACTTAAACCACACTAAAGAAACTCACCATCACTTCAAAATGCTCCACGTTTCAAAATCAAACAGATAATTTCATGCACTTTCCTCTGAAAACTTAGGAACACTCTTCACCATAAAGAAAACTCAAGTTCCATTTGAGAACACTCATCAGGAAGTCAAGAATTACCCATTGAGAACAACCTTACACTCAGAAAGTCCAGTTCACCGTCCAGGTCTCCGCCCCCCAAGTCTCCACCCTGCTTGCCCCAGGCCCATCACACACAGTCAAACAAGCTGGTGTCTACTCAGTTACCCCAACATGCAACCCACTATGGAAGTCCAGCCTTCCTCTTAGTAGATGGGCCCTCCTCCATCTTCCAGGAAGTCACTACTCCCTCTTCTGGTTATTGATAGCCAACTCAGGAAACCCAATGCCTCTCTTGATACCAGGACACAGAATTCAGAGTCTCATCACCTGCTCAGGAAGCCACCCCAGCTCTACACGAATCACACATACAGAGCCAGTTCAGAAACCTCAGTGCTCTGCGTGGTAATTACCACAGTTCAGGACATTTCCCCCCAGAGTTCTGCCTTCCACAGTCACATGAGGCCTCATCTCCACTTTTGGACGCCCCCAAACACACTATAGTCCTTTCCCAGCAACAAAAGCACCATTTTCCTTCACTTCTTGCTTCTAGTCCCAACATGTAGGCCTCACTCACACTCTACTGCCCCCATCTGGAACTGAGAAAAGACCCACAGGCACGGAGTCCCAGCCCTGGTCTGTCCTGGGGCTGGACACCACAGCACTCTGCTTCTGCAGGGACTCTGAAGGGACTGATGGAGGAGAGCTGGTCCTGGGGGGCTCAGACCCCACTCACTACATCCCACCCCTCACCTTCGTCCCAGTCACAGTCCCTGCCTACTGGCAGATCCACATGGAGGGGTAAGTGGCTTGCCTCCTATGGCACTGGGGAGCTGCGGAAGGTATTTGAGCAGGAATCTCCCGTTTTCGCTCGTTCTCTTTATTCCAGGTGCCTTCCTGGACCCTGCCTCTAATACCTGTCCCCTTTCCCCTCACAGTGTGAAGGTGAGCACAGGGCTGACTCTCTGTGCCCAGGGCTGTGCTGCCATTCTAGACACAGGCACATCCCTCATCACAGGACCCTCTGAGGAGATCCAGGCCCTGAACGTAGCCATTGGGGGATTTCCTTTGCTGGCTGGGGAGGTAAGGACACAGTCTTTGGTGAGTGTGGACTGGGGAGGCTGATGGGAATTTGATGGCAGACACTGGGCAGGATGCTGGGACCAAAGGGGAGGAAGCAGGTAGCTATAAAGTGTCCCAGGGTAGAAGGAACTGGACCTTTGCATGATGGGCTGAAACACAGAGGGAGGAAGCAAGGCCATCTCCAAGCATCTGCTCTGAATGACTCAGGTGTGGTGGTTGGGAGAGGGATGAGACTGCCTGGTTATTTAGGAATGGATGAGAGAGGGCTTGGTGACAAGGCCTGTCCATACAAGGCCCTGAATAGCTAGCTGTCCAATACAGACATTACCCTATGGCACTGGGGAGCTGCGGAAGGTATTTGAGCAGGAATCTCCCTCCTGTCTTCGCTTGTTCTTCTCTTCTAGTACCTCATTCAATGCTCGAAAATTCCATCGCTTCCCCCAGTGTCCTTCCTCCTTGGTGGGGTCTGGTTTAACCTTACGGCCCAGGACTATGTTATCCAGGTGTGTGAGTCATATTGACGTCTGCGTAACAACAAAAACCGACTCGCGGGGGCGGAGCTGCGAGTGAGACCACCAGGGTGGGGTAGCCGCCACAGAAACATTTCTTGCTCTCTTTTGGGAAAGTGGGCGGGGCGAAGCATTAACTCCCGGGAAAGAAGCAGGCTCCTGGGAAAGTGGCTTGTTGTGACACCCAGTGGCCCCGTCTTGTCATCTTGCAGATTGTTCAGGGTGGCTTCCGCCTGTGTGTGTCCGGCTTCCAGGGCTTGGACATACCTCCGCCTGCAGGACCCCTCTGGATCCTCGGCGACGTCTTCTTGGGGACCTACGTGTCTGTCTTCGACCGCGGGCACAAGAACGGCGGCGCCCGGGTGGGCCTGGCGCGCGCTCGTTCCCGCGTAACTGGCGGCAAGGGGACGAACCCGCGCAGGCGCAATTCTTCGGCTGACGCCCTTGCTAGGCGCATGCGCGCCCGCATGTAGCCGAGGTCCATCCCGCATCTTAGTACAAATCCAGTATTTCCATTGAAACAACGCACCTGGATCGCTCCTTTTAAGCACACATGTTTTAGAGAGAAAAACTGGTGTTCAGCCCTCTGGGATCGAGGAGGGGAAGGGTATCACCCCTATTCCGCAGGGTTCCCACTAGCGAGGGGAGTCTCATACTACAAATACCACGAACCCCTAACCTTTTCTCTGCCTCCAGTCAAAGGCTCCCGGCCTCGCGAAGCATCGTGGATGTTGTAGTCCACGCCATGTTTACATTTTAGCGGGGGCGAGCGCAGCCACAACAAGCGTGGGAGGCGACAGGTCGCGACGATAGCGACAGGTGGCAGTGGTGTGTATGGGGAGATGTGGTGGCTGAAACTGGTAAAGGATTTCCTAACCCTTGTTCTAAGGAGGAGGGGATACCATTCCTGTGGACTTCATCTTTTGTTCCTTTTCTCTCCCCTTGGGATTCGGGGACCCCTGAGTCCGCCATAAAGGCGGAGCTTGAAGCCCCCGAGTTGGGGGGAGCGGTGCTGCCCCTCCTCCGGTGGTGATGTCACTACCCCTTCAGCAGCTTCTCGCTGCCCAGAGCTGCTGGGTCACCCTCCCCCTGTCGCCAGCCCCGGATCCCCCCATCCCCGCCTCGCCTCGACTTGGGGTGAGTACGGGGGAGGCGGCGGAGGCTAAGGTCCGGGGGCGGTAAAACAGCCCAAGTGCTGGTTTGGGAGGTAGGAGACTTGGAAGACCGGGAGCCAAAGATTACAGCGGAGGGATCTCCTTTGATTCTGAGCTTTGGGGCCAAGGTACTTGAAGGGTCCCTGTAGAACCAAGGATTTTAGGCAGGGAGTCCTCGTGTTTTCCGCGTTAGTGAGACTCCCTTTCCTAGATTTGGAAAAGCTGGGAATGGGGGTGGGGGAACAAGAAAGGAGTCCTAGAAGTCAAGACGACCCATCCTCAATTTTCGGGTCCTTTCGGGAATGGGGGAGGGAGTGTCCAGGTTGAGGAGTGGGAGTTTGGAGCTTTCAGAAATTCTGTGCCTAGAGTGTCAGGGAAAGGATGCATTGGAGAGGAGCTGGGGTGGGAAAATGTCTGAAGAAGTGGACAGACAGCTTCTCCCCTCCTGGGTCCATTGCCAAACATGGAATCCGTTTTCCTGTGGTTTATGAGCATAGCTGGGTGTCTCGAGCCCCATCTTGTCTCCAGAAGGCCCCTTCTCTCTAATGGATAGGTGAGAATCCAGGTTCACAAACCCCTACCTACCCCGCTGAGGTCTGGAGAGGGCAATAAGGGAAAATAGCATTCAAATTTCCCCTGACTGAGGGAGTCCCTCTTGTTACTCCTAGCTGCCGTCTCCATCTCCAGCCTCCAATCCCAAATCTCATCACATATTCTCCCCCTTTCCAGCTCCTTCTTACCAACAGCACCCACCTTCACCCAGACTTCTGACCTCTGGCGGCAGCGGCGGCGGGGGGGGGGGGGCACCAAAGAAATGAAACAACACAAAAAAACCCCGCTGATTTAGTAACTTGATCCTGGGCCTGGCTGCTGTCAAAAGCAGAAAGTAGGGGTGGGAGTGGGGCATAAGGGATGGCTTACTTAGATTTTCACCCCAGTTCCAATTCCCAGCCCCTTCCCCAGTCTCCATCCCTATCCCCAAATGGCCTAGGAGCCTCATTCAATGCTCACTACTCACTGCTTCTGCCTAGGAGCACACCAGAATTCAGGGTAGAGAGAAGCAGGAAGTGCTGATGTGTTTTCTCTGCTCAGGTGGGTCCCATTAGAGCCTCAAGGGATGCTCAAGGATTGTGGATACTGGATTGAGGGATATGGGAGAGCCCAGGGTCTGGGGAAGGAAGGAACTACCTCCTTGTCTGCAGGACAAACCCCACTTCTGTAACTCTCTGCAGTGACGCAGCATGAACCCTGGCCAGGAAGGGGGTTAGAGTGTGTGGAGGGGAGCCTTGAGAGAAAGGAAAAGAGACCTAGAGAGAAGGGAGCCCCAGGAAGAGACAGACTCAGAAGGGGGTGAGACATGGGAGAGAGACCCAAGGAGGACTCAAAGTAGGATTAGAATGAGTTAACAAAATAGATGGAAAGAGAAGGGGCAGAGAAAGAGCAGGTGAAGGGGGCACGTCAAGGGGGCTGCCAGCATCCTCTGGCTACTCAGTGCCTGGCCTGATGCCACCCTCTGCAGGTGCAGCAGCTGGTTGGTACCGCTCATAAATAGGGAGAGGGAAAGGAAAGGAGAGGGAGTTCGCCAGAAAATAAGAGGGGGACCAGAGATCCAGAAAGAGCAGAAACAGGTGAGGTGGAGTGGGGGACAGAGCCAGGAAGGAGTGGAGGGTTAGGGACACAGAGGGGATAGAAATCATGAGGTGACAGACTCAAAGAAGGACACAAAGACCCAAGGAGAGGAAGAGAGACCCAGAGAGGCACTCCCTGAGTAAAAGGTAGAGATCAAGAGAATGAGAATGGGGATTGGGATGGGGTACAAAGCCATGGCCAGGCAAGGGACGACAACTCCAGAGAGAAGAGGAGCAAAGACTCAAAAGGAGAGGGACAAATTCAGAGACCCACAGGAGGGGCAGAGACTTAAAAAAGAGGGGCCAAAGACACAGGAACAGGAGCAGGATGGAGTGAGGAGGCGATACCAACCAACTGCTGCACCAGCAGAGGGGGGCGGCGGGCCAGGCACCGCGCAGCCAGATGCCCGCAGCCCCCTGACCCGCCCCCTTCGCTCCTACAGGCACCTCTTCGCTCCGCGGCCCAGCCGCAGTCGTTGGCTCCGCCCCAGCCCCTGCGTCTGCGCACTGCCTCCTAGAGCCCAGGACCGCTCTGGGGGCGGGGCCCTTGACGCTTCAAGGCTGTCTCCCTTGTTCTGGCCCCGCCCCTAACTCTCCATCTCAACCTCTCCCCCCACTCCAGACCTCTCTGACATTTATCCCGGCACCATTTCCCATTGGTCCCATCTATGGCCTCAGTTTAAACGGTAGTCCGGACGCTCTGGCCTCTCCCCCTCCCCTTCTCTTCTTCGTGCATTCGTGCTCACTCCAGTTCTTATCCATCCCTTCAACCTCCAATCCGCGGTTGTCTAATCTTCATCTCCTTTCCTCCATCAGCTCGAAGTTCTCACCCTACCCCCAAAGGCCTCAATGATTCTTAGTCATTTAGTATCTCTGACTCCAAGGACTCCAGGATACTCCGTTCCAGGTCCCTCCCCTCTGTCCAGCATATTGGCTTTCTACTCTGCAAGTCTCGCTTTTCCTCTAGCGCTCCCTGTCCCTTTCCTCCACCCTCTCACTCGTGCCCTGTTTCTGCTACCCTTTCAAGCTCCTTAAAGTCCCGCCCCTCCCTTAGTCTCACCTTCCTACAGCCGGTTAAATGTTTTCTACCATTCGTAGACCCCACCTGCTTTTCTCGGTCCCGCCCCATCCTTCCGAACACTCATTCTCCAGGCCCAGGCCCCTCAGCATTCTGCCTCGGCTCCTCCCTTAGTCCTATTCAGATGCTCGCAGGTTTTCAAGCCTCGTTTGTTTCACACCTCACCTGGTCTCAATCTCGTTTCCCCTTGCTCTGTCACTTTTTACTCAAGCTGGTCCCTTTCCGCGAGAAAAGGATCGGGCTCCAGTTCCCGCCCCTTGTTCAGTCTTGCCCGCTCACTGTCCCAGCCAATCAGGGCTGTCTTTGCTGTATGCTCTCTTAGGCCTTGCCCCATCCAACCCGTTAGCCCAACGCCGCCCTCTCTAGCTGCCCCACCACTCCGGGTCCTCCCTGCCAAGGCTTTAGGTCCCGGAGAGAGATCTCTTTATTTCTCTCCGGACCCTCCTCAGTCCAACCAGGCTGGCTTCTCAGATTATGACCTCACTCTCCCAGCTAGTTTGGCTACCCTTTTTTCGGTTCTATCAGGTCCCTTTCTTACATCTTGCCCGCTTTCTCCGTTTTCCCCGCGCTGCTGAGCCAAGAAACATTTGTTACTGGTCCCGCTTCCTTTGGCGCTCCGCCCCTCCGTTTTGCTTTCTCGCAAAGATCCAATCGGTGAGCCTCATTTGTGGCTCCGCCTCACACAGCTAGTCAGAGGTAGAGTATCAGCCCCTCTCCCCCCAGCCCCGGTCTTAGCCCCACCCAACTCCCTCAGGCCAATCAGTTCGGATCCTCCCCCACTAAGACCCCGTCCCTACGTTCTATCACCTCCTCCCATCCAATCGCGTCCGCCTCTACCCCTTTCGAGCCCGCCTCCTCCATCCATCTTCTCCTCCCACCCAATCACGTCTGTGTTTTTCCTGAGCCCCTCCCCTCTTGGCCCTGCCTCTCCCGCCCCGCCCCCCCGTCCAATGCTTAGCTCAGTCTGCGTCTCGTCCTTCCGCCGGCGCCAGGGGGCCAGCAAGCAGCAGCCGGCACCAGAGCCGCAGCCGCCCGAGTCCCCGCCGCCGCTGTCCCCGCCGCTGCCACCGCCGCCGCTGCAGCAGCAGCAGCAGCAGCCTGCGCAGCCCGGCCCCGCCGCGTCCTCGGCGGGTCCCCCGGCACCCCGCGGGCCCGGGGGCCGGCGCGCCGAGCCATGCCCCGGGCTGCCGGCGGCGGCCATGGGGCGGCACGGCGGCGGCGGTGGCGACAGCGGCAAGATCGTGATCAACGTGGGCGGCGTGCGCCATGAGACGTACCGTTCGACGCTGCGCACCCTGCCGGGGACGCGGCTGGCCGGCCTGACGGAGCCCGAGGCGGCTGCACGCTTCGACTACGATCCGGGTGCAGACGAGTTCTTTTTTGACCGACACCCGGGCGTCTTCGCTTACGTGCTCAACTACTACCGCACCGGCAAGCTGCACTGCCCGGCCGACGTGTGCGGGCCGCTCTTCGAAGAGGAGCTGGGCTTCTGGGGCATCGACGAGACCGACGTAGAGGCCTGCTGCTGGATGACCTACCGGCAACATCGCGACGCTGAGGAGGCGCTCGACTCCTTCGAGGCTCCCGACCCTTCGGGTGCTGCCAACGCCGCCAATGCCGCAGGAGCCCACGACGCAGGCCTGGACGACGAGGCGGGCGCGGGCGGCGGTGGCCTGGACGGCGCTGGCGGCGAGCTCAAGCGCCTCTGCTTCCAAGACGCGGGCGGTGGCGCCGGGGGGCCGCCAGGGGGCGCGGGCGGCGCAGGCGGCACGTGGTGGCGTCGCTGGCAGCCCAGAGTGTGGGCACTCTTCGAGGACCCCTACTCATCGCGGGCCGCCAGGGTGAGCGCGCTCTTGGAGCCCCCAAATACCCCAGACCCCTCCTCCAGACCTTCAGGGGCGCCCCATCTGGGGCGCCCCATCCCAACCTGTTCTGGACTCTCTAGCTCCCAGTCTCTTAGAAGCCTCTTTCCCCAAGCCAGAGTCTTCCAAACACACCTCCCTCTCCTGGCCATCTCCTAAGTCCTTAGATGATGCCTCTCCAACCTCCAGAGTCTCCCAGACTTCTCCATGCCCACCCTGCTGCGCCAGGCCACCTTGGATCCTTAGAAACTCCTTTCCTCCTGTGAATCTCCCAGATTCCTGTGAAGTACCCTTGCCTTGCCTTTGTTGGGTCTCTCCAAGACCTTCTGAAGACCTCCCCCAACCCTCAGAGGCTCTCCAGCCCCTCTTAACCTCTTGTCACCACCCTTGGTCACCCTCCACCCGACTTCCCTCAGTCCTCAGTTTTTCAGACCATCCCAGTCCCTAAGAAGACATTCCTTCCCACCTTCCAAGGTATCAAAGCCCTGTTAACACTGCCCCACATTCCTCACCCCCTCCAGACCCTCTGAAGCCCTATTTTCAACTCTCACTCTCTCAGGTTCTCCCAACTCCTTCCCCATTCTCCCTGAGCCTGTCTTCCAGAAGACCTCTCTCTGAGTTTGAGTCTTCTGGTTATTTTGACACTCCTAAACCCCTCTTTCTGCTCTAAAAGTCGCAGAAGATCCCACCCTGCCCCTCAGAGCTTCCTGCATCTCTTGCAACCATCAAAGCTCTTTTCTGGCTGGAACGTTTCCCCTACCCCGACAACAGAATGGTGGGACACCTTCCCTCCTGGAACTTCCCTTCTGCCCCCTTTGTGTTCATGTCCCTTTTTGCATCCTCTACACCAACTCTGGTCCTAAGGACTTTCCTCATAGAGCTTTCCTCCACACTCCTCATGTCTCCAGAAGGGCCCCAAGCCCCCATACTATGCTTTTCCTCTCCAGAACCCCACATGTTCTGAACTGTTCTTTCTCACCACAGATGGCCCCCACCTCTCCCTTCCAAGCCTTCAACTGCATACCTCACTGTCTCTAAGAACCGCTGCTTCAAAAGCTCCTAGCCCCTTTCCTAGTCTGTCAAGTGACTTTCCCTCCTGCTGCAGAACTTTCTCACCTGAAACCTTGCCCCCCTCAAGTCATTAGCCCAGAAACTTCTCAAAGTAGCTTCAGTTCTTTCTATCCTGTCCAGGATCTTTCTACCTGCTGGGTTTCCCCTTTCCTAGCCCTGCTCTCTGCCCCTTTCTCAAGTGTCCTCACACCAAAGCCCAGGACTGGGCCCCTCAACTTCTTTCAATTCACCAGTGACCCAAAGACCTCATACCCTAGCCTTTTCTTTCCTCCAATTTTATCTCCCTCAAAAGTCTATAGTTCCTCCAGTGATCCCTCCATCTCTGCTGAAAAACTTTCTTAAGCATATGGAACTTCCCATGCTAAATGGCTACCCTCCCACCTGGTTCTTCTCTGAACCTCTTCCTCCTAACTTCCTCCCTGTCCCGGAGACCCCAGAGAGGGAATGTGTGGAAAGAAAGGGGGGGCAGTTCAAAATGGGGGGACTGGGAAGAGGGGGAAAAGAGCAATCCCAGTGTCCCCTTCGAGCCTCCTGGGGGGCACAAACACCCAGAGGAGGCAGTCCAGCCTCCTCCCCCCACGGTGCCGCGTCCTGGGCCAGGAAGGACGCCCAGCCGCAGTGCCGCATTCGTGCCGGGGGAGGGAGCAGGGGGAGGGGTGCCCCCGGAGGCACCGCATAAAGTTTAGTCCCTGGGAAGCGCTGAGTTGGCAAGATTTGGGGTTGAGTGGGGGGAGGTGAGAAGGAAGAGGTGCGGAAGGGACACGGCCCCAGATGCCCCTTCAGGCCTCTGAGCGGCCCCTCCCCCCATGGCCTGGGGCGCCTTTCCCTCTTGTGACCCCACTGAAGGGTGCTGAGGGAAGATGAAGGTGGTGTCCTTCCGTGATGGTCAGGTTAGGGGTCCGAGATAGCTACAGAGGTCATTCATTTGCTGTACAAATGTTTTTCTGAGTGTCCGCGGTTTGCCAAACACTTCCCAGCCTCTTAGTAAGATTGTTTTTAGAGTTAGGAGCTCTGATCAATGCAAAGTGGAGGGTCCAGTCCCACTTCCCTTCTCCCTTCTTCGTAATCTCTCCTTACAGGGACTCCGTGCCCTCCTATTCGTTCTGCTTTTGAGCCAGCCCCCGGGGTAAGGGGTTAAACCAACCCGAAGCTGTCCATCCTCTCGGCTGTGTACTGCGCCGGGTGCCCACCTTCCCCTATGCCCTGGGAAGGAAGGAGTTAACCAAAGGCCTAGCAGGGAGCCTCCCGCCATGAAGCGGCACTGAGGCTGCGCGCTGCCTGCTGGGCTCCCGCGGAGAAAGGGTTAAGGCGGCGCCTGGCCACTGCGGCTGCGCACTGCGGCGGGGGAGCTGTCCGTGGTGCTGGCCGCTGTGCGCCCCGCCTCCCGGCCCTGCCAGCCCGCCCCCACTGCAGTGCCGCAGCCGGTCTCGCTCACTCGGCGCGGAGGGGGGGGCGGGGAAGCACTGGGCATGCGCTCTGCAGAGGCCTCCGGCTTCGTAAAACACTGCGGAGAAACAGGGCCCACACTGACCCCCTGGCCCACCCCAAGGTCCAGAGTCCTCTCTGTTGCTGGACCCTGTCCCTGCTTTCTAGTCTGGGTTTGGGATTAAAAGTCCATCTGCCCCCTCCAACCTCTGTGACTCCGCTACCCATCTGATTAAAGGTCCCTCTGCACCTCAGCACCCATGGTCTTCCCTTCCCAATGCATGAACCCCACTCTTGACCCCTCCCCTCTACATAGCTGAGAAAGCCCACTGCCATTTCTAGAGGCGTGACCCCCGGCCTGCTTTCTCCCAAACCTTGACCCTGTCAACCCCCCTCCTGCCATTATGTAGCAAGACCATGGTTCCCATCACCCTGAAACAGCCTCCATGCACCTTTGATTCTTGCTCTGTCCTCTCCCCAAATGCCTAAACCCCTGACTCTTTATCCAGAGCCTGAAGCCATGCCTCTCTCCACTTCATCCTCTTCTCTCTGTGGCTTCACCCTTCAACGCCTCCCTCAGGGTGCTGATACCTCCACTTTTTGGTTCCACCCTGCCCGTGTTCCCTTTGTGAGGCCCTCATTCAGCCATCTCCCCTTTCTGGGGCCTGGACATTGGCACTGAGATTCTTAATCCTGATCTGTCTCTGACTCAGCCTTGCCCACCACTAACTGATGCCCTGCACCCCAGTAAAGTTTCAGACCTTCTTACTGTGTTCCTGGCACTGGACCAAAAATGGTTTTTGGAGCCAAGCCCTTTATATACTCATATAAATTACTCCACACAATAATCCCACGTGAATAAAATCTCCTTGCCCAAGTTTGGTAGGTTAAAAGCTGAAATCAAACCCAGGCTGTCGGTTTTGCTGCCCCATGGTTCTGTCTCCCCACTCTTCCCCTTCCCTCAGCTCCAGGCGGAGCCCCAAAGCCTCTGAGACACTGAGGGTGTGTGATCTTAGTCCCCATCATGCCCATCCTTCAGCACAACACTTGGACCCTTCCAGGGAAAGGGAGGGCAGGGGAGGGAGTCTAGGAGACAGAAAGGCCAGGAATGCAGGTTCCAGGGAGGGCGTCCCGCTGCATATGCCAGGGCCAGCTCATCCTGCTGCCTCTGTTCCTACCGCCTCGGGCTGGGTTTAGAGGGGAGAAGAGGGTGGTAGAAGTGATGGAGCCACAGGGTTGGGGTGCCAGGGTTCCCCAGATTTTGGGCCCCAGTAGGCTGAGGAAGGGGGCCCTGGAAGGGTCCTCCCGGTGGGTCACCGCTTCTCTCTCTCACCCTGCCTGCAGTATGTGGCCTTCGCCTCCCTCTTCTTCATCCTCATCTCCATCACCACCTTCTGCCTGGAGACCCACGAGGGCTTCATCCACATCAGCAACAAGACGGTGACACAGGCCTCCCCAATCCCGGGGGCTCCACCAGAGAACATCACCAATGTGGAGGTGGAGACGGAGCCCTTCCTGACCTACGTGGAGGGGGTGTGTGTGGTCTGGTTCACCTTCGAGTTCCTCATGCGCATCACCTTCTGCCCAGACAAAGTGGAGTTCCTCAAAAGTAGCCTCAACATCATCGACTGTGTCGCCATCCTGCCCTTCTACCTGGAGGTGGGCCTCTCGGGCCTGAGCTCCAAGGCCGCCAAGGACGTACTGGGCTTCCTGCGCGTCGTCCGCTTTGTCCGCATCCTGCGGATCTTCAAGCTGACCCGACACTTCGTGGGGCTGCGTGTGCTGGGCCACACGCTCCGTGCCAGCACCAACGAGTTCCTGCTGCTCATCATCTTTCTGGCTCTGGGGGTGCTCATCTTCGCCACCATGATTTACTACGCAGAGCGCATTGGCGCTGACCCGGATGACATCCTGGGCTCCAACCACACCTACTTTAAGAACATCCCCATTGGCTTCTGGTGGGCCGTGGTCACCATGACAACCCTGGGCTATGGAGACATGTACCCTAAGACGTGGTCCGGGATGCTGGTTGGGGCGCTCTGTGCCCTGGCGGGTGTGCTGACCATCGCCATGCCCGTGCCTGTCATTGTCAACAACTTTGGCATGTACTATTCGCTGGCTATGGCCAAACAGAAGCTGCCCAAGAAGAAGAACAAACATATCCCCCGACCCCCGCAGCCTGGCTCTCCCAACTACTGCAAGCCTGACCCACCCCCACCACCACCACCCCACCCTCACCATGGAAGTGGTGGCATCAGCCCCCCGCCACCCATCACCCCACCTTCCGTGGGGGTGACTGTGGCTGGGGCCTACCCACCAGGGCCACACACACACCCTGGGCTGCTCAGGGGAGGTGCAGGGGGGCTGGGGATTATGGGGCTGCCTCCTCTGCCTGCCCCTGGGGAGCCCTGCCCGCTGGCTCAGGAGGAAGTGGTTGAAATCAACAGGGCAGGTGAGACTGGGACCTGGGGGGTGATGGGAGGAGGTGGCTACTGAGTTTCAGAGAGACCAGGGTGGTGGGCAACGGAGGGGAGAGAGGAAAGGCCAGAGAGGAGGTGCGCACAGCATGGAGACATGGATCGCGTGAAAAAGAATTTTGGGGAGGGACAGACTGTTCCAAGGGGCCAGTGAGGCAGAGGCTGTGGGAAGCTGAGTAACTGGCATTTGGTGAGAGGGACTCAGAGGAGGGGCTCCAGGTTAGGCACGGGGTCTCCCAGGAGTCGCAGCAGGGCAGAGGCAGGCAGAGGACAGCTGCAGTGTCTGAGCTGTTCAGAGACTGTCCTGAGGCCCTGAGGCGAGAGGGAACCTAGTGGGGTCTGAGGCAGGGGTCAGAATGACACTTAAAGCAAGCCAAGGGCTGGGGTTATAGCTCAGTTGGGAGAGTGCCTGCCTCACAGGTACAAGGCCCTGGGTTCAATCCCCAGCAGCACCAAAAAAAAAAAAAAAAAGTCCAGACTTGACTGAGCAGAGGGGGACAGCTGAGGCAGTAGGCAGGTGTCCAGGATCTAGTGACAGTGAGGCTGGAGAGGGAGACAGGTCTGAAAACTAAGAGGCCTCGTGGGCAAAATGGTCATAGGACAGAAGGGCAAGTTGGACACCAGGGCCAGGTGGGCTCTGCAGAGGACAGCATGCAAGGAGACTGGAGATCCCAGACAGATGCTGCTGAGGGGGAGATGAGGTGCAGGAGAAGAGGGGAGAAGGTGACTGCGTGCACATGTGTCCCGTGTCCCAGGGGAGTCCATGCCTTAGAGCCAGTGATGTGGGTGTCAGGGAGGAGGAAGAGGTGTGCCCCACCCAAGGCCTTAAGTAGGTCAAGAAAGGGAGCTGGGCCACCCAGCCCCCATCTTGCTCCCTCAGCCACTGACCCAGTTTCACACCAATTAAAAATAGCTCAAGTCAGAGCCTAGGGGACCCCCACCTCCCCCTCCCTCATCTATCACCTCCCCAGCCCTTCCCCATGGTGCCCTTCCGAGCTCCCAACACTTTTCCCTAAACAGTCACTTCCTGACCCACTACATCCTCCACAGCCATCCCCTGCAAGCCCAGCACCCCACCCAGGTGCGGCCCTGCTGGGCCTCCTCCTCGGCACCCAGCTGGCTTTCCACACCGCCTCCCAACACACAGCACCGCAGCCTGGTCTGCCTCCCCAGCGCCCTCCACCTAGCCCAGCTTCTGCCAGCACCGTCTGCCCTGCCCGTGCGGTTGCCCTTAGTACCTCACTGCCCCCTGCATCTTCCCCTCCCCGACACCTTTCCAGCACCCAGCAGCCTCCTCCAGCACACCCAGCACCTCACTCTCCTTTGCCTCCTTCTGACCCCTTGGATGCAGACCCCCGCCCCAATGGGGATCCAGCTGCAGCTGCACTGGCCCACGAGGACTGCCCTGCCATTGACCAGCCTGCCATGTCCCCAGAGGACAAGAGCCCCATCACACCAGGAAGCCGGGGCCGCTACAGCCGGGACCGCGCCTGCTTCCTCCTCACCGACTACGCCCCCTCCCCTGACGGCTCCATTCGAAAAGGTGAGGTGCCCTCCATGGGCCCCTGGGACCCTCCCTCTCTCCCCTGTCCAGGGGGGAGGGGCGAGCGGTGGGTGGAGGCTCTGGATCCCCTCTCCTGCTCCCCCAGTCCCTAACCGCCTGCCCCCGATCTCCTCTCCCTCCCTGCCCTAAATTTCCTCACCACTGACCCTTCGCCTGTCTTTATTCCATCTCCATTCCCCCACCCAACCCCGGACCCTCTGGCCTCTTCCCCCACCCCCAGCCACTGGTGCTCCCCCACTGCCCCCCCCAGACTGGCGTAAGCCAGGCCCCCCAAGCTTCTTGCCCGACCTCAACGCCAACGCTGCGGCCTGGATATCCCCCTAGTGGATGAGCCCCCTACCCCCGGGGTAAGTAGCTCCCTTGGTCCTTCCTGACTCCCCCTCTCTCCTGACTAACCCCTCTGAGAACGTGCAGCCCCCACTGACCGAGACTCCCGCCCCTCACTGTGAACAGCTGCATCCAGCTTCTGACACAGACCCCCGCCACCTGCCCCAGGATTTGCCCTGCCCCTCACTAACCCCCCAGAACTAACCCTCACCCTCCCTCCCACACCTGGTGCCTGACCCCCGCACCCTGCCCATGGCTGACCCATCACCCCATTCACATCTGCCCCCTGGAGTTTTTAATTCAATCAGGAAAACTGGCTGTACACCTGGGACATTCCAGATGCAGAGTGGCCCAAGCCCTCAGGGGTGAGCCAGCACTGAACACTGGGTGTCCCCAGCAGTGTCCAGCACTAGCTGGGCGTAGGGGTTCACTCTGAGCAAACCCGCATCCTGGGAGTGTGGGGAGGTGAGAACAGGTACAAACCTAGAGCTACTGGCAGACGTGGTCTGGGCTCAGATGGCGGAGGCACAGGGAGGGCAGGAGGGGGTACAAGCAAAGCTCCCAGGACTGGACTTAGGCTCAGAGGCCTGCAGTGGGCTGAGAGCCAGAGACCTAATTCTATCTGCTGATGACTAGAGGAGCCACACAGGCAGAGCCTGGGAGACCGGGTCGCACGAGAAGGGCGAGCCACAGCTTGATGAGACAGGAAAGCTGGGCCAGGCTCAGGGCTGGGGACCTTGTCCAGGAGCCCAGGGAGGCTGGGACAGGGGCAGCTCAGGTGGCCTTGTGGGGACTAGCTGAGGGAGAGATGAAGTCAGGAGACCAGGGTGAGGGTCCAGGGGAGAGGACGAGGCCTGAGTGGGGCTGTGGGCATAGAAAGGAAGGGATGAGGCAGAGACGGTTGGGGCAGGGATCAGGAGGGATGGGGAATGAGAGCGTGCAGAGGTGCTCAGCAGAGAAGCGTCCAGCACTTAGCGCGTGCTGGGAAGTGAACGTGTTGCCATCCTGCAAAGCCTGCCAGCCCCTGGCTCCTCTCACGTTTCCACTCATCTACTCATTCAGCAATGCATTGTGGAGGGCCTGGTGCCAGGGATCGGGGAATCACCATCGTGGCATACCGTCCAGAGCAGAGGTTGGCAACTGAGGCCCAGGGCCCGAGCTTCCAGCTGGATGTTTTTGTAAACAAAACTTTATTGGGGCACAGCTACTGTTTCACTGCAAAGGCCGAGTGTTTTGTTTATGACTGAGGCCACGCAGCCCCCATACCAAAAAGGCTCACTCTCCGGCCCTTTGCAGAAAAAGTCTGCCAAATCCTGGTTGGAGGAAGCAGCGTTTCTTATTTTGAAAGAAAAGAACAGGACTTTTCTCGGGTCACTTCAGATAAGGGGATCTATGGAGGCCTTTTATAGGAGGTGACATAAAACCTGACGGGTGAAAAGAGCCAGCCAAGCAGAAGGAACAGCCAGCCTTTTGTAAAGGCCCTCGGTGCTGAGGTGATTTGTTAAAGAAATAACGAGGGTGGCATGGCTGGAGTTGGGCTGACCAGGGGAGAAGAGCGCAGTGTGGGGGTCTGGAGTGGACTAGGGCCGTGATGAGGCTGGGTTGATCTTAAACATAGAAGCCGGGTGTGTTGGTGCACATTTGTAATCCCAGCAGCTCAGAAGGCTGAGGTAGGAGGATCACAAGTTAAA
The DNA here is from genome assembly GCA_028644305.1 of Xerus rutilus. NCBI lineage: Eukaryota > Metazoa > Chordata > Mammalia > Rodentia > Sciuridae > Xerus > Xerus rutilus. Next base: position 47,980,069 of record CM053414.1, read on the forward strand.
GGCCAGCCTTAGTAATTTAACAAGGCCCTAAGCAACTTAGGGAGGCCTTGTCTCAAAATAAAAAACAAAAAGGGCTGGAGATGTGACTCAGCGATAGAGCACTCCTGGGTTCAATCCCTGATACCAAAAAACCCACAAAAAAACAAAAACACACACACAACATGAGAAGGTCCATCACTTATTCACTCAACAAACATCTGGATTCTTCCTTAGAAATGCAAAGGCTCTTTCTAAAGAAATTCTGCTGTAGTCTAAGGAGTTGCCATGGGGGAACTTGAGGAGTCTCCAGGGATAACTTGTCTAAACCCCATGTTCCACAGAAGTTCAGGAAGGGCTTGACCAACCCCAGACCACAGAGCACACAGGGGGGACCCAGGCTTCCAGTTCCTAGTCCAGGAAGGACTGCCTGCTCCTTGGTTCCATCCCCCCTCTCCTTTCGCAGCCCCCACCGTCCTCCATTCTCATCTCATTACTCTCCCCCACTCTCCTCCCTTCTCCCATCTTGCCCCTCCCCCTGCTAGCACCCAGCCCTTCCACCCCTCCTTCCTCACCCCAACGTCCGAGGGCCCTGGTGAGAGGGAGGGAGTGAGGGGGCGGGAGGAGGGGAATGGGGTGGGGGAGGGGAAAGTCCTGCTTCTCTGCCTACGATGCCAAAATCCATTCATTGAACTCAAATAATGGCTGGAGCTGATGGGGCTGGCTGAGTCTTCCACCCTGCCATTTCTTTTCCCACTACTCTCCCTTCCTCCGAGACCTCTCCCCACCCAGTTGTCCTCTTTTCCTCCTTCCTCAAGACCCTCCCGCCATCCTGGCCTGCCCTACCAGCCCCCGACTGCACCTGACACTCGCTCCCACCCCCTCTCCGCCCCTACCTCCTCCCAGCCTCCCCACCCCAGCCACCCCGGAAGCTCCTTCCATATTTGAAGTCTCTGGCCGCCCCATTTCACTGCTCCCCTTCCCCGGAAAACACCAGAGAGGAGGAAGAGATCCCGGCGTTTCTCCGTCCCCCCAACAGTGAGGCTGTGTTGGGGGGTTCCCCCGACCATCCTCCCCGCACCCCTCCGTGACTCTCTGTATTTCTGTCCCCAGCTCTTGTCACCGCCTGAGACCTCGTGAGACCCTCGGGTCCCCCCTGCCCCTTCCCCCCAGGTTAGCAATTGGGAATGGCTGGGAGGGGGTGTCCCCACGAGACTGGGCTTCAAACCCCAGGCCCTCTCCTACAGTCAGGACTCCCGCCTTCAGACAGCGCCCCCGGCTCTGCCTAGAAAGCCATGGAACTCCCCCAGACGCTGGCAGAACCGAAGACGGACCAGGCTTTCAGAACCACACTCACTGCTCCTGGATCTTGAGTCCCGTGAGCTGTGCCCTTAGCGCCTTCCCTCACCCGCAGAAGCCCATTTCTTTCACACTCTGGGATGCTCAAATCCCCACAACTCACACTGCTGGACCTTCCTGGAGCCTTGAACGCACCCCAGGGATGAGCCTTGCCCCCGCCCACTGCCCCTGGAGCTCTCTCACGCCCCCAGGGCACTGCCAGCTTTGGCTCCTTCAGCCCCTCACCGCCCTGCCCGCCTTGTCCCCTTGCCCTACACTAGGTGGCCCCCAACCCAACTCCGCTGCCCTGACCAGCCCCGCCCAGCCCGTTTTCCTCCAAGCCCCTCCGCTGGCTGCTCCCCTACATGCATTCCACCAGCCCTCCCCACGCCCCTGCGCCCACCATCCCGCCTGGCTGCCCCCACCTCTGGCCTCAGTGAGGGGTCTATGGGCGGGCAAGGAAGGGACGGCAGGGAAGGGGTGGGCTGGGTGGGGGGGAGGCTCGGTGGCGCCTCCTAATCCTGAGTCTCTCCCCCTCCCTGTGTCTGAACCTTTCTCGTGGATGCTGACTGACGCTCCAATTTGTTCACCTCTCTCTCTCTCTCTCCCTCTCTCTCTCTCTCTCTCCATTTCCTTGGTCCATCTCTGTCTCTCTCTTTTTGTGTCTCCATGTCTGTCTCTGCCTCCCTGTCGTCCTGTCTCTTACTTCTGTCTGCCTTCTTCGCTGTCTCTGTCTCTGGCCACCTTTGTCTCCCCGGGCATCTCTCGCCCTCTCCATCCCTTTCTCTCTTTGCCCCCTGTCCTGGGGTCTCTCCGGGGGACCCTCCCTGCACTCCTACGTCCATGCTTCCTCCCGGTGTTTCTGCCCTTCCCCCACCCAGGTTACGAGAAATCCCGCAGCCTGAGCAGCATCGCGGGCCTGAGCGGGGTGTCCCTACGCCTCGCGCCCCTTGCCACCCCCCCTGGCTCTCCCCGGGCCACCCGCCGCGCTCCCCCAACCCTGCCCTCCATCCTTTAGCGCTCCCCTCCCCCCTGTGGGGGGACTGGGGGTGACTGGGAAGAAAGTCAAAGGAGCTGGGGGTGGGGGGGTGGGGGAAAGGGTTTTTTTAAAAAATATCAAAAAGTCATTAATAATATGCAACCGAAATGATGACGCCAGCAGACACCCCCGGGCCCCTCACCCACAACCTGGGCCCCAGGATGGAGGGGGAGGGGCCATAGCTGTTCCCCCACCCCCAAAGAAAACCTTCTCAGGTCTCCATGAGCCATAGGACACTCCCTCCCATCAGCTCGTGTAAATAAGTCCAAATTATGCCGATTACATCTTGGGACACCTTCCCCCAAATGCACCCTGCATGCCTCCCAGATGGGGTTCCTGCTCCAACTCCTCAGCAATAAGCCGCCAGGGGCTGCGTGCTGCGAGTCCCAGGGGCAGGGGCTGGGAGCTCCAGGAATAGGGCTGTCCTTTAAGCCACAGGAAGGTCTCCTGGCTTCCTACCCTTCACCCCAAGAGGACAACCAACTCATCACGCATTGATTAGGGAGAAACAAAATCCTAGAAAGGGCGCAAGGAAAGGAGAGATTGCTAACCAAGCCAACAAGGAGCTGAGCTCAGATGGCAGGATGAGGCAGGAGCGGTGGGCTGCTGCCAGCTGCTCCCTCAGCCTTTGGGAGGATCCCTCTGGTGAATTTCACCCTATCATCCTGCACACACCCCCAGGGATCTGCTCGCCTCTATTCTTGCTGCATGGACTCAGACCTGCCATCCTAGAATTCTTGGGATGATTTGGCCCTAGCACACAAAGTTCCCCAACCCTTTCCCTCTGTTCCCAGGACATGAGACCTGCATCTAGAATTCCTGAGATGGACCCTGGCACCCCACACCTCCAAATCCCCACACACCCCAGGGGCCTAGCCTCTGCACACAGATGCTTCCCTTCCCCCCCTCAATATGCCCACTCCCAAATTCCCTGGACCACATCCCAGCACTTTTCAAACCTCCAAGACTTGACCCAGCTTTTTAGCTCAATTTCAGCCTTTGGGATGCTCCAAATCCTTCCCACAACTGTGACATATCCTGGACACCCCAAGTCCTCAGGCCTGCCCCCACACACCCCCACATCCCTAACATCAGACTCATTCACCCTAGGTCCCCCTGACGCTAAACTTCCAAGATAGGCTCAGCCTGTCTGCAAATCCAGGGAGCCAGACACTTCCCAGCTCCCCCTTTCTTAGGTAAGCCTAGCCTTGCCCCCCACGAGGCTCCTTCCCTAAGATGGTACCCTGAAGGTACCCTCTACATGGCCACCAGTGTTCCCAGAATGTCGTTCTCATGCTTCTGCTGGTGTGCTAAGGTATTAGGCAATACAAGGACAAACACCTGTTTTAAAAATTCTTTAATGTGCAGATTTTGCACATTAATCTTGTAAGTCTACGTATTGCTACTTGGCCAGGGCACCATTTATGCAGGTTAAAAATGTTTCCATTTAAAGCAGTCCATAAGGAGGGACACGGATATCAAGCTTGGGAGACGACATACCCAACTTGGCTGGGATTCCAGCCCTCCCTTCCCCAACGTTCCTCGCCCCGCCACGCTCGCGGGTGGAAAATCATTTCTCATATCCCATCCTGGCTCAAGGATGCGCTACCTCCCCCAAGCCCAGAGACCACACTGGTCCCAGAATCCTTAGCGGACCCCCTCACTTTTGGAGCTGGGGGGCCTACGTGGATCAGCAACCTCCCTCTGCTCCCACAGGCTCAGAACCCCCCACTTCCACCCGATGGTATGTTTTGGGGGGTCACTGAACACGATTCTTGATGCAATGATTCCTATGCAAGGGGCATTTTGAGCACCCCCATCCTTCCCTCGGACCCTAAACCCTGGCGAATCAGGGGTGAGGGGTGGGGAGGGTCCTGGTGGGGGCGGGGCAAAGGGCTAGGGGATCCAGACACCAGGGTATGGGGTGGGGACTGATTATATTGCCAAAGGGTTCAACTTCTTTAAACAGCCCCCAGTTTCCCCCGACCCTCAAAAGCCGGACGGGGCGGGGAAAGGGGTTGAGGGTCTTTTCCAAAGGGTACTGACCTCTTCCCACCGTCTCCCCAAGCTCGCCAATCTGCCACAGGTACCCAGCTTTTTAGTTCAGCTTTTAAAAAATAACCACAATCATTATAGACGTCTACAAAACGTGATTTTCGTCCCCTCCCTCCCCATCCCCCAAGTCAACAGTGTGGGATTCGGGGAGGGAGAGCGAGCTAAACGGACTACTCCTAGTCCCGCTCCCTACTTTCCCCCGGCCGCCAGGGTGCCTGCAACTACACGCATGCGCTGCATGACGCGCCCCCCACACGCATGTCACGCCCCTCCAGCGCTCCGGGAACGCACGGACACGGGGCAGGGGGCGGGGCGATTGGGGAGGAATGAATGGCTGGGGGTCTTCCTGAGCTCAGCGGCTCCCCCTCCCCAACACACACACAGCAATAAGTTTCTCTCACTCAACTGTGGGCGGGGCGGGCCTGGCCTGTCGCTGGGGGCGGGGGAGTGGCAAAGGGGCGCTCTCAGGGATGGGGGCGGGGGTCTGGAGTCAGTGTGGGGAGGGGAGGTCTGCAAATCGTCCAATTCTGGTGCTAACGGCGGGTCTTCTCAGCCCACCCGCAGGGCAGGGAGGGAGGGGTCCTCACGGCCTCTCCCCCAAGCCTCCCCCACGCCCACCCAGGGTGCATGAACCGCCCAATGCAGAAGCTGCCGCATGTCACCCTCCCCCAAGGAAAAACTGTCATGCCCCCTTCCCACCCACCCTCTCACTCCTCATCGAAATAAAAGTTTCCTTTTCATTTAAGTTGCCTCCTGTTTGTTGAGAAGTTCTCCTGATTGGGGTTGGGAGTACGCAGAGGAACTGGGACTTCAGGAGTGGGGTGGTATTACAATGGCGAGGGTGTGGACTTTGATGGGCCAGACACCCCCTTGATTGCCGGCTCTCATTCGGGCAAGAGCCCTCTTCAATTTCCTTGGTGACAAATATGTGGATCAGCACTCCCAACTGAAAACTTTGCGGAGTCTGGGGAATGTGAACCCCTACACGAGGTGCCCTAGTCCCCACGGGAGCTGTGGACCTCAGCACCTATCGTGAGCTCAGGGCTGAGGGCTCCATCCTCTGCATTATGGACACTGAAGCCAACTGCCTGGGTTGCAATCTTTTTTTTTTTTTTTTTTTTTTGGTACTGGAGATGGAACTCAGGGGCACTCGACCACTGAGCCACATCCCCGCCCTATTCTGTGTTTTATGTAGAGACAGGGTCTTACTGAGTTGCTTAGCGCCTCACCATTGCTGAGGCTGGCTTTGAACTCGCGATTCTCCTGTCTCAGTCTCCCTAAGTGCTGGGATTACAGGCTTGCGCCACCGCACCGGCTTGGGTTGCAATCTTGATTCCACTTCTTCCAAGCTGTGTCCTTGGGCAAGTGACTCAGTCATGCTGGGCTTGTTTTCCATCAAGCTGAAGGGGCAGGAGGGGCGTGGTTTATTCATAAGCAAGTATTTGCTGACTGTCTACTAAGTGCCAGGCGCTGTTCCAGGTGCTGGAAAGCAGTGACATCCTCCAAGGTGGTGCTGAGGATAGGGACAAACATCATGTGCGTGGCACAGATCTCCCAGCTCAAATGGTCACTCAGTCATTTTTAAAATTTCATTTATTGCAAAGACTTGAGAGTTGGTCTGAATGCAGCCCACCCCTGGCGCTCACTAGGAGGCTTGTAGTGAGGAATAAGGCCTCAGAGAGCCGGGGCTTCCTCATCTATATAATAAGCTATGATCAAAACCAGCAGAGCCCCTCCTTCCACCCCAGGGGAACTGAAGAAGTCCCCACGCCCCCATCAGAGGTTCCCTGCAGGGACACACAGCCACAGCTAAGAGTCCAGTCAGGGATTGGAGTTTATTTCCGCCGGAGCTGAGAAGCTGGGACAGTAAGGGAAATGCCTCCAGTCCCTCTGGGTACGCCAACCTGTGACTACGGAAGACCAACCAGAAGGAGGGCAGAGCGGGGCAGGAGAGGATAAGAGGGGCTCCTTGTCCTGTCTCTGCAAGGGGCTCAGGATCCTTAACAACTGAAGAAAGGATGGGGAGCTGAGGAGACCATAGCTTCCCCTCAGGCAATAGAGCCCCAGTCTTTGCCTCCCTGCCAGTCTCCCTCCTTTGTGCTTGGGGGACCACTGGTTGATGGGAAGTCTCAGCAGGCAGGGAGGCGGTTGATAAATGCCAAAAAGTGCCAGAGGGCAACATCATTTCCAAAGTGCAAGAAGCCAGAGGGTGGGGTGCCTGGGACAGGTGTCGGCTGCCTTTCATGCACCTGGGGCAAAGTGGGTCACTGGGGCTGGGCTGGTGGAGGGCCCTCAGGTTCGGAAGGTGGGGGTCCAGAGCCGGGCTCCGCCTCCTCGGCCTCTTCCTCGTCGGAAGCTACGCCCTCCTCCAGGCGGAAGACCTGCCGCACCGTCCGGGTGGTGAAGGTGAGCGGGCCCCTTCTGTGGGAGAGAAGAGAAAACGAACACAAAGATGAAAAGAGAGGAGCAGAAAGGAGAGATGGGGAAATACAGAGAGAGACAGGGAAAGAAAAGGAAATGAGGGAGAGAGAGGGATGGACAGATGAGGGACCGAGAAATGGGAGATAGCAAAACGAGGGACAGAGATGGGGGACAAGAGAGACATGAGGACAGAGAGACATGGGGACAGAGAGAGGTGGGAACACAGGAAGATGGGAAATGGAGATGGGGACAGGGGAAGGTGGGAACAGAGGGAGATGGGAAATGGAGATGGGGACAGAGGGAGGTGGGGGTAGAGAAAGATGGGGACAGAGGGAGATCAGATTGAAAATGGACAGAAAAATGGAGGTACAAAGGGGGAAAGAGAGGGCACAGAAATGAGCCAGAGAAATGGGGATGGGAAGAAAAGGAAATGACTAAGGATGTGGCTCCTCCACCCCAGCCCTGTTCCCAAGCTCCCTGTTCTCTACTCTTGTCACCACTTGAGAGCACACCGGGCACATGTTTAGGATGGCCTTACCTGAGCCGGTTCCTCAGCGTTGTCACCTCTCGATTCATGGACTCGGCTGACTCCGTGACATCCTCTAGTTCCCGCTGCAGCCTTCGGCGACCAGCTTGAGCCCTGGATGCCTCTTCCTCAGCCTCCTCCAGCTGCCGCTTCAGCTGCTTCACCCGAAGATTCCCTTTCTCCAGCTTGGCAGAGCAGGGGGACCAGGATTTACCTCTGGGTCTCACACTCCCTCTCCCATAGCCATCTAAGCCCCAGCTCTTTCTCACCTGCCCTCTGATCCCCTCTGTCCCATCCCCTGCTTTCGGTTTGGTCTTATGCCAGTCTCCACTGAGCCTCTACTCTCTCCCCTGTGAGCGAATTTGCACATGGTCTCAGAGGGCCTGTTCTACACTCAGATCTGACCCTGCCCCCTGTTCATGACTTTCCATAGCTCCCCAGTACTGCTGGCATAAGGTCCCAGCATTTCAGTTGGGCAAGCTCTCATTCTTATCTATTTCTCTTCTCATAGGCCCACTGGCCAGAACAACTTCACTAAGACCCTCCCATACCCTGCCATCTCTTTCTCCAGGGAGGGAACATACACACTCCATTTCTTATCCCTCAATCCCTCAATCCCTTCTCTCTGGCATGCTTGATTGTTTTTTGCTTCGAGGTCACCAAGCTTATTTCCACTCTTCAAGGACTTTGCACTTTCTCCTTTTTCCTACCTCTTCTTGTCCTTTGCATCTCAATTCAAATGTCACTTCCTTAGAGAGGTCGTCCTGATGCCTCCAATCTAAAATGGATTCCCCATTCTGTCTTCCTCTCTCTTCATTCCCTTTTTTCCTTCATAGCCCTTGCCACAATCTGCAATGACCTTTACCCATTTATGTTTACTGCATCCTTCTCTTTGCTGACCATGTGAACTCCATGAGGGCAAGAACCTTCCGTCTCATTCACATCCGTATCTCTTAATGCTTAGCACAGTACTTGCCATGTAGCAGGTGCTCAATAATTGTGGAATGAATTGTAAAATCCAAACTCAAAATGGAGGCACTCTGGCTCGGGCCTGCATGTATCTGCTAACCTGCTTTTTGTGCTTCTGTGATTTAATGCTATGCTTGCTTCTCATGGATGGGGCCTAACCACATGCTGCCAGACCCCCTGGCTAGTAACCTAAAGTTCTAGGAACTGAAAGGGGGACATAAGAGGCGCCATCATGGTTGAACTGTAAATAACTATATGTTGAATATTTGCCAAATCCTGCTTTCACAAGTCATGTAACTCACTCACCCTATAATAATCCCGGAAACCCTCATTTTGGGGACATTCTATGAAGGAAAGGAGCGCTGACCCCAATTGATTGGTCTGTGTACCTATTTCCTCAACAAACTTTGATGCTTCTGCAGAGTCGTCTGGGTTGCACTTCTTGGGGAGAAGTGCAGGTTGGATGCAACAGAATAGCACATAAAGCACAGCTGAGCTTTTAAGGGCACAGAGACTCAGTCTAGCCAGACTGGAATCTGCTCTGGGCTCTATCACCTACAAACTCTGATTTTAGTGCAAATTATATCCATTCTTAACATTTCAATTTCTTTACCTGTGAAATGGGGCTAGTGAGAAAATACTAGTTTGTTTTACACAATTACTTATGACACAATAACTGCTCAATAACTAACAGTACAGATTCCGGGTCCCACTGTCCACTCTTCCCTAATGACATCAACTGCTTACCTGATCCCGGAGCTGGTCGGCCACCCTGCGCTCCTCCTCCACCTGCATAACCACTTCCTTCAGCCGCTTCTCAGCTCTGCGCACCAGCTTGCCTGAGAGGATGCGCTCTCTAAAGGGAAGATGCAGAGGAGGCTCAGGGAGACTCTCCTGGGACTGCCACGAGTCTGGTAGCTGCTATCCTGTTCTTGGACTGGCCTCTTCCTTCTTTCTCACCCCCTAGATCATGAATTCCATGATCTATTCAGCCAGACCCTGGCAACTGGGCTCCTGTCTCCAGGGCACCTACATTCTCGACTTCTCTGATACCTGGTGTTACTAAAAGTGTCTCTTGTGATACTGTGATTTATAATAAATATATATTTGGTCTTCAACTGTCTTCCTGGCACTCAGCTGCTAAACTCCTTGGAATCTCTGAAGTGACGTGTCCTTCTGTATGCTAAGGAGATGACTAATGACTGGGGTGTCCTGGAGGGCAAGTGATTAGAGGTTAAGACTCTCAATGCCCCCACCTCTAGAGAGGGGAAGGGGGCTTGAAGTTAAGCCAATCATCAATGGTCAATGATTTAACCAATCACACCCAGGTAATAAAGCCTTATAAAATCCTTTCAGGTAGGGTTTAAGGAGCTTCCAGGTTGCTGACTACATGGAGGTTGGTATACCCACAGAGAATACAGAAGTTCTGTGCCTTCCCACATGCCTTGCCCTACACACCTCTTCTGTGTCTGTTCCTGAACTGCCTAAATAGGTAAATATAAGTAAAGCTCTTCTCTGACATCTGTTGTAAGAGACTTTAAGCCAAGTCAGACAGAAGTGTGGGTAAGCTGGGGGCTTCCTACGTAATTGGCATCTGAAGTGCAGGACAGTCTTTGGGACTGGACCTTAAGCTGTGGGGTTTGTGCTAACTTGGATTAGTGTGAGAATTGAATTGAATTGTAGGATACCCAGAGAACTAGAGCACTGGAGAACTGAAGCCAAGCAGGATGGGGCACACCTGTAATCCCAGCTACTCTGGAGGCTGAGGCAGGAGGATCCTGAGTTCAAAGCTAGCCTCAGCAACATAGTGAGACCCTGTGTCAAAACAGCAGCAGCAGCAACAACAAAGAAACAAGCATAGGAGAATTGGGTGTCAGGGAGAAATTCTCTTCTCCAGAAGAGAGTTCCCCGGCCTGGCATTCAATGCTGTGTGTAGTTCAAGCCTTGTCTACATCTCTCGCTTCCCTGATCCCTTTCTTACATCTCAGACTCCCAGAACCAATGACACTCCTCCACATGCCCTGGTGCCTCCCATACCTGAGCTCAGCTCGGGGGGAATCCCACCAGATCATGTCTTTGTGGGGAGATGTCTAGCTTCACCATTTCCTCAGTGCCGTATGCATGGGAGGATATGCAGTATACTCTTACTACAGGCTTCCTGAATGAATGCATGAGTGAATGAGTGAATGAAAAGGGAACCTAATATACCTTTTCCTATATAACAACACTCATCTCCTTTAGACAATGGTAGATGCTGAATTGCAAGTCAGCCATCCCAGATTTATAGCCTGTTTCAGTCTGCTTATATTAAAATAGGGATAATAATGGTCTTCTCAGAAGGGTTACATGATAGTATACACGTAAACACAGGTAGTCATGCACCTCATATATATTGAGTCCTCAGTAAATGAGAATTATTAGTTTTATTGTTACCAAATAGTACTGAGCAGTAGGAAACTCTATTGTATATCTTTCAGCCCTATATTGCAATGGCTTCTTTGCTCTGAATGTGGATATGTGTGAATGTGGTACTTGGTGAAAGTGCAGCTATTTTGTGATCATGAGGGAAAGATTACACAGACGCTCACCCAGAGCTCTACCCTCTTTTGGCTTCCTGACTCCAAGTTTTATCATGTGAGAAAAAGAAACTCCTCTTTGGGCTGGGGCTGTAGCTCAGTGGTAGAGTGCTTGCCTAGCATGCATGAAGCACTGGGTTCGATCCTCAGCACCACATATAAATAATAAATGAAGAAATAATAAGGATCCATCAACAACTAAAAAAAAATTAAAAAAAAGAAACTCCTCTTTGTAGTAGATTGATAGAAAAAATGACCCCAATTCTTACTCCTTCCTATATCCACAGCCCTGGCAATATGACCACAGCTGCTTTTGTCAAGTGGTAATCTTATTCCCATGCCCTTGAACTTGAGCTGGCCCTATGGCTTGCTTCTGTTAATAGGCTATGGTAGAAGTGACATAGCACAACCTCCAAATCTAGGCGATGAGAAGACTTTAACACTTTTTTTTTTTTTGGTACTAGGGATTGAACTCAGGGGTACTCGACCACTGAGCCACATCCCCAGCCCTATTTTGTGTTTTATGTAAAGACAGGGTCTCACTGAGTTGCTTAGCGCTTCGCCGTTGCTGAGGCTGGCTTTGAACTCGCGATTCTCCTGTCTCAGCCTCCCTAAGTGCTGGGATTACAGGCTTGAGCCACCGCGCCCAGCTCTCTTGGGATCTTGACTCATCCTGGACCAGCCTGCTGAAGGATTAGAGGCCATATGGAGCAGAAAGGCAAGGGCTTACTATTAATTGATCCCAGTCAAGAGCAGCAAACCCATCTAGTTGACCCTTAGCAGAGCAAAGATGCAAGAGTGAGGCTTGCCCAGTCAACCTCAAAAGAACTAGCCAGCCTTCAAATTCACAAGCACTAAAGTTTAAGTCATTAAGTTTTAACTACTACATTATTCTGTAAATGGTACTCTCAGTGGGATGAAGTTACTTGCAGCCCAAAGCATCCTCTCCCACCTACCTGCTTTCCTGCTCCAGTTGCTCTTCTGCCTGGGCTAACTTAGACTCAAGGGCTGCAATCACCATCTTCTGGCGGGCCCGGGCCCCAGCATCTTCCTCACCCAGGCGTCCTCGTAGCTCCTGGATCTGCCGCTCCAGCTGCTGCCTCCCGCTCTCGGCCTTGGCTGAGAAACTGCGCTCTGCAGACAGCTCTGTAGTCAGGGATTCCACCTGCAGAGTTGGGGAAAGGCAGGATGTTGCGATGGAGCCTCAGAAGGAAGGAGGTGACCAATCCAGAATTAAGAGGACCAATGAATTTTACATTACAGAGCCTGCCCATACTAAATACTCACAAATGCTAGCTTGTTCTTTTAGCCACTGCTGTATCACAAAAAAACACTGCCAAACCTGGATTTCAACATTTTGGGTAATTTTTTGCTATTTTAATAAGTCCACAAGACCATCACAAATTTGTCAAAATGCTAGAAATTCTACCTCTGACTGTGACTGAGTCTATTCCAGGAGTTTATCACTTTTGTTTGCAGCAGGATTGTCTGGGAAAGTTTGTGAGAAAAATGCAAGTTCCAGAGTCCCACCTTCCAGAGATTCTGCCTCAGTGGGTCTAGATGTATAAAGAGCAACCCAGCAGGTCTGATAGGCAAGGGGTGCAGGACGTGAGAATCACGTAAAAGAGCAGCTCCCCCCTCATGGTTGCATGAACACACTCCTACAGCTCTGCTGATTTATTCAGCTGGTGCTCTGAGCCAGGCCCTGTGCTGGGCACAGGGAAGTGGGTCAGGCCAGATTCATGCTCATTTCATTTCCCCCTCACTTGAACACATCCATCCAAGGATTAGCATAGTTTCCTCTATTTTTTCAACATTTTTTATTGCAAAACAAATTGGTGATACATTGTCAACACCCTCCCCATCAAGAAACAAAACCTTACCATTCCAAGTAAAGGTATTAGGGCATTAGGTATTAAGATGGGCACATCCTAATAACAACCCTGCCTCCCAAATAGCTCATTTTCCTGACTTCTAGGGTGACGTCTCCCTTGCACCCTTTGCACGTGTAGAGCTGCACCCTCTCTGCACCTTTCTGCTCACATACTCATGCTCAGCATGCTTCTCTGTCCTCTGTGCTTCCTGCAAACTGGAAGTTGGTCCAGGGACACAATTCTATTTGTGAGTTTTCAAGGTAATGAGCTGGCTCTCTGTCATCCTCCAAGGGTGTCTTTACAGAAAAATCTCCCCCTTCCAAATTCACATCTACTTGGAACCTCAGAATGTGACCTCATTTGGAAATAGGGCCTTTGCAGATGTAATTAGTTAAATTCAGATGAGATCATAATGGAGGAGGGCGGGCCCTAGATCCCACAGGCCCAGTATATTTTTAAGAAGGGAGGAGGCCCAGGCTCACAGACAGGATGCAGGGGAGAAGCCATGCAAGGACAGAGGCTAAGGCTGGCATGGTGCCTGCAGGCCCAGGGACGCCAAGGGCAGCTGAAAGCCACTGGAGCAGGGAGAGACGTGGATGGGACCAATCAACCCGGCTGACACCTTAATGATTTTGGACTTCTGTCCTCTAGAAGTATAAGAGTAAATTCTTGTTGTTAGCAAATTTGTGATAATTTGCTGACAGCAGTTCTAGGACACTAGTGTGGTGACTAGTATCTTTTAAAAATGTCATTGTGAGATAGGCACAGTGGCATACACTTATAATCTCAGAAACTCAGGAGACTGAGGCAGGAGGATTGCAAGTTCAAGGCCAGCCTCAGCAACTTAGTGGGTCCCTGAGCAACTTAGCAAGACCTTGTATCAAAATAAAAAATAAAAGCCAGGCGCAGTGGCGCAAGCCTGTAATCCCAGCACTTAGGGAGGCTGAGACAGGAGAATCGTGAGTTCAAAGCCAGCCTCAGCAACGGCGAGGTGCTAAGCAACTCAGTGAGACCCTGTCTCTACATAAAACACAAAATAGGGCTGGGGGTGTGGCTCAGTGGTCGAGTGCCCCTGAGTTCAATCCCCGGTACCAAAAAAAATAAAAAATAAAAAGGGCTGGGGATGTGACTCGGTGGTTAAGTGCCCCTGGGTTCAATCCCCAGTAGTTTAAAAAAAAAAAAAAGCATTGTGAGCTACACTGAAACATATTTACATATTTGATGGGTTCAAACCAACTGCAATTATGATCATGCTGAAGCTCACACTGCCCCATCTTGGGCCAGGGGAAGGTGCTGCAGGTCAACTTCCAAATCTTTTCAACATCACTGCACCATCTTTATCCCTGAAGGAATAGCCAGATGTTCAGGCTACTCTCGTTCAACAACTTTTCTTCTTTCCCTTTTTGTTGTGCTGGGTATGAAACCTGGGGCTTCATATATGCAAGGCAAGTGCTTTACTTGCCTTGTAGAGAGTGTAGCTGGGAGCTACACTCTCAGCTCAACTCTTGCTCCAGATATGGAATCAGCCATTCTTGAAGAATTTCCAGTTTATTCTTTGTGGGAAATGGTTTCCCAGACCACAACCTGGGCTTGGGGATACCCACTGCTACTGGGTTGTAGGTTGTTTCTAACCCTTGGAGTGGACACAGAAAGAATGGATCTGCATAAAATATACTGTCAGCCTCTGAAGATATGACTGAATCCAAATCGGGGTCACTGGCCTGTTTTGGTAACTTTAACCCCTCCCCTACGCTGGCTAGATTCTTCCACGTCAAGCATCCTGATGTCAAGCGCATGGTGGTGCCAGAGTCAGCATCTCCTATATTGTTATTTATGCTGATCTACATTAAATGCACAGTGATTCCAGAAAAACAATGCTTATAATATCACCACCAGCTGGGTGCAGTGGCGCACGCCTGGAATCCCAGCAGCACTGGAGCCTGAGACAGGAGGATTGCAAGTTCAAAGCCAGCCTCAGCAACTGGCGAGGCCCTAAGTAACTCAGTGAGACCCTGTTTCTAAATTAAAAAAAAAAAAACAGGGCTGGGGATGTGGCTCTGTGGTTAAGTGCTCCTTGAGTTTAATCCCCAGTACTCGCCCCCAACCATCGCCAATATAATTAATGAAAATTGGTTTTAAGAAAGTTTTTGCATGTTTACCCTTATTTTTTTTTTTTTTTTGGTACTGGGGATTGAACTCAGGGGCACTCGACCCCTGAGCCACATCTCCAGCCCTATTTTGTGTTTTATGTAGAGACAGGGTCTCACTGAGTTGCTTCGTGCCTCGCCATTGCTGAGGCTGGCTTTGAACTCGCGATTCTCCTGTCTCAGCCTCCCTAAGTGCTGGGATTACAAGCGTGAGCCACCGTGCCCGGCTTACCCTTATTTTAAAGTCATATTCCACATAAGTGCTGAGCGTATGGCCATCACCTTCCTCTCTCTGGCCCTCTAGTCTTCATTCAATCTGGGACTAGGAGGAAACACCACACTCATTTCTCTTCTGCTAATGTCTGTTCAGGGTGATTTGCACCTGTTCTCTTGGGCAGTGGTTCTCAGTCTGGCTGGCACTGGAGCTGCCTGGGAGGTTCATTGAAACACTGCTATAGTTTGAATCTTAAGTGTCCCCAGAAGGCTCAGGCCCCCCGGCATTGCCCCCAGGTTGGTGCTGCTGGGAGAGGGTGGGATCTTTGAGAGGTGGAGCCTAGAGGGAGGTATTCAGGCCATTGGGGGCATGCCCTCTAGGGAAGAGTGGAACTCCATGGACTGAGGGGTCCACATGCTCCCCACCATTGCCAACTGGAATCCCTGCCAGAGGCCTATGAGCCATGGCTCTGCCTGCTCACAGACTAGGACCTCCACAACTGCAAGCCAAAGCAAACCTTTCTTCTCAGGCACTACAGCCATGGGGGACAAGGAGCACAGAAAGACTGTGGGGTTCAGCCCCTGCAGGCCTTCCTCACTTGGGCAGTGGGCCCCAGAACATGCATTTCCAGTAAGTTCTCAGGTGAGACTCAGGCCACTAATCTCAGGTCCCCATGTGAGAACCACTGGGCTTCCATACTTGAAATTGGTCTTGCTTCCTACAGTCTTGGCTCACATTTTCTTTCTTAAGAGTACGAATATTGGGGCTGGGGTTATGGCGCAGTGGTAGCGTGCTCGCCTAGCACGCATAAGGCACTGGGTTCCATCCTCAGCACCACGTAAAAATAAAATAAAGATATTCTGTCACCTACAACTAAAAAATAAACATTTAAAAAAAAAAGAGTACGAATACTTCCTCCTCCTCCTCCTCCTCCTCCTCCTCCTCCTCCTCTTCTTCCTCCTCTTCCTC
>CM053414.1:47996672-48020599 GCA_028644305.1 Xerus rutilus
CCACCTCTGTGTTCATCATTTAATATCCGTCTCAGTATTTAACTTTTACAACAAACAGATGGGGTAGGGTAGTGGTGCTTAGTCCTGCTTCATGTTGGAATCATCTGGGGAATTCTTAGAAATGCCCACATCCGGGGCTGGGATTTTGTGGCTCAGTGGTAGCGTGCTCGCCTCGCATGTGTGAGGCACTGGGTTCGATCCTCAGCACCACATAAAATAAATAAAAATAAAGATACTGTGTCCATCTACAACTAAAAAATTATATTAAAAAAAAAAAAGAAAGAAAATGTCCACATCCTACCTCAGACTATTTAAATCTGGGTATGTGACTTTTTTTTTTTGGTACCGGGGATTGAACTCAGGGGTACTCGACCACTGAGCCACATCCCCAGCCCTATTTTTGTGTTTTATGTAGAGACAGGATCTCACTGAGTTGCTTAGCGCCTCGCCGTTGTTGAGGCTGGCTTTGAACTCACGATTCTCCCGTCTCAGCCTCCCAAAGTGCTCCTCCCAAAGTGCCAGGATTACAGGCCTGCGCCACCACGCCCCGGCTCTTTTTTTTTTTTTTTCAAATAAGCTTCCAGGGCAGTTCCAATGGGGTGATTAGTTCGTTTAACATAGACGCAAACGGGATTAGAGAGAGTGGCAAGGAATGTCAACAATTATAATGAAAAATAAAAATAATGGGTGGCTAGCAAATATTTTTCAAGCACTTACGATGTGCTGTGTGAGTTATCAGCTCTCCTCTAGGTCAGGGACCATTGACACCACCTGATGTTTAGGAATGTTAAGTGACCTGGGCCCGGATCACAGGGCCATGGAAGAAGCACTCCTGGATTCAAACTCAGAGCTACACTCAGCACCAGCCTAGAATGCTGAGTGATCACAGCCCGGCCCCAACCCCTCCCCTGTCGAGGGCCACTAAGCACAAGATGAGGGTATTTTGAGGGTGTCTGATTTCCATTTGGAGACTGAGGCTCCGGGAGGAGCTGTAGCTGGGGGTGGATGTGGGGCTTGAATCAAGGACTCTCTGGCTCTGGGTGGAGCTGGCACCCTCTCCAGGCTGCGCTGGCCCTTCTGATTGCTCACGTGCCTTTCCAAACCGTGGGGGAGAGAACCCTGCCAGGGCCCTGCTGAGGTCCCAGGAGGTCAGAGTGGCACCCTACAACATTTGGCCACTATTTTCTTTTGAATAAACACTCGGAACCCTCACAGCTACCTCGTGGGGTCTTTGCCTTCATCTGCATTCTGCAGGTGGGGCAGCGAAGCCTCAGCGGGGGGCAGGCCTTAGACAAACCCCACAACTGGGAACTGGTGCAGCTGGATCTGAACCCGGTCCCAGACCTCAGGTCCGAACCTGCGCTAGCTAGGAAGATTATCGGAGAGGTCAGTGGAAGGACCGCAAGGCTTGAGCTGAGGCTGTGGCCAGAGAGCCAGAAACTCAGGTCCGTGAAAGGCCCAGGGAATAGAAGGTGGTTCCGGAAGTCCAGATGGGAAGCCAGTGGGGCCCTAAAATGATCATTAGTGCTGAGCAAGCAACTGCTTCCTGCGTCGGTGGGGTCTACAATCTTGTTGCCCCCCCCCACTGCCCTCATGAGGCCATGAGACCAGGATCATCACCTCCGTGGGTCCATGCTGGGTCCAGAGTGTGCTGCACAAGCATGCTTGTGGCTCACCCTGTGTGGGAAGTGCTTTTTCTGTCCCCAGTAGATGAGGACAGTGACACCCAGAAAGTGTGTGTGCTCCAGACAGTTGGGCAGCGGTGGCAGTGAGACTCAGGTCCCACCCTTCTTGTCTTAGGACAGTGCTTAACACACATTTGTGGTCCCGCTGGTGGTAGGGAGAGCATGGCTCAGTGGACGGCAGGGTACCCAGGGCTCCAGAAACGCAGTTTCTGTCCTTGAGAACCTGTTTGGCCTGGGGTGGCTGAGGGACTCTCGAGGCAGGGGCACGGGGAAAGCCATTTGAGGAGCTCCCTGAGTCTCTGGAATACACCTCAGGCCATTTCACCATCAGAAGCCTTTGAGGTGAGAGGGTTAAAAAGCCCCATTTCCCGGCTGAGGCTGTGGCCCAGCGGTAGAATGCTTGCCTCGCATGCGTGAGGCCCTGGGTTCGATCCTCAGCACCACATACAAAGCAATAAAATAAAGACATTGTGTCCATCCACAACTAAAAAAATATTTAAAAAAAAAGCCCCATTTCCCAGGGCTGCAAACTGAGGCTTAAGGAAGGTGAATTTGGGCTGGAATGTGACTCAGGGGCAGAGCGCTTGCCTAGCACATGGAAGGCTCCGGGATTAATCCCCAGCACTGCAAAAAAAAAAAAGAGAGAGAGAGAGAGAAAAGAAAAAAAGGCAAATCCGTCATGCAGAGTCACCCGCAGCTAGAAAACCCACATCTGGTTTCCAACCCAGGACAGTGTGGCTTGGCTTCACATGAGCCAGCCCTTGGCTCCCGGGAGGCACAGGTAATGTGAGCGTCTCGGAGCCCTATTTGGAGTGTGTTAAGGGCCCTGCCTCAGCCTGGCTGGTTTTTATTCATTATCTCTAATCCCTGTGGCCTTTGTAATGAGGTGATTGTCTCCTTGGTTTCTCCGGAGGAAACTGAGACTGTGGGGAAAGTCACCGGGCTAAGGAGGGGAGCAGGATACCTCCAGAGCCCAAGAGCTGGGGTAGCCCTTCCAAACCCTTCAACTGGGCTCCCCCTACCACGCGCTGGCAATTCAGATGTCCCCGACCCTCTCTGGGTGAGGCAGCCTCTACCCCTGGTCCCCTGGCCTCGTTGGTCAACTCAGGTTTCCATCCTGGGTGCTGCCCCGGGAGCCAGGTGTGGCTGGCAGGAGGGGGCTGGTGCAGGGGGTGGCTTCCCTCACCAGCCATTAGCTGGGGGCCGGGCGCCAGCAGCCATGAGATACCCACCCAGGGAATGTGGTCCGGCCACCCCACCTTGGAGAGCCAGCCGAGAGCTCCCAGAGAGCCTTCCAGGCGCAGAGAGCAGATACCCAGCAAACCGGTTGTGCTGCTCCGGGCGGCCTGCCCTCCCTCCGTTAGAAGGCACCTGGGAGCCCATGCGGTGGCCACACCCTAGCCTGCTTGAGAAGCCCCATTTGTCCTGGAGCTCAAAGCAGCCCTGCTGCTGGCCAGCTAAGTAACAGGCAGCCAGTTAACTAGCTAAGTGCATGACTGACTGGCTGACTAGCTAACTGGTTCAGTAGTTAGCTAGTTAAGACCATAGGCAGCAAATTTTTTTTTCAAAAAATTTTTTTAGTTGTAGATGGACACAATACCTTTATTTTATTTATTTTATCTGTATGTGGTGCTGAGGATCAAACCCAGTGCCTCACACATGCTAGGCAAGCACTCCGCCACTGAGCTACAACTCCAGCCCCCATAGGCAGCAAATTCTGCTTGCCTGATACCCATCAGTTTGGTTCTTAGATTGTGACAAGTCCCAAATCTGGGCCTAACAGTGTGTAGATAGAGTTCAGGGGGGCTCAACTCGGTGCAGGGGTGCATACTTGTCATCCCAGCGACTTAGGAGGCTGAGGCAGGAGGATCATAAGTTTGAGGCCAGCCTCAGCAACTCAGTGAGGCCCTAAGCAATTTAGCAAAACTGTTAAAAAAAAAAGCCAAATCCTGCAGTTCCACCAACGGGGCATCTAAGCAGACACCTGCATCTGATGCAGGACGCACAGATGTGTTCCTGTTGTGTTTCCCTGTGGCAGGTGCCACAGCACCTTCCGGACAGGCCATGGTGCTGAGGGGAACGTATAAAGCATCCCTCCTCCACCCCCAGTGCGAGCGGCAGCTCTTCCCCCCAGACCCCCAGCCTCTGCTTCCCTTGTGACGCCTCAGTGATGCCCCACGTCTGCACCTGGAGCTCCGTGGGAACCCACTGCTGAGCCTGCACTCAGGCCGCTGTGGTCTTGGCTGCTACAGACGTGCTTCAGGGGGACCTTGCACACGGTTTCTTCATGCCTGTCAGTGGAGGCAGTCACAGGCTGTGACCCAAGTCTGACTGGCTGCAAAGCCCACGTTCTCTCCCATGGTGACTCGATCCGAGCAGCACCTTTGTGTAATCTGGGAAGATTCTCTCATGTCATTAGCCTGAAAATGTCTGTGACAGACATTCAGATCTACATCGAGGCCCTTGTGCAGTGCACACCCTGCCCAGCTGTACTCAGTGGTCTCGGGTGGCAGGCAGGCAGCTGAGGCCCCCTTCCTTCTTGCCTGCTGTAGACATACTCCGGCCTTTTCTGTGTGGTCATCAACCCGTACAAGCAGCTTCCCATCTACACGGAGGCCATTGTGGAGATGTATCGGGGCAAGAAGCGCCATGAGGTGCCACCCCATGTGTATGCAGTGACGGAGGGGGCCTACCGAAGCATGCTGCAAGGTGAGTGCGGCGGGGGCTGCAGCCAGAGCCAGGGCTCGTCATTGGGGGCTGGGCTGGGCACCTGGTGCTGTCGGGAGCCAGGGCTCAACACCAGGCTGGGCATCTTGGACCCTTGGCGGTTTCTTGGGGAACTAGAGGAACGCGATGGAGGCCGGGTGGGCCAGCCTCTGGGCCCTACCACACAGGCCCTCCGCGCTCTCCTTTCAACAAGGTTTGGAAGCCAATTGGTGTCAGATTCCTGCAGAAATTCCCCTTGAGAGACGGTGATTCCTAGAGTGTCCCACTCCTTTGACATTGATGGCTGAATTTCAGACATGCTGTTATCCTGGGGTGAAATGCAGCACAAGGCTGCTGTGTACAGCTGCGCAGGTTGTGCACTTCCCAAGAGCATCCTACAGAGCTGCCATCTGTCCCACGACAACTACAGCAGTCTTGTCAAAGTCACAGAATTAGTATTCATAGTGTACTTGTTATAGGTCACCTATTTTAGTAAACATTTAGTACACAGTAAATATATATTAGACAAAATTTTGCATCTGTTTATATCATGTGACCTGATAGCCTACAGCAGCCTGTTTAGGGTGGACCTGTTGTGTTTATATGGGGCATTTCTACCGCACCTTATTATGATATGTATGCGTCGCATAATGCAGTGGTCCCCGGAGGGGCCCCCCAGCAGCATCGGCACCCCCGGGGCCCCCCTGGACCTGCTGAGCCAGACGTCCTGGGGATGCTCAGCTGTGGGCATGCTCTGCAGGTCCCTGGTGGCTGCTGCAGGTTGCGAGCCACGGTGCAGGGTGCCTGTAAGTGTCTGCTGTCCTTCCAGGTGATGGGTTCAGGCTCGCATGACCCGGCTGTGGTGGTGACAGCCAGCCGCGTCTGGCCGTGACGTAACTTGTTCCTTCTTTGGTTTTCTCATAATCTGAGCGGTTGTGCTATCTGAGGGATGAACAGGCAGCCGCGGAGGGTGAGGCCGCTGGCCCCCGCCTTTCCCGGATCTCGTGGGTTTCCGCCTTGACCTGTGTGTGGTCGGATCTCCTCCGCACAGGCCGGGATTTTCCACGTGTCTTTCTGATTCAGTTTCTAGTTCGATTCCGTTGTGGCCCGAGGGCACACGGGGTTCGATCTGGATGCAGCTTGGGCAGCTGTGACTTGGTGCAGAGCGCCAGCTGCCTGGAGGCTGCCGCGGACGGGCTGAGGCCAGAGTCCTGCTGTGGTGCAGGAGGCAGGCTGGCTGCTCCCCGGGGCTCTCATTCCACTCTGCCCTCCGGATCTTCTTCCTGCTGGTCTGTCTGTTTCCTTGCAAGGGATGTTGACGTCCCCAGTTGGAATTGTGGCTTCAGCTATTTCTCCTGGCAGTTCTGTGGTCACATCATTGACCTCACAGTATCCACTGTCTCTCTTTTCCAGATGGGGACACTGAAGCACAGAGCAGTGCATCACTCTGTGGTCGCACTGGTGGGTGGGTGGCTGGCGGGATTTGAACCCAGTGCCCCAGCTGCCGTGACTGTGTGTCACACTGTGACGTTTTCGGTCTGTGCTGGGCATGCTGACATTTCCCCCTGAGCTTTGACTGCATCCCTGAGAGATGGTGACTGTTTTGAGCCCCCTTTTCAGACCAGGAAACACAGGCACAGAGCCACTCAGAGGCTGGCCCAAGGCCACACAGAGAAGCAGCTATGCCACCCAAACCAGGCTGCTTGCCCTGGGGCCCCTGAGTGCAGCTCCTTCTCTGGTCCCCTGCCCCACCGCCCCTTAAGAACACACACACCCCTTAATGGAGGCTCGGAACCCAGCTGCCCCTCACCGCCTCCGCCCGGGGCCTCTTCATCTCCCCAACACCCTGGGTTCAGTGCCTCCTGCAAGGCCCTGGGCTGTGTCCTCCCTCGCAGTGCTGCCCCTTGCCTGAAATGTCACCGCTTCTGACGGGACTAGCTGGCCTGCTCTGTCCCCCGCGCCACTTCCCCCGACCTCGGAGTTGGGCCTGGCTCTATGGACATGAGGCGCTGAGTGTGTTTGGTGTTAGTTCTCCTTTTGTCCGTCCCCCCACTGGAGCTGAAGCTCTGTGACAGCAGACACCGGGCGGGTCCCTGAGTCCGGAGTGGCTGGAGTTTAGCAGGTTGTCAGTTGTGTAGGAATGATTTTGCAGGTCCAGGTGGGCGGATTGGGGCTGAACCCTGGGGTCCAGGACTTCACTTCTGTGTCTTTGAGTCTCTGAAGCCCAGATGAGGTGGTGCACATTAGGGTCGCCAATTGTGATTATAATCTGTTCAGGTGGGGTTTGTTGTCTCCATTTTCCAGGTGAGGAAACCAAGGCACAGAGAGGGACAGCTGCTTTCCCAGGGTCACACAGCAAGCAAGAGGTTTAGTCAGAGAAGGATATTAGAATCAGGAGTGTCATGCAACACAACACAGTCATTTCCTTACCCCTTGGAAATGATTTTGAAATGCATAAGGGGCCAGAAGGGCCTGTGGGAGAGCTCCTCCCATGTGACATGCCTCGCTTCTTTCCCCTACAGATCGCGAGGATCAGTCCATTCTCTGCACGTGAGTAATCTGGAAGGACTTCCTGGAGGAAGAGGGTCCCAGCTGGGCATGGTTCTCTTTGCAGTAGGTGTGGCGGGGGTCACCTGGCCTTCTTAACCCAGGCCTCTGCTTTCCCTGGTTCCCCCACAGTGGGGAGTCTGGAGCTGGGAAGACAGAAAATACCAAGAAGGTCATCCAATACCTGGCCCACGTGGCATCGTCGCCGAAGGGCAGGAAGGAGCCTGGCGTCCCTGTAAGCCGTCCAGCCTTAGGACATCCTGGGCCCTGCTACCAGCAATGTCCCCTCTGTCTGAGGCTCTGCTCCCCCCATACCACTTGCCTCCCTCACGGAGAGGAGGCCATCTCCTGGCCACCTGTGCCACCCAAGCACCTACTGTGTGCCTGAGCACCTACTGTGTGCTGCAGTGGTACTGGGAGTGAGGTGGAGTCATGCAGAGAAGCAGGGCCGGCTCTCAGCCCTGTTGGTCTGGAGCAGCACCTGGCACTCTGAGCCCAGCTGTGGCTGTCCCCATGCCTGGGTCTGCATGACTGCCTGGGCTGCTCCCACGTCCCATGCTACAGCAGGGCCTCTCTCCTGAGGTCACCACAAGAAACCCAGGCAGGGGTGGTGAGTCCTGCACGCGCCCTGGAGTGGGTACTGTGGGAATCAGACCTGGGCGTGGCCCCCATGTCACCCCACTGCACACTCCTGGCGCCTCTGCCCTGGCTCTGCCCCTGCCCAAGGCCACCTGTTCACCTGTGTCTGTCCACGTTCCATGTGCTGTGTCCTGGTCCATGTGTCCTGTGACTTCCTCAGGCCTCCGCCGGCACCGTGTCTTATGTGAGTAGCAGGGAACCGCCCCCATGTTGCTGCCCCTCATGCTGCCCTGGCCACCCAGCCCACAGTCATCTGGTAGAGAGGGTCCAGGAGTGGTCACACCAGCCAGGGACTGCGCACAGTAGGGCTGCAACTTATGTCAGCCCTACTGTGTGCACACCAAGGCCCATGCTGTCATTTGGTACAACCCTACTGAATACACACTGCCCCCTACTTCTGTTTACAGCAGCCCTACTGTGTGCACGTACCCGGGCCCCATGCTAACATGGAATAGCCCAGATACCAATGTACCTCTTACTGCCCATCCACTGTGTGTCTAGAGGGGCCTGGTGACAGTGCCTCCACACACTCAGAGCTGGTGGCCAAGTGAGGGAGGCAGACTACTGTATTGAACACTCAGGTGCCGAGCCACACCTCTTCACTGTGCGTACACGGCTTCCCTCATCAAAACATCTACCAGCTGAGACCATTTCATCCAACTGGAGCAAGATGTAGACTGAGAAGACACACGTGGGCTTCTCTTTATTGAGCACGTACTATGTGCCAGGCTCTAACACTGAGGATCAGGGGGGAAGTTGAGAGTAAGGGTCCTACCATGGAGTAGGCTTGTTAGGGCAGGAAACCACCACTTCCTGAATGCCTGCTCTGTGCCAGATGGTTTGAAGAGCTTTGCATAGATGGCATAGACTTTTTCTTTAGTTAAAAATACTCTAAGTGACACGTGAGCTCATATGCATTACTACCACGGCAAAACCAGACAGGGTGGAAGTCCCCTGTCCTCTCAGTGCACTATCCCGCAGACACGTACACGCCTGGCACTTTGGTGTGTCCTAGCAGGCTTTGTCCATGTTTACAAACGTGTGTATCTGTAGAAGTACGAGTCTTGTTGCGTGGTGTTTTCTCCCTTTTATTTTTCATTAGTGGGGTCACCCTGGAGGTATTGCTCTCCAGCTTGTTTTTCGGTTTGTTTCCCTTTCCCCTGGAATGTCTTGGAGACGCTTCCGGTTTTTCTCCTGGTAGAAGGAGCAGCAGGACCCGGATGTGGGGGGTGGGCACCCCCCCACGAGGGCCCCTCCCACACAGACACAGACGCACAGCCCCAGCTGGGCCGCCTGGTCCCCTCTCGCTGACACTCACCTCCCACGCCCGGCAGGGGGAGCTGGAGCGGCAGCTGCTGCAGGCCAACCCCGTCCTGGAGGCCTTCGGCAACGCCAAGACCGTGAAGAACGACAACTCGTCCCGATTTGTGAGTGCTGGGCACCTGGGGTGGGGCAAGGCAGGTGGGTTTGTTGAAGAAAAGAGCGGGGGCCGACCCCTGGGTCTGAGGGAGGAGGGCTGGGCCTGGACCTTGGCTTCTCCAGGGAACCTTCCCTCGGAAGGCACCATCAGGTGGCACTCTCGCCCTGGGGGTTGTGGGGTTGAGGTCTCCTGGGGTCTGCAGGGTAAAAGACCCTCCCTGAAGCTCCCCGTGTCCTTCCTCCCAGGGTAAATTCATCCGCATCAACTTTGACGTGGCCGGGTACATCGTGGGCGCCAACATCGAGACCTGTATCTTTTCACAGCCCTGAGCAGTGCTTGTGGGGACCTAAGGGTGACTGAGGAAGGTGGCCCTTTGAATATGGGCACGTACTGGAGGCAGACTCCCCTGCAGGGCCCCCACCCCACACTCCCTACGCTCAGATGCAGGGGCGCAGGCGCAGGCAGCAGGGCGCGGGGCTGCTGGCTTCACAGGCCAACCCAGCCTCGCTGCAGCGGGCGGGGTTGGGGTCTTCATGCCCACCAGTTTCCTGTGATTCACTGGGACGATCCTGGGCCTCAGCCTGCAGAGTCCTGCTGGGGTTCACCATAGTGAAGAGGAGCAGGGCACAGCCAAGAGGGGGAGATGGCTCTGGGGGCCGGGTAGTGCTTCCAGAATCCTCTCAGTGGAGACACTTGGGATGCGCTAAACTCCCCAGCAAGGATGCGTGATAACTGTGTGGGGTATTGTCCAGCCTAAGTCTTGGGGTGCAGGGTTGTTACGGGGGCTGGTCACATGGCCCTTTCTGCTTAGCATGTGCCAAAATCCTAGACTCCCAGAAGGATGGCAGATGTTCAGTGCAAACCACCCTGTGAGCCCCTCATCAGTTAGGGAATGCTGGGGACTGTCCCCAAATCCAGGTTCCCAGACGCCAGCCCAGGGCCCACCTTGCCAGTGGGCCTTACAGGGATAGGCCTCGGGCTGCCCTGTCACACTGGTCTGCACGGCTGGGGCTGCCCTGTCACACTGCTCTGCACGGCTGGGGCTGCCCTGTCACGCTGCTCTGCATGGCTGGGGCTGCCCTGTCACGCTGCTCTGCATGGCTGGGGCTGCCCTGTCACGCTGCTCTGCATGGCTGGCATGCAGCAATCAAAGGAATTTCCAGGATGAGACACCAGCCCTCCAGGAGGGCAGAAGTGAGGAGAGAGGGGGGCACGCCGCCCGTGCTTGCAGCCCTGCCCGGTGGCTTTGTGGCGGGCATCTTGGCCATGCTATTTGAACATCTGCTGCCTTGGTGTCTCCTTCTGTAGAAGGAAAAGGAGCACAGAGCCTGCTCTCGAGGGGCTTGGAGGACTGAGTGAGCCACGGGCTTAGCTAGGGAGCCCATAGCATAGTAAGCCCTGGAGAAAAGCCCGTCATTGCAGCCATTCATGACTAAAGTAGATTAGCCGTGTCCTTATGGGTGGTAATTGATTGACTAATAACCATAAAGCAATAACATGAGCAACTGTTAATAGGAAGCCACATCCCCACCTTCACCTGGGGAGAGGGTTTCTGGTCAGGCCATGCAGGGCATAAGGAGCAGGGGTCTCAGCTCTTGTGCCCCGCTACCTCTGAGACCAGTGACAGGCATGTGGACTTACGCTCACAAGCGCATACACCTGGGCCAGTCAGAGGGGTGTCAGGGTGGCCCATGGGAGGGGGCCTGTGCAGCCCTCTCACCCCAGTGTCTGCAACTGCAGCTGGGTGCTACTCTCATCCCCACCCAGTGGGAGGAAGCCGAGGCTCGGAGTGATCCAGGTCCCCCTTCCTCCAGGGACCCTTCTCCCACCCCTCCCCATCTAACTCAAGCAGGTTACCTCCATCTCTGCCCACTTTTGGAAAAGAGACCTCACCATTTGAGTTGATCTTGGGCAAAATATGGGCTCCATGGTCCTATGTTTTATTTTTCTCTCAAGTGTCCTGCCATTTTTTAGTGTGTGAACATGCTGGGTGACTTAGAAGGGAAGAACACGTCAGGGACAGTCTAGTGGGTGGAGGGAGCTGATGGTCCCCATGTCCAGGTGGGAAGATTGGGGGTGGGGGGCTAACACCCTGCTTGCCTGTGGTCAGCGGTGAGCCAGCACCGCTCTGGGTGCTTCCTGCCTGCCAGGTCATTTTCTCTGAGAGCAGCTCACTCTGGGGGGGTGGTTTAGGCCCTCGGAGCAGGTGAGGAAACTGAGACATGAGTGCTTAAGTAACGTGCCCAAGGCCACTCACCCAGTTAGTGGCACAGTCAGAGCTGGGCTGCAAGTGACTCCGCAGCTTCACAGGGGCCACGTGGGCTGGGCGGGCCCCTGTCATGGCCTGGCAACACCGCGGGGGCCACTGGGCTCCCTCCTCTCTGTGCTGGCTCCTTGACTCGCCTCCCCTGAGACCTGCTGGAAAAGTCGCGGGCCATCCGCCAGGCCAAGGACGAGTGCAGCTTCCACATCTTCTACCAGCTGCTCGGGGGAGCCGGGGAGCAGCTCAAGGGTCAGAGCCACCCCCTGCCCGCCCTGCTCACCGGGAGCGGTGGGAACCACGTTGGGCTGGGGAGGAAGGAGCGGGAGGCACCTGTGTCAGGGCGTCCGCGTGGCGGGTCCTGGGTGGATTCTGCTGCCCTCTGGTTCCAGCTCTCTCCTGACTCTCGCTCACGCTCGCTGTCCTGGCACGTGGCTCCGCTGCCTCATGGCCCCTGCTCCTCCTGGCTGCGTGGCCCCGTGGCTCCTGCTCACACTTCTGACGCTGTGGGCTCGGCTGGCTGTGGCTCCTCTGCCTCTGCTCACACAGCCAGGGTTACCCGGTGACTCCAGCTCTGCTGTGGCTGCGGCTGCCTCTTGCCTCCTGATGGTCCTGGTGTGTGCCCCTCACTGCTCTTGCCAACCCTCACGCTTCTGCGGCCTCGCCCCCCACCTCCTGCAGCCACGCCCCGGGCTCCTGCAGCCACGCCCCCGCTCCTGTGCAGCCACGCCCCTGCTCTTGCGGCATGCCCCCTGCACTTGTCTCCTGCTCAGGCTCCCTTTGTCCCCACTGTGCGGTCGCTCCTTCCTGTTCTGGCTCATTACATTCTGTAGCTGTGCGTCGTCCTTTTGCTGCTGTCGCCATGTGGCCCTCTTCGCTCTGGGCCATTCTCTGTGGCTTCTGAAACCACATGTCCTCTGGGCTGGTTTCCACCTCCCATGGCCTCTGCTAACTCTCCTCCCCAGCCCCACTGCACCTGCTAATGATAGCTCCTGCCTGCTCCAAACAGGAGCAAACAGGAGGCGTCTAATGTGTGCTAACACCAGCACTTTCTACCAAACCCCTGAGGGAAGGACCCTGGCCATGTGACAGAGGGGAGGGGCTGGTCGCGGCTCACCATCAGCAGACCTGACTGTGGCTGACCCTTGACCTTGGTCGTCCTCTTTCCCCTGCAGCTGACCTCCTTTTGGAGCCCTTCTCCCACTACCGCTTCCTGACCAATGGGCCATCATCCTCTCCGGGCCAGGAGCGGGAGCTGTTCCAGGAGACACTGGAGTCCCTGCGGGTCCTGGGATTTGCCCCCGAGGAGATCACCTGTGAGTGACCCCTGAGCCTTGACGAAGGCTGAGGAGCCATGGGCAGCTGGGGCAGGCCATCACGCCCTGGCTTATCTGTTGAAGCATTTATCAAGTACAGGCTCTGAGGCCACCACACCCTAGCTTGGGGAGACTGACTGGCAGATGAATAGGGATTTCTGTGGTCCACCCGAAGGTGATGAGAACGTGGAGCAAAACAGCCTGGGGGATGGGAGGAGGGACCACGTCATACGGGGCTCAGGGAAGATGCGTGGAGATGGAGGTGTTTGAGCGATGAAGGAGGTGAGGAGGCGACCATCGGAGATGCTGGGGAAGGGTAGAGGGAGCAGCCTGTGCAAAGGCCCTGAGGCAGGAAAAGTGTCACATTGGAGGCACTGGAATTCCTGGAGTGGATTCAGTCCAGCGAGTCACAAGCGGGTGAGGTGATGGAGCTGCAGAGGCAGGTAGGGCCTCAGATGCTGGCCTCAGGGTTGGGGTTTGTCCTGGGGCTGCTGGGGAGCCCTGGGCTCTCTGGGAGCAGGGGCAGGATGAAGTCAGCTCTGGAAGGAGAAAGATGTCTTGGGGGCATGTGAGGACACGAGTGGAGAAGTGGGAGCAACCCAGGATGCTGGCCCTCCGATGGTCTGGGCCGGGGTGCTGGCAAAGCCCCCACCTTTTCAGTGAGCGGTGGCCCTGCCCTTGGCTCTGCGATGTCTTGTTGCGTTTGCTGCAGCTACTGAAACACAGGAATCCAGGCTCTCGCTGTTCCCAGACATCTGGGACCGCGCGCCTGAGGGCCCGTTCATCCCGCTTTCTGCCTCTGCCCTGGCTTCTCGGTTTCCCTTGTAGAACCCTCACCCCGCCCATCTCTGCTGTCCTGTTCACTCCGGTTCTCCGGGTATGCCTGTGTCCAAGATCCCCTTTTAAAAAGACGGGGGTCACCCCACGACCTCCTCTTAACTAAGTACATCTGCAATGACCTTATTTCCACAAAGGTCAGTTCTGAGGACGGGGGGGGGGGTTGGGGGGTGGGCTTCAACATCTTTTGTGTGTATGGGGGGGTGGACCCTGTCGACTCATGGCCCGGGCAGGTCGATGGACCATGATGGCCGAAGTTCTTGTGTTTGGCTGAGCGCTGAGTCTTGTAACAGAGCCCAGGAGGAAGACCCCGAGGTGTTTTGTGGCTGAGCTGATGTGATTCTCTTGTCCCTGGTGCTGTAGGAGGGAGCTATTGTTGGCTCCGCGGTAGAAATGGGAGCTCTGGGTATGGCGTGCCCGCTTGGCCGCCTACCCAGGTGGAACTGCCCGGCCTCCTTGGGTGTGTTGACACAGCCCTCCCCGCCCCGCCAGATTTTCCAGCCCTGGTTGTGTA
This sequence comes from Xerus rutilus, assembly GCA_028644305.1. NCBI lineage: Eukaryota > Metazoa > Chordata > Mammalia > Rodentia > Sciuridae > Xerus > Xerus rutilus. The sequence continues at coordinate 48,010,597 of CM053414.1, forward strand.
ACGCCCCAGCACGCCTGCTCCCGCGGCTGGACAGCTGGCAGACACATCCAGTCCTAGCCCCGTCCTTCAGGTCCTGGCTGACCCCTCCGGCCACCCCCTGCAGTGCAGTAGGCAGGACAGCAGCTCTGATTTCTGCATTTCAGAAGCAAAAATTTTGGAGTAACATGTGCCTTTGAAAGACAGCCAGAATGGGGCCAAAGGTCAACTGAAAAGTTTCCTCCCAGCCCTGGCCCTGGTTTCCCACCGCGCTCCTTCAGAAGTGCTTCAGGCACATAAGAAAAGACATGTACAGCTGTCCCTGGTGTGCGCAGGGTTCCAGCGCCCCACTGGACGCTCGGGACTCTCATATAAGCACTCTGAGTGTTTGCAGACAACCTACAGTCCCTGCCCACGTGCTTTGAATCCTCTCCAGATGACTTGCAATACCTAATACCAAAGGAAATGCTCTGCAGATAGTTGTCACATCCTGTCACTTAGGGGTAAACGACAGGGGACAATCTGTACGTGTTCAGTACAGGTGAGACGTTTTCTCATGTTTGATCTGAGGCCAGCCGGGTGCCCATATGCGCAGATGCAGAGCCCGTGGACACGAGGGCCACCGTGCTTTCTTCCCTTGAGGGAGGTGCTCCCCGCCACAGGCTGATGTTAGCTGTGCTGGTGATAAAAGCACCATGCTGTTGCTCTACTGGTTTTTAAAGCCGGTTCTAGGATGGCACCTGGGTCCCTAGCCTCCCACCAGGTCCCCAGAACTTTCAGATGCAGGGCTAGAGATTAGCGCCTGGTACCTCCGCCTGGTGGGCTGGCCCACCTTGGTGGCAGCAGGGGTTCCTCCCTGTGTATTGGGGCTTGATCCTGCTTCAGTGTGTGAAGGTGGACCTTGGACCTTTTCCTAACCTCCTAACATTTCATGGTAGATGAATGACGACTCTTTCAACCTGTCCCTAGCGGGCAGACCTTTGACCGTTTCCATCCAGTTGCTGTTGAGGTAACAAAGACGAAAGCGGAGCGGAGCCTTGTTGTAGGTCCTTTTGGTCCCGCGTGAGCAGATCTGTAGGATCAGTTCTTAGAGATGAAGTGTGGGATCTGAGGGGACAGGGAAGGTTTTGTTTTTATCCAACTTAATTTTTCTTTTTGGCAGTACTGGGGATTGAACCCAGGGGTGTTTTACCGGAGTCCTTTTCTGGTATTTTTTTTTAAATTTTGAGACAAAGTCTGGCTAAGTTGCCGAGGCTGGCCTTGAACTTGTGATTCTGCCTCAGCATCTCAAGTTGCTGGGATCCTACTGTGCGCCACTGCATCTGGCAGCTTAAAAAATTCTGATAATTTTATTTGAGGTGCAATTGATGTATCTTACCACTTATCTATTTAAAGGGTACAAGTCAGTGGCTTTAGCACAGTCACAGCCTTGTGTATCTGTCACTGTGATCATTCTAGAACACTTTCAGCAGCCGAGCAGACATTTCACACCCCTTGCCAACACCCCAGCTTCCTGCCCTGGCTCCCACCAGCCACAGACCCACTTCCTGGATTTGCCTGCTCTGAGCATTTCGTGTAGATGAAACGGTGCTGTCTGTGGTCCTTGTCTGGCTCCCCCACGCAGCATGGTGTGTTCACAGCTCCCCTCGCTTGTGCCTGTGTCCTGCTTCATTCTTCCTTTTTGCCAATTAATTTAGACTCCATCTTTTCACTGTGGAAAACGTCAGACCGGTATGCAAGCAGAGAGCTAGGTGGAACAAACGGTCACCGGCCCCAGCAGTTACGACCTCTGGTGGTTCAGCCCTGCCCTGCCCACCTCCCAACTCAGTGAGTGGTTTTTACTGTAGGGAAGCTACCTCAATGTCACCCATAAGATGCCGCTAGTTACGCCAGGAGTGCCTGTTGTCCCACATCCATGCCATCAACCACGGCGGGGAGCCATTTTGGTCTGGCCAGTGTAGCTGATGGATCGAATCGTATTACTTCACTTCACTTGTGAGGAGTGCAGCCAGTCACCTTCTGATAGACTTTGCTTCTTTTTTTTTTAAATATTTTTTAGTTGTCAATGGACCTTTATTTTATTCATTTATTTATATGCGGTGCTAAGAATCAAACCCAGGGCCTCACGCATGCGAGGCAAGCGCTCTACCACTGAGCCACACCCCAGCCCTAGACTTTGCTTCTGACAGAAGAAGAGACAGAGGGTCAGAGAAGTGGGTGCCCTGCTCTAGGGCTCACCTTAATTCAAGAGGAGGGGGCAGAGCTGTGGTGGAATCCAAAGTCAGGCCATGATCCATTTGCAGAGAAGCAGATGGACACCTCTGTGTCACCCATGGGCATTCTAGGTAGAAAGCATTTGGAGCCAATCGAGGCAGGGCCTCCTCCACCCCACATCACATCCTGTCTTTATCTGCCAGAGTCAAGACAGCCTGGGCCCAGAGGTTGTGCTTGGGACACAGGAGGCATAGCAGCCTCTGATGTGAGCCAGGCTCAATGTCGCCAGCCCCTGTGGTCCCAAGGCCAGGGCTTGTGTGTGATCAGCAGCTCTGAAGTCCTCAGTGAGAGCTGACCGCCATGTCCTCAGGGCGTCACCTCACCCAGGCACTTGACAAAAACTCAGGTTCCCCAGCCGACCTCACCGGCAATTTTCAAGGCCACCAGGGGACCCTGAGTCAGGACAGGTAGTAGCTGATGTTCAGGAGCGAGCCTTACGTTCCTCAGGCGTGCAGGCTCTGGAGGACGCGTCCTTATTGATCTTTGGAGATGCGTTCCAAGAAGATTTATTACTAGGGGTCAAGTGACACCGTGTCTGGGGTTTGCTTTAAAACACTCCTGCAAAAATAATCATAACCAATCAGGAAGAGGAAATGGGGGGCGAGGATGGCAGAGTGCCTGAGGGGGTCACAGAACCTTCTTGGAAGCTCTCGTAGAAACAAGTTAAAGAGCACATGCGCACACGGGGCGGGTCCTGGAGCTGCCTTCCCAGAGAATCCAGGGAGAGGAGGAGTGTGGCCGTGTCCCTTCCTTCAAGAGACTTTGTCCCGTGTCCTGAGTGAAGCTGCACTAATAGTTATAGTCCCCCGATCAGCGGTCCCCGTGGTAAGCTCCTGGGGACGCTGACCGGCCTTGGGGCAGGGCCGTGCACAGATTTTGTGACTCACCTAAATTCTGGGATGTGCAGGGTTCAGCAGCTCCCTTGGGAGCTTTTTTTTTTTTTTTTTTTAATTTTTAAAAAATTTTTTTAGTTGTTAATGAACCTTTATTTTATTTATTTGTATGTGGTGCTGAGAATCGAACCCAGTGCCTCACACATGCCAGGCAAGCGCTCTGCCACTGAGCCACCGCTCCAGCCCCTTTGGGAGCTTTTTGAACCTTTACTGCGTACCCTGGAGGCGACAGGAGGCTGGAATATCCAGTCATGGCCGTGGAACCCTTCCTCAAAGTTGGGGTTCTGTGGGATACACACTGAGAAACAGGTTTCCCCGACTCCGAAGGGACCTTGGCAGTGCTGGAGAGGGACGTGAGTCTGAGGCAAGCCTCCATCTGAGGGGCTCCCAGTCTGGAGTGGGGACAGATGTGGAGAGAGGGAGTTGCCATCCAGGGGGCCTGAGTGCTGTGACGGCTGGGAGGGCGGGCAGTGGCCCAGGCTTGGGAGGTACCCACACATGCCAGAGGACACAGGCTGGCCCAGGGCAGCGTCTGTCTCCTTGCCAACCTGTCGATCCGTGTTCATGCCCTCACGCTTTCGGGTATTGATTGGTTTGTGATTGATTCCTCCTGCACACACTGCCTGGGCCTCCCCAGGAGCCGGGTCCTTGCTAGGCCTGCTGGGGGAGGGGGCGTTAGACCAGCCCCAGCCTGGCACTCTGACTCCAAGCAGCACAGTGGCCCTATCCCATCACTCAGCTGCTCCTGCGGGCAGCCCTTCCTAGGCACAATGGTGATGCTCAACGGCAGCTCCGGGGGGGCAGCATAGTACACCCCTATTTTATAGCCAAGAGGATGAAGGCCCAGGGGGGAGGGGCTGCCTGTCACACAGGGGTCAAGGGCATGGACTCTGAGTCCCAGCTCCCTCCTTACCTTGAACAAACGAATATTTCAGTAGCTCATTTTTCCCAGCCCCAGTTTCCTCATCTGAGAAATGAGACTCTAACAGTCTCTTTCTCCTGAGTTGTTTGGATGAGGGGACGCCGATTGTTCCAGACATCACGATGTGCCTTCTTTTGCTGGGCATGATGCTAGGCACTGGGGACACCCCCGAGGCTCGGACACACCACCCCCGACCCTGCTGTCGGTCTTCCGATAGAGCAGTGAGGACCTGGAGGACAGCTCTGTCCTTGCTACCTGTGCCCCTGCCCCAGTGGTGTCCTCTTGAAGGACTCAGTTTTCCCATCTGTGAAGTGGAAATGGCGATGGACCCCAGGTCACAGGGCAGGCCACTGAGTGTGTGTCGCGTGGGAACTGCTCTCTAAACTGAATTTCATTTTACATAAGTTGAATCTAGTTTCAATTTAAATGTGGCCAGTGCGGCCAGCTTGGACCGTGCAGGTCCCAAACAGCCGCGATCGTGCCCACTGCATGGAGGACACGAGGCCTTGTGTGATCCTTCCTGTGGGTCTGGGTCTCTGCCCCCGGGCTGACTGAGACCAGAGCTCATGCCTTGTCCCTGCCTGGCCCCAGCATCCTCTCGTGTCCCCCCCTCGCAGGCTGGTTCCCTCAGAAGTGGCCCTGGGAGTCCCTCGCAGGGAGGCAAGGCTGCCTCATCCTGTGCCCCATCCTGTGCATCCAGGTGCCTGCTGGCCCGTCCCCACAGCAGGAGCCACTCCACCGCCAGCCCTGTGTTCTCAGCCCGGGAGAGGCCAGAGGCCTGGGGCTGGGAACCGGGTGCCACAGACCCCGACACTGTAGATGAAATCCCAGAAGCAGTGGGGACCGCGGAAGGAACTGTTCCCTCACAACAGGCCAGCTGAAGTTCATTTGTGAAAACAAAGGGCACAGTTTGGGGGTAGATAGGAAGTAAGGAAGGACATTGCCACAAGGAGTTGGAGTCCCCGTGGAAAGACAGAAGAAAAGCTGACATTGGTCACACACCCTTCTCTGCGTGCCTGGCCAACTTTACCAGGACACCCCAGTCCAGGATCACACGTCACCTTCAGGGTTACATCTCTGAGTTGAGCCCCTTAGTCTGGACCTGGCCCTTATCACTGGTGACCCTGGCACTTCTGAAGAGGACAGATTGGTTGGTTGGTCTCCCTTTGGGTCTGTTTCCACAGGGTTAGGTGCCAGTTTCGTGGTTTTGGCAGGAGTGTTCCAGAAGGCACACCAGCCCCCTCCCCTCGCCCCACCCTCCTCTTCCAGGTCAACCTCCTGCTGGGTGTGGCTTGCGGAAAAGCACATCTGGGTCCTAAGTGTGCAGCTCCGGGGACTTTCACAAGGGAGTGCCCCCTATGGCCAGCACCTCGAAGCCCCCTGGTGTCCCTTCACCCCCCAGCACCCCCCAGTGCCTCCCGTCTCCCGCCTGCTGGCAGCGTGGAGCTGTTTCTCCTGTTCTTGGACTTGGTGCAGATGAAGTCAGCTCCTACACGCACACCATCAGAGTAAACAGGAGGTGGCTTCATGCCTGCGGTGATCCGCAGCGTCTCCAGGAAAGCAACAAGTGCCAACACAGCCCGCCCGGCTCACCGCCGGCTCCATACCAGGGTGGTTGGAGGATGTGAGAATGTTCTGGAAGGCGACCAGAGCTTGATAAAGTTCTCAGCCAAGCACAGGCTTCCCTAGGACGGCAAAACTGGCTGCTGTCCTGGAAAATCCACTGTTATTTTAAAACCGAGCCCAGAACACTTTTGTGTTTATATGCAGAACAGTTGCAAATGACAGTCTCAGGAAATCACAAACCACTATCTCCTGAACTCCAAAGTGTGAGAGTGGGAAGGGTTCTTTGTGATGCAGGATGTCTGCATCTGGATGTCAATCTTTGGGCACCAGGGACACCCCTCCCACCTGCAAGTCCCTCCCACGCCCCCTCGCCCGCACCTACTGGAGACTGCAGGACCCGGACCCACAGGCCACCTAGAAAGGCATAGAGAAGCCAGCACTACCCCTCCTCTTGATTCACGGCTTCATTTGCAAATCCCTCTACTCACTAGATTTATTTATAACCCCCAAATCAATACTCCTGCTGTTTTTGTGGGCATTTGCTGCCGGGGTACAACGGGGTAAAATGTGTGCCAAAACTCCAGGGAGGTGTGGCTCTGCCGTCTTTCCTCGACTCATTCTACAAGCCGTTGTCCTTTCGAGGTATATTTAGTAGCACGTTTTCGCGTTTCTGCTTTTTTGTTGGTGATTCCACTGTCTAAAAATGTCCCTGAGCACAGTGCTGAAGTGCCATCTAGCGTTCTAAGAGCCAGGAGGCCTGCCACGAGCCTCACCGTGAATGCCAAGTCTGACCAACTTCAACCCGCGTGTGCGTTACAGCGCCGCGCGCCGGGAGCTCAGGGTGCACAAGTGTGCGAGGTACTATATTAAGTAAGGTGTCTTTAAGAGAAACGCACGAAACGCGAGGTGATTGATTGATCGATGGATGAAAACGTGGTGAACAGAGGCTCACAAGAGCCCGACCCGGGATTTCCTCCGAAAGCCCCGGCTGGTATTCCCCTATTCGCGAATTCAGTGCTCGCGGGGGACCTTAGCCCCGAACTGGCGCGCGTCGCGAGAATCCACTGTACTTTGTTTTCTCCCGTTTCTCCAGTGAAACGAGGTCCTGTACCTTGTATTTTTCATTCAGTGTTTTAGAAACCTTTCCATCGCCCTGTAGACCATCGTCATTCATTTGCGCTTGTGGGATGGACCACAGAGCCACGCAAACAGACCCCCAACGCCGATAAAGCAAACCCCGGACATAAAATCAGCCGGCAAGCGTGGATTCAGTCACATTTTCGAAGGCCTGTCCAGGGTCACAGACGGGTTTTTAGTTGAGGGGTGGTGTTGTGATTCGCCTTAGGGTTTTCAAGTTGGATTTGCAAGGGGCTGGTTCGGACTGCGCCTGGGGTCCCGTGACGCCTACCTTTGTCGCCCACAGCTATGCTGCGGACGGTCTCCGCGGTGCTCCAGTTCGGCAACATCGTTCTCAAGTCAGAGCGGAACACCGACCAAGCCACCATGCCCGACAACACAGGTACTGCCCCCGCAAGCCCTGCCCACTGTGGGGGGCATCTTCCTCAGCCTCCCGCCCAGGGCCACTCTGATTCCTTGCCCCTGGCGGCGTCCTTGCCCAAGTCACATCCAGCCTCTTCCCTTTCTAAAAGGCTTGAGCTCCGCTGATCCTTTCCACAACCCCAGTAGGGTAAGGGTGGATCAGGTGGATCAGCAGGGCGCCCTGCCCACCCATCCCTCTGAGAGAACCACGCCATAGCCTTTGACAAATCTCCTCCAAGCTTCTGCCCTCTGTGTATATGTCCTTTTTTTCTTCTTCTTTTCAAAAGCAGAATTATAGTCAAATTCCTTTTTTAAACCAAATGAAAATATCTATGCTTCTTTATTATTATATACTAATACATGCTGGAAGGAGAAAAACCTGATGAGACAAAGGAAGAGAGAAAATTTCCGGTAATCATATCTCCAAGAGATGATTGCTAGCGGGCGCGATGGCACACACCTGTAATCCCAGCACTGTGGGAGGCTGAGAATCCCAAAAGATTCGCAAGTTCAAAGCCAGCCTCAGCAACAGCGAGGTGCTAAGCAACTCAGTGAGACCCTGTCTCTAAATTAAACACAAAATAGGGCTGAGGATGTGGCTCAGTGGTCGAGTGCCCCTGAGTTCAATCCCCAGTACCCCCAAAAAGAGAGAGAGAGAGAGATGATTGCTGCTTACTTCGGATCTCTCTCTCTGGGCTTCGCTGTGTATCTGCGCTGGTGTGGATGTAGATTGTCACAGAAATGCAGTCATTCTTCACACTGCTCCCCTTAGAGATCAGAAGAGCCTTCTGCCCTGGTTATAAAATCCTATGGGCTCATTTTCAAAAGTTGCATGGCCCAGAGTGCCTGAGGAAGTGAGGTGGCAACATTACCTGTGGCTTTGGGCTCTGTTCACAAGCCCAGCAGGGGTGCCATGCACATGCAGACTTTTGCTTTATGAAATCAGGGTCCGACCTCACAAAGTGTCTCGAAAACTGCTTTTTCCTCTTAGTGCATTGGGAGCAACTTTTGAGGTTGTCAACTAGAGAGATTTCCTAGCCTGGGTCCACCGGAGGAGCTGTATGCCTCTGTCAGTGGTCCCCTTTGGAATCGGGACATTTGCTTTCTGCATTTGTAAACATAAATCAGAGAAGCACTCTGTGGGCTTCAGCAGATACCACAGCGCCCACAAGGCTGGGAACAACACTCTGTTGACTGCTGCGTAGTACTCCACGGCCTGATTACTCCGCGCTGTTTTGAGTCCCATCATTTAGCTCTGAAAGGCCTCATGTGGAATGAAAAGATACCCAGCAGCATCAGGCAGTAGGGCTGGAGGGAGGCTCCGGGTAGAGCTCAGGCATAGCATGTGAGGCCCTGAGTTCCATCCTCAGCATCTTAAAACAAACAAACAAAAAATTAGAAACTGCGGTCACATGTCCTCACCTCTTAGACGTAATTGCTGGTGACGTTTTGAGGCTATTTCCTTCCGGCGTTTTTCTTTAATGCTGGAGCTGAACATTTGTAGTAACTGTTCCCATGATGGAGATGACAGAGGCTTGGAGAAATTTCGTTATCATGGCTTTAACTCCGAAAGGAGAGACTCCCCCTCCTGCACAGCCTTGCCCTTGTCCAGCACGACACTGTGATGTCCAGGCATTTCTCTAGGCAATTTTCACTTGTAAAAATTAGACAGACATTGCATGATTCTTTTAATGTATTTTAGGTAAATTTAGAATTAAATGAAAATTTCAATGTATTGAACATTTTTTTCCAGTTCACAATCTGTTTCCCAACACAAACCCCCCCATTATTTTCTTGATAAAACACATTTGAAAATGAAAAGGACTTATCATTATTTTTTTTGGCAGTACTGGAGATTGAACCCAGGGGTGCTCTGCCACTGTGTCACATCCCCAGCCCTTTTTACTTTTTTACTTTGAGACAGGGTTTCGCTAAGTTGCTGAGGCTGGCCTCAAACTTGTGATCCTCCTGCCTCAGCCTCCCAAGCCGCTGGGATCGCAGGGGTGCACCACCCCACCTTGGCTTGAAAATGATTGATTTAGAAATATGGTGTGTTTCTGCCCACACCAAAGGATTGCACGCCCTGCTCCTCCTTTCATCCCCAGTGGTTGAACTCTGGGTCGCTCGCTGTTCCTCCAGTATGAACAACAGCGCGAAGGAACAGTGGAGTCTTTGCTCACGTTCAGGGTCATTTTATTCGGTTATTGATTCTCTGGCTTCCACAGTGATTGGGCCGGGAGGTCACACTTAGGACTGATAAGCCCCGCCCCCGCCTCTCGGCCCCGCCCCCTCACGTGGTGCTGACAGGGCCCTGCCTCTCTCCTCAGCTGCGCAGAAGCTCTGTCGCCTCCTGGGGCTGGGAGTGACCGACTTCTCCCGGGCCCTGCTCACCCCGCGCATCAAAGTTGGCCGAGATTATGTGCAGAAGGCCCAGAGCAAGGAGCAGGTAGGCGGGGCCTGGCGTTGAGGCCCCAGTGGGGGAAGACAGAGTTTGGTAGTGATACTGACTCAGGCTGCACTGTAGGCCGGGTCCTTCTGTTTGCCCCTGATTTTTCGGATGAAGGAACTGAGGCACAGAGAGGTTTATTTTCATGTCTGAAGTCACACAGCCTTTAAGTGGCAGAGCTGGAATTATGGATTATCTGGCTTCAGAGTCCCTGCTCTTAACTCTGCTATGGAAATTGGCTTGAGGCATGGGCAGGACTGGTGACCACTTGGCCCCATCCCTGGCAACAGTGGGGCTTCCTTCACAGAGGGCTGTTCGTGGTGAAGCTCCTGGGGCCAGGACTCAGGGCTGCCTGGCTTTGGCCCAACCAGGGTCTCTTCCACACGG
>CM053414.1:48028314-48061542 GCA_028644305.1 Xerus rutilus
AAATCCAGTTTTATATTCAAAACACATTTCAGTCCAGATGAGCCCATCTCAAGTGTGTGGCCAGTGGCTACCTATTGGACAATGCTGGTCCTGATAATACATAAAGCCATTGGTTGGACTGGAATCAGAAAGGAATTGGCATAGAGATGGAAAAGTAGATTAGGGCAGAGAATATCAAGTCCATTTAAAAGATGAGGAAACTGAGGCCAAGAGAATGTGCTTTGGTCCGAGCCCCCACAGTGGATCAGAAGCTAGATGCAATATCTGCCAGGTCTTACACAGGTTAAGCGTCCCTTATCCAAACTACCAGGGACCAGAAGTGTTTCAGCCTTCAGAATTTATCAGATTTGGATGATTTTCATAGACTACCAGTTGAACATCCTCAGTCTGAAAATCTAGAATCCACAATGCACCCCCAATTTTTGGATTTGGGGGCATTTTTGGATTTTCATATTAGGGGCCCCAATCTGTGTCTTCCCAAGGGACCCTGAGTAGTAGCTGGTCTTGGTTACTCTTGGTAAATGGGAGAGAAACTTCCTCATCCCTTCTCTTGAGAGCTGCTTGAGTGAGTTTTCTGGATACTCCACTCCACAAGGGTGTTTTTCTCTCCTCAGATGGGCCTCTGCTGGAAGAACTGGTGGACTTTAGGGAGAGAGCCATCAAGGAACTCAAGAAAGTTTTGAAATCCTATGAATCAAAAGGTGCAATACAGCTCTCCATAAAGTCCCCTCCTCCCTTTCCTCATTGAATCCCTTCTCATTTTTCTTCCAAACTTCTTCCTCTCCTCCCCTGCAACTCAACCTTCATCTTTCCCCAATAGTCTTTTCTCTCCTTCCCTAGGTTCACCTTTCCCTCCCTCTGCTGGTTCCTTCCCAACTAAATCCCAGAATTGCTGTCCCAACTTAACTCACTTCTGCTCTTTTCTCTTGCAGCCTGTGATCACAAAGCTTGCCGTGAGTCCTGGGTTTATTTTCTATTCCTCCCTTCTCTACCCTCCTACACTTTTTACACTGTTCTCCCCCCAAATCAAGCCACTGAGCAATTCCCCTACCCCAAGCATAATACTTAGGAAAACTTGGTTTTTGAGGGCTTATGAAATGGTTGCAACCTGTAAAAAAGCATCTTGGGAGTCAGGTCAGCATGGGGTAGGGTGTATTGTTATCAACAAATAAGCCCCCAGATCTAAGTGGTTTTATAATAAGGATGTTTCTCTCTGACCTAAATTCCACCGAGAGGCAGCTCTTGCAAGTGGTAACTTTGAGAGTCACCACTCACAACTGTACCTTCCCCATACCGTATCTTCTAAACTTGATGCAGAAGACAAGAGTAACCACACGGGATGTTTTCTTGTCAGGCCCGGAAGTGACGCACACCACTCGGTTCATTTTTCATTGGCTAGAATTATGTCACATAATTGCAACCTGCTGCAAAGGATCCTGGGAAATGTAGTTTTCCTGTGTCCACAGGAAGAGGAAGAGACGGATGGGTGCTCATCAACCCGTCTCTGCCAGCAGGGCTCTAAAATAGGAAAAATGCAAATTCAAAGTTAACAAATGTTTAATTGAATCTTTGCAATTAGAATATCAACCAGATTAATGCAACTCAATTTAACACTTCAATAATTACACAAAGGCTATTTTTTATGTGACCTGTCAGTGCATGTTGCTCATCTTACTCTGCAGTACAGGGGTCCTCCAAAATTCAGGAGGGCCAAGAAAACCTCATCACCTCTTCCTTTCTTCCTTCCCACCCCTCTTCAGTTCTCTGGACACAACCTCATCCTACTTCTCCCTTTCCCCTTGTTTAGGCTTACTCAAGGAAGAGGTCTGGGACTGTTTACAATGCCAGAAAATCAGTCCCAAATGTATCAAGGAAAAGTACTGCTTTGGTAAGATTCTGGGAGATGTGGGACAGAACCTGAGCTGAAGACAGTGAACGTGGGTTTTAGACTTACCCAGGCAGCCTTGAGTTCTGCCCTTACCATTGGCAAAGGGTGTGGCCTAGGAGTTGCTTCCACATTCTGAAATTCACTCTGTCCCTTCTGTTCAATGTGAACAATCCTCTGGAAATTTACAATGTCCCGACACCAGAGTGGCAGGCGCTAGAAAATAGCTTATTTTCTTACCTTTGCCATTTTTAGAAAGTCCAGATGTGCTAAATTCACTCATTTGTTCAGAAGTCTAGAGAAATCTAGATAGCCCCTTGTAGTACAGTGAATCCACACATCCTTCAAGATTGGATAGTTATGCTGGATCATTGCGCATGCTGTTTCTTCTCTGTCACACGGCTCCCCTCCCTTCCCAAAGTCATCTCTTCAGAAAAGCCCCTCTGATTACACTCTCTAGAGTTGTTCTTTCCATGAAATTATGTTCACAATTATTATATTCCACCCTTGCTTCACCTATTTTATTCTTTGCCATAGTACTTTACAAGAAATCACACATTCATGGTGTCAACCTCTAAAAATAAGGATTTTCTTGTTTTTTGGTAGTTGGAAATGAACTCAGGGGCACTCAACCACTCACTAAACTACATTGCCAGCTCTTTTTATTTTATTTCATTTTGAGGTGTTCTCACTAAGTTGCTGAGGCTGGCCTTGAACTTGTGATCCTCCTGTCTCAGCTCACTGAGTAGCTGGGAATTCAGGAGTGTGCCACCATACTTGGCTCCAGGACATTTCCTTACACAATCACAATGCTGTTCCCACACCCAACAGACCTAACAGTGATCTCTCCATAGCAAATAATTTCTAAGTCCCTCTATCAGCTTCCCTGATGGCCATCAGAATATTTTTCACAGCTGATGTTTAAATAAAGATTCAACAAAAGGACTTCCCATATCGCTCAGTTGTTTGGCTTTTCACTTTTCTTTTAATCTAGAAATTTGTCCTTTTAGTTTTCTCCTCTGTGACATGCCTAGTTGAAAGGAAGAGGCATGTTCTATTGAGTGTCCCATTTTCAGACATGTCTACCTCCTTTCGATGAAGTTTAACAACAAATATTTCGAGCACCCTATAATGCCCTGAACTGTGGATCAGTGAAATAGAAACAGATGTAGTCCCTGCCCTCATGGAGCTCATGCTGTGATGGGGTTAGAAGTGACGCTGGGTTCTCCCCTCCGCACTGTTGACCTTTGGAGCTGGGAACTCTTGTTTTTTTTTTTTTTTTTTTTTTTTTTTGGTACTGGAGATTGAACTCAAGGGCACTCGAACACTGAGCCACCTCCCCAGCCCTATTTTTTTTTATGTTTTTATGTAGAGACAGGGTCTCACTGAGTTGCTTAGTGCCTCGCCCTTGCTGAGGCTGGCTTTGAACTCATGATTCTCCTGTCTCAGCCTCCCTAAGTGCTGGGAACTCTTCATTATGAAGCTTCCCTGTGTGTCTGTCCCTAGCCTCGGTCCACCAGACACCGGCCATGATGATCAGAAATTTCTCTGAACATTTCAAAATTGTCCCTGGTTGAGAACCACTGCATTTGTATGACATTTACATGAACCAATAAATGAACTAATGAAAAACAGCAAAGGCACTCTAATGAAAACAGAACTGAACGACTTGGTGGAAAGAGTCTGGAAGAGGGAGTATAGTCGCTCAAAGAGTGCAGATTTAGGGGCCTCCGTGAAGTCTGAGCTTTGAGATCTAAGACAATGAGTGATGGGGACAATGAGAATGACAAAGGGAATAACGTGTGCAAAGATCCAGCACGATTAAGCAACAAGGAAGGGGACCTGGCATGGCTAGCGCCGTGTGCATGCAGAGAGCGCGAGTTGGGTGAAGGAGAGGAGTGGCGCAGCCAGAATGGGGGCCAACTCACGTGGGGCCCAGGTCCTGCAAGTCCTGGTAGGCAGTTGTGAGGACTTGCACTTTTATTCTGATGGGAGTCCTCTGCTGCAGGACTCCTGAGCTCAGGAGGGACCCGAGGTGGTGTGTTGACTCTGCCCTCTGGAGGCCATGTAAGGAAATGTAGGGAATGGACCAGTCAGGGCTGGACCAGGTTGGTAGCTGTAGAGGTGGACTGTATTCTGGATTCTAGATTCTGGTTACTATTTGGAGGCTAAGTCAAGAAGCTTTGCTGATAGAAAAGTCAGGGCGGAAGGAGAGTGGAAGGTGCAGAATTCACCCTCCAAGGCCACCTTCGGGGTTCACAGCTAAGACGCAGGCAGACTCTACTAGGGAGATTGTGGACGTTTTGCACCCCTTCCCATGGGCATGGTGCTTCTGTCTCTTGAATTTGAATGGAACTCCCAAGTCCTACTTGCTGCCTTCCAACCCCAGCCATCAAAAGAGGTGCGCTTAGCACTGGCTCTCCACTGTCACAGTGGTAGACCTTCAGCTCCAGGAGGGCGGGGACGCTCACCCGCTTGGTTCCAGGATAGATCCCAGGTGCCCAGAAAGGTGCCTGAGACGCAGCCCTGGAGGAATGGATAGGTGGAGGGTCAGACCTCAGGAGAGGGCAGGGACCTCGTGGCGGAGGACAGGCAAGCGCCACCCTGCCCTCTCAGGTGGCCGAGTGAACGCACGTGGGGGTGGGTGCAAAGTTAAAGGGTGATGACTTGAAGATCTGGGCTGTCTCCGCCCCCGCCCCAGTCGACGGGCAGCCCCGCATGTCCCTGCAGTACAAGACTGACGACGACTACTCAAAGAACCAGGCTCTGCTGGGCAGCATCGTGTCAGTGACTGTGGCTGTCTTTGTCTTCGTGGTCATCCTGATCGCGTGAGTCGTCCCTGCGCCCTGCTAAGGCCCCCAGTGTCTCACTGGGCCCCTCGAAAGGCCCTCGCCGCCGTGTTTCAGGAGTCTCCACCTGGTCACTCCAGGCTTGTCTTTCATGTTTCTCCTCTTCCTTCTCTTTCCTTCTCTCCTTTCCTCCTCTCTTCCTTTTTCAGCTGTGTGTCTGTCTCTTTCTGTCTTATCTTTTTCTTCCCCCACCCCTGAGTCACATTAGGAAGTCCTAAGGTCCTCAGGCATTTTCCATTTGTGGGCCCCTTGTTCTATTAAAAAACACTTGCAATTGTATTTGGTAAATGTGTTGGTATAAAAACAACTGTCATCTAAGTTGGCTTCATTCTTATATATTCTTCACCAGCATCATTGTTGTTGTTGTATTCATTTATTTATTTCTGGCTTGGAAAGAAATCAAAATGAAAACATTTCTGGCTGGGCGGGGTCGCGCACGCCTGTAGTCGCAGAAGCTCCGGAGGCTCAGGCAGGAGGATCGCAAGTGCAAAACCAGCCTTAGCAACCGCCAGGCGCTAAGCAACTCAGTGAGACCCTGTGTGTAAATAAAACACAAAACAGGGCTGGGGATGTGGCTCAGTGGTCGAGTGCCCCTGAATTCAACCCCCGGTACCAAAAAGAGAAAGAATGAAAACATTTCAATGGACCCCAGGCACACTGCCTAGGAGATAGGTGGCCCTCACTCTCCTCGCTCCTCCTGTAGGGGTTTCTCTCCACCTCTGTCTGCTTGTGCCCCCTCAGCCCCTGTCCCAGCCTCTCTCCTCTTCCCTCCCTCTGGATTTCTGTCTGTCTCTCTCCCTCTATGTCTTCTCCTACCTCCCCATGAGCCTCCTTTCCTGAATACATCAGTTTCTCCATATTCAAAATGGGAATCATGGGCTTTGCCACTCCTCAGGGGTGGTGGTGAGCAATGAACCGGGGACTGCTCTTAGCACCTGGCTTGATGGGTTTCAGCTCTTACTGTGAGTGCGCTCTGTCTTGTCTTCCACCTCTGACCCTCCATTTCTTTTTTTCCCTATGTATTAGTTTCCTGAGGCTGTTGCAACCAATGACCAGACCTGAGTGTCTTAAAGCAACAGAAACTGTTCTCTGAATTCTGGAGGCCAGAAATCTGAGGTCAAGGGGTTGCCAGGGTTAGTTCCTTCTGGAGGTTCCAAGGGAGGAACATTCAATATCTATCTCCTAGCTGCTGGTGGCTGCTGGTGGCATTCCTTAGCCCATGGCCTCCCCCCAATCTCTGATCCTGTATTCATGTAGCTTTTTCCTGTGTCTGTGCCTCAGGCCTCCCTCTCCTTTCATACAAGGGCACCAGTCTGTGAATCTAGGGCCCAGCCTAAGTCCAAGATGATCTCATTTCAATTTAATTATCCTATTTCCAAATTAGGTCACATTCACAGGTACTGGGAGTTAAATCTTGGATATATATTTAGAAGTAGGACACAGCTTAACCCATTACATTGTTTTTTTCTCTTCATAACGTCTCTCCCTTTCTGTCTTTTCTTTCCCTTGGTCTGTCCCCCTGGTTCCCACATCCTACCATCACTCCAACTTTTCAGATCCAACTTTTCTCTCCTTCCTCAAGTGCCAGCATGCATTGACTGAAAACCCTGGAAATCTGTCCAGAAACCCATGATGTCACTGTCTTGGCCAAATCAGACCAGTGATTGGGGGGAACTTTGGGGGAGGTGATTTGCCTTGGAGAGACCTGAAATTCTCTTTCTAACCTCTAAAATGTCTCTCTCTTAACCAGGGCTTGCACATACAGGAAAAACCGAAAACTCCTCTTGCAATAGGATGATGCTTTGGGGTTCGTAAAGGAAAAGGAAAGAAGTTTAATAAAACCTATGACAAATTCCTTATGTCTTTGATGGTTTCCTGAAAACCCCCCCACCAATTGGTATCCAACTGTTTTTATAATGATTATATGTTCCTCGAGGGTTGATATCAGATCTTGTTCACTGATAGACACCTAATTCAAGGCCAAAGTGATTTGGATCTCCAAAAGGGATGGACAACCTTTTGCGAGATTTGAAGGGACAGCCCTCTTCTTTGGGGGAGAAAATGCACCCTAAAGAAGATAGTAGTCGGACCCTCAAGTATAGTTAAGCAAAAGAGCAGTAGTCAAGGGAAGAGTACCAGGCTTCCCTCTCTATCTGAACCCTAGGTTTTATCCTCTGTAGGCCTGAATAGATTCTAATACATTTTCATGTAAGTAGAACTCTTGCTACTCTATAAACCATGGAATCCTTCTGTTTCTAAACCTGCCATGGGAACTATCACTGTCTAATTCAGGATTCAGATAATGAGGGATGTTTAAGGAGATGGACAGGGATAGGCCAGAAAAGCTGAATTTGGCTAAAGATTTAGTGCCTAACAGAGTGCCTGGCTCAGAGCAAGCACCCAGCAAATATTTATTGAATAAATGTGTGTGTGTGTGTGTGTATGTGTGTGTGTGCTCCCACAAAGACATTTAGATCCATAAACTAAGACTTTAAATGCCAGTAAAAGGAGTTTGGTGGTTTTTCCCAGGATCTGGGATTGAGACCTTAAATAACTTACGGGTCCAGATAGGTAAAGTAACTGCAAGTCCCAATTCACAGTGATAGAATTTTACATTTCAGAATGAAATAGAATTTTCTACTCAGCTCCATCCTACTGTGGTTATGGAGAAACTGCCCCAGTGTTTTCAGATCTTAAGATTTTTCAAGAGAACACACACATTCAGCTTTGTACGTGAAATTTCTGTATCACTAGCGATGGCACTATCTATAATTGTATTTCAAGCAGATAAATCAAAACATGTCTTGCTACTTCTGTGAGATTACCGGAAATTTGGGGGGCCTATAAATTGTAGATTAGGGTTTTCCAGCGGTGGTGAGCGCCGCTGACTCCCTAGTTAACTACATTTCCCGGAATCCACGCCTCCTGCGCAAGCGTCTGTCGCCATAGATACTGTCACCTAGTCAGGTTAAACGCAGAAGAAGGGGGACCGTACGAAAGGCACGATTTTGGATTGGCCGAAACCTTGACTTCCTAGTTTCAGCGCGCCTGTTGCCAAGATACCAATTTTTCCACATGCGCAGTTGAGCGCCTTTCGAACGGGCACTTTTGTAAAGCCGGAGCAAAGGGGCCAACCGCTGGAATACAGGGGTCCAACGCAGAGGATCCTGGGAATGGTAGTTTCCGGTCCCGGTCTGCGCAGGCGCACTTCCCTCCGCGGCATTGGTTGAGCGCGCTCAACTCACCCGCTGCGACCCCTTCACTGCCGTGGCACCAAAAAGACCCCGAGGGAACCAGACTCCCAATGTCTGAGCTTCTTCATCTCTAATTGGGTACTACCTTTTCCTCTTTCCCTCAACTCCAAGCCTCCGGAAGTAACGGCTACCGTCCGCCGGGCACGACTAGGGCGCGCATGCTGGTCTCCATGGCGACGCCCCCCCCCAGCGCGTTTGACGTCATCGTCAGGAGGCGGGGCCACTCCCAACCTGTTTGAGATGCTTGACTTCATCCTGTGCTTCTTAGTCGGGCAGCCAGACTGCATCCCATTTGGGAAAAGCCCAGGCCTGGAGGTCGCAAACTAGTGGTTTTTGTTTGGGTAGCAGCCAGCAGTGTTGTTGAGGGGTTTTTGTTTGTTTATATTGTTAATATCTTCCCGCTACAGGTCCAGAGGCTCCCTTAACTTCGTGGGAATTTCCTAGAAGTGCACCATAAAGGGATAATTAAATTGTGCATAAATTATAGTGTGATGAGAGCTCCCGGTGAGCGCAGTCTGGGATGGGGGGGACAGACAGTTATTAAGGAATTACAACACAGTAATTATTACAGTGTCCGCGCTGGGATACTGGAGTGTACCTGTGGGAACCCGGAGGGAGTTGCCAACGTCAGCTGGACTGGGTGGGAATAACAACAAGCTTACTATAGGAGAGGCTTTAAGAACTTGTTCTTGCAAGCAAGGTGGGTGTTTTCCACTACAAGTAGAGGAGGAAGGACAGAACAACCAAGTCATACCGTGGGAACTATTAAAAACTTATTTTTAATAATAATAGCAAACACAGCCGGGCGTGGTGTCTCACGCTTGTAATCCCAGCACTTTGGGAGGCTGAGACAGGAGAATCGCGAGTTCAAAGCCAGCCTCAGCAATGGCGAGGCGCTAAGCAACTCAGTGAGACCCTGTCTCTACATAAAACACAAAATAGGGCTGAGGAAGTGGCTCAGTGGTCGAGTGCCCCTAAGTTCAATCCCCAGTACCAAAAAATAAAATAAAATAAAATAATAATAATAGCAAACACTTCTGTGGTGTTTTCTATCACATACTGTTAGAATGGCTTTATTTATATTCAAATTTCATAAGCTGATGAGGATATTTATTATCTCCCCACGTAGAAGTCAACGACTTTCAGGGGGTCCCACAAGAAGCAGAATTCATTATGCTTTGCTGCCCTTCTTACAGGATCCAGGAGTTATTGGGTGCTATAGCTACCAAACACTGAGAGTTGACTTGTATTTAACATCAGATTTCAGCTTTAGGAGATGGTTGTATCAGCCAGGATAGGCTAGTTAATGTTACAGGGATAGGCACCTGCAAATCTCATAGCTCAGTAACTTACAGCATGAAGGTGCATCTGTCACTGCTTAGTTCCATGCCACCTTGACTCCAGAGCACCAGCTCACAGAGCAGCCTGTGTTCGGAGCCTCCTCTTTGCTATGAGGCAGGGAAGAGAGGGTGAACTTGGCGGTAGTAAATGCAGCGGTTACCCATATGAGCTGGACCTGAACTCTGCCTCTGTAGGGCAGCTCACATGGATCTTCTGTCTCCGTCTGTCTGTGTGTAGCATGGATAGAGCAATGGCCCCTTCATACTGGGGTCCGTGCCAGGTAAATGAGCTAATAAAGCTGACGGCATACTGTCAGTAAGCGATGGCTGCTGTTCTCATTCTGGCAGTGGTCCACCTGGCTTTTGCTCATGCGCACACATATGGTTTATGTCTTTATAAGCATAAAAGATACATGACGAAGATTTTAAACATTCTTTTATAAGCACTACGTCATTGGGTGGTCATCATAATTGTTTTCACAGTTTAATAATATTCCACAGGCAGGATGTCTTGCTATTTAATACATTTCCTGATGTTGGAATCGAAAGTTATTTTCAATTATATGTCCTATTTAGTTTTATTACTATTTCAGTGTAATTTCCAGCTTCTATTAATACTGGATAATGCTATGATGAACATACGTGGGCTATGGCTTTTCAACTTCTTTGGGATTGTTCTCATAAGATACATTCCAAGGGGCTGGGATTATGGCGCAGTGGTAGCGTGATCGCCTAGCACACATAAGGCACTGGGTTCGACCCTCAGCACCACATAAAATAAAATAAAGATATTCTGTCACCTACAACTAAAAAATAAACATTTAAAAAAAAAAGATACATTCCAAGTTGTCACACCGAGACCTAAGGATTTCCAAATCCTACCCTACTAGTCACATTGGAAAACAAAATACCATTTTATAATTGATCAGTGAGGCCTAGGAATGCTGCAGAGGTCTCTGGTGAAGTCCTCTTGGCTCAGCCTAGAGGAGCCCTACCTCAACCCATCCATCAGACAGCAGGGGCCTGAATGAGTCCATGTTAATGCAGTGACCCTGCCCTTTCTTCACAGGCCCCAGCCAGGGTCTTGGACTCTAACAGAGCAACATTTACTCTTCTCAGGGAAAGAAAAAATGTCATCAGCCAAGATGCAGCAGCAGGTGAACACACAGCGGGGCTGGCGCACCCCTTCTTTACCATTTTATTTGAGATGGAGTCTTGCTGTGTTGCCCAGGCTGGCCCCAAACTCCTGGGTTCAAACCATCCTCCTGCCTCAGCATCATACAGTCACATGCCACCTTGTGTGGTTGCTTCTCTGCCTTCTTAATGGCTCTCCATCCTTACTGCACAAGGTTTTCTGGGAGGTGATAGAGTTAATCACTTGCACAGTGAAATTAGACAAACCCAGTTTTCTGTTCTTGCTGAATACGTAACCTCTCTGAGTTTTTAAGTTTTCTCATCTTGTAAAAAGAGAAAGAGAGAGAGGATAAAAAGTACCAGTATTTGTTTTTCTCTTCGGCTATAACATTGCTCCCACTTAGTGGTGGTTTAAGCCAGGAGTCAGCAAACTTTTCTGTGAAGGGCCAGATAGATGTTTCAGGCTTTCCAGGTCATTGATTTAACTCTGTCATTAAAGCACCTGAAAGCAGCTGTCAACAATCAATAAATGAATGGGCATGTCTGTGTCCCAATGAATCTTCATTTGTGAGCGAATAACTGAGAAAACTGCATGGCACCTCACCCCCCGCCACTGGAATAGGTGCTCCAAGCGAAAATGAGATTGAGATTTAAACAGTGAAAAAAAGGTTTATTCTTTGTGCATGAAATTCGGAGGGCAGAGATTCATCCTCTTTTCCACGTGGTTTGACACTTGACACTTAGTCAGGATGGCTCTAGCTACTGCCACAAACTAACTTCTGGGGGCAGGCCTAACAGGAAGGTCATGCCTAGGTGGGCCGGTGCTGATTTTCAAAATGGAGTTACTTTGGCCTAAGGACCTAACATTCCGGCCTTTTATCTTATAATGATAAGGAGGCTGTCATTTGTTCTGGCTTCTTGGAGCAGAACAAGGGACAAAGAAGGGTTTAGGCCAGAACTATGGGGAGGGGGCTGTCTTGGCTCATAAAGAGCTGGTTTATAGTCTGATTAGTGAGTGCCTTTACTTGCTCTCCTAAAAAAATTTTCTGGCAATTTAGCAGACAAGATAGACAAGATAGATCCTGTTAAGAGCACCATGATGAGTGTAAGGAGCGGGCCCATCACTGGGAGCAGCCAGTGGAGAGTCTGGCCCAAAAGGTTCCAGGGAGATGCCTGCTGCTGCTCCCAGCAGTGTTCTCGGAGCTCAGCTATTTTTCCTTGGACTATGACCGATTTGTTGGCAAAATAACAGTATTCCTCTCCTAAGAGGCACTTGAAGACACAAGTGCCTCTCGGCTCTGCCATTAGTTAGTAAGTCAGTAGCTTCCAGGAAATGTTAAGGGCAGGTGCCACCTGCTGGGATATCTGAGAATTGAAGGAGGGACCATTGTCAGTCTGCAGGGGGGCGGGGGGAGCACAAATCTGGAAATAATTTCTTCCAGAAGAACTTTAGTGACGGTGGCCAAATTTTCCATAGTGGCAGGGAAAGCCTCTTTCCATCATGAGAAAGAACAGACTAAAGTGAGGAAGCATTTGATCTTTCTGTGTGGGAGCATGTGAGTAAGATCCAGTTGCCAGTTGTCTCTAGGAGTATGGCCTCAGGCTTGATGAGTGGGAAAGCGGGGAGGTCGGGAGCCACCATGTGTTGATGTGATGGCATGATGGGAGCATTTTTGAGTGACCTCAGGGAGAGTTGGGAGTAGCTGGGGGTGGAAGAAAAAGGGCCAGAGGGCTGGGTGTGTAGCTCAGTGGTAGAGTGCTTGCCTCGCATGCATGAGGCCCTGGGTTCGATCCTCAGCACCACGTACAAAGCAATAAAATAAAGACATTGTGTCCATCTACAACTAAAAAAAAAAAAAATTAAAAAAAAAATGGCCAGAGGAGGCGGAGGAGAGGTTTGTAACTGATGTGAAGGGAGTTATGGATCTGAGTGAGAATAGTGGGATGCTGTTCCTGGGGGAGCACATATTGTAAAATTCAAACTCAAAATGAAATCCCTCTGGCTCAGGCCTGCATGTATCTGCTAACCTGCTCTTTGTGCTTCTCTGATTAATGCTTTGCTATGCTTGCTTCTCATGGATGGGAGGGCAAAACCACAGGCTGCCAGACCCCCTGGCCAGTTACCTAAAGTTCTAGGAACTGAAAGGGGACATAGGAGGCTCTGTCATGGTTGAACTGTAAATAACTATAGATTGAATATCTGCCAAATCATGTTTCTCTGAGTCATGTAGCTAGCCCACCCTATAATAACCTCTGAAACCCTCACTTCGGGGTCACTCTCTGAAGGAAAGGAGAGCTGACCCCAATCAATTGGCCCGTGTTCCTATTTCCTCAATAAACTTTGCTGCTTCTGCAGAGTTATCTGGGCTGCACTTCTTGGGGAGAGGTGCAGGTTGGATGCAACACTATTTTTTGTTAATCTCTACCCAGGGCCTTCTGTTGTGGCCCCCTGTGGTTTGTATGAATTGTATGTGTAAAGCCAGAAGACCAAAAGGAGGCGAATTAAAACCGCTGGGCAAGGGGCTGGGATTGTGGCGCAGTGGTAGCGTGCTCGCCTAGCGCGCATAAGGCACTGGGTTCGATCCTCAGCACCACATAAAAATAAAATATATTCTGTCACCTACAACTAAAAAATAAACATTTAAAAAAAAAAAAAAAAAAAACCGCTGGGCAAGGCTTTATTGGAATATACACACTCTGGGGCTGAACTCTTCCGTCCATCAGCGTGTACAAGAGAATGGCGCACATGTTCCGGCATGCAGAGAATTTTAAAAGGCCTGGTCAGGAAGGGGAGGGCTTAAGGCAGGAAGAGAAGGTCAGAGTCCTTCCTGGATAAGTCAGGAGAAGCTTGCTGATTGACAGGAGGCGCCTCTACTGCTGACGTCGGTGTCTGGCTGGCTGCCCCTAAGTGGACACCCTGGACTGACCTAACAATGTGCCTCTGGCAGGTAATGAGGGGTTATTGGAGGAGCAAGGAGTTGGGTGCTGGATGGATTAGAAAGTGCTACTGCTTTGGCTTCTCTCCCTTGTGTAATAGGAGAGGAATGGGTTTGGTGACTTTTACAGGGAATGCTCACTATTTTGGAAGGAATGGGAGCCGCCTTAAGCAACACAAGGATTAGTGGCCCATTAACTATGGGAGTGCCTTTGGTTGATAGAAACTTCTTTCTTTCCATATGACAGAATGTGATTGGAGAATGTGAAACGCATATTTTGAATCGGTGTAAATGTAGATAGATTTTCCTTTTGCCAATTGTAGGGCTTGGGTGAGGGCTATAAGCTCAGCCTTTTGAGAGGTTGTGCCCAAGGGAAGAGACTGTGCTTCTATGATATCAGTGGAGGAGAGAGTAGCATAGCCTGCAGGTCACTGCGTTGGACGGTTGCGGGAGTGCCTGTCAATGAACCATGCGAGGTCGGTCAGAGTCCAGTAGGGGTCCTTCCTATATGTGGGAGGGACGAGGGAGAAATTCATCCAGGACTTCCCAGCAGGAGTGTGGAACTGGCAGTCGAGGATTAGGGAAAGGGTAGCGGGATTTAAGGATGGACAAGAGCATGCAGACAGTGTAGGATCCTCAGTGAAGGAGACCTGGAGGAGTAGAATGCAGGAGGCGGCCATAATCTGAAGAGCCTTGTTGGCCAGGAGGTCAGAAAGGTGACGGGGAGAGAATGTCGGTGTGTGGTTGGTGTAAGGTAAAAAACAGCCCTTTTGTAATTTTCACATCCCCTCTCTAAAAGCCCAAGGCAGTTCTTGCTCCAGGGAGTTCCTCTCCCGAATCTTCCACCTGGGAAAAAAAGCCTAACTGCTCAGGTTAGCACATCAAAAGAAGACCGCTACTGCTTATCTGTCCCGCGGATTTTAAAGTGACCAATCCCTGGCTCGCCATGGGGTTTGTAGTGGGCTCTATAAAATCCCTCCCATGTGTCCTCTCTCTCTCTTCTTTTCCTCTTTCCTTCGCCCGGGCGCCCACTCCCCTGAATAAAGGATTTTCCTGGCTGTATGAGGTGTCCGTGTCTGGCTGGCCACTACCCTAACAGTTGGAAGGTGAGTGTCTTGCTGTCCTGGACTGAGAGGACAGCGGCTGAGAGAGTGCAGGGACAGAGAGCCCAGCCCCTGGTGGTGGGGTCCAGCTGTTTGGAGAGAGATGCCACAGGGGCAAAGGAGGATCCCAGAACACCCTGGGCTAGGCCCTATTTCTCAGTAACACAGAGAAGAAAAGATTGGGAGAGACTGGAGAGACTGAGCGCAGGCACAGCAAGGAGGGCCCTCTTTAGGCTCCAAATGGGACAGAGATGGGTTCTGAAGGATCAAGGGGCTCTTTAGGATCACCTTTTGCTGCCTTATATAAAGGTTTGGCCAGCAAACCAAAATTGAGAACCCAAAGGTGGAGAAAACCAGTGATACCCACGAAGGAGAGCATGTCCGCCTTTGTGGTGGGGGTGGGTAGAAGGGAAATAGCCGACCTGGGATCAGCAGTGATTTCTCAGTGTGAGGGAGTGAGATGGACCCCAAAGTAGAGGACAGAGGTTCACGACCAGATGGAAGTGAAACAGGACCAACACAGGCTTTTATTCTAAGAAATACGCTCCCGGACCAGTTCCCCGCCCAGTCACCAGGCTCGAACAGGTCGGGAAAAAGGCGCTGTGCCTCGTGTTACACAGGGTTATAAGGCCTCTCCCCATCCGGAAAAGGCAGGCTTGAGGCCAGGAAGAGGTGTTGACTTAGAGTCCAGTGTCCTCTGAGATTGGTTTGGTGCAGCTGGTGATGTCAGATCCCTTCCGGTATGAGCCGAGAGCCATGGAGCTTCTCATACTGTAAGTTCACTTCTTCTTCCGTACAGATCACTGGGGGCCGCCATTTTCACGTGCTTGACGCATGCGTGCTGCGTTTGTCGCGCGCGACAGTGTGTGGGCTGGCTCCGGGCGGTGACGGGGGAGAGAGAGGTTCTAGAATTGTCTCCCAAGGAACTTTCTGGCGCAGTGTCCATGTGGCATGGCACGGTAGTGGGAAATAGTCCAAAATGCCTCCCAAGCGAACTTTCTGGTGCCGCGTTGGTGCAGCGCCGCGCAGCACAGCAGGTGGGTCTGGTTTTCTGTGTCTGCTTCCGACCTAACACTAGGTATTTGTGGTTTTGATGGAGAAATGCAGTATCCTTTCTCCCCCAGGAAGTTAGGGAGCGTAATGGTGTGATGGAAGGTGGGACTGCAGAGAAGGGGGTCATCACATGTAGGAGAAGGCTGGGTGACAGGGAAGGGGAAGGGGGATTCTTGGCAAGTGCCGGGGAGCTGATGGGAATGAAGAGTATGAGTCAGTCCATGTAAGGCAGAGAGCTCGTGAGTCGGGTGCATGGGGTAGAGAAAAAGGCATCTTTAAATCTGAGACTGTACAGCGAGAGGCGTCGTTAGGGATGAGAGAGAACAGTGTGTGGGCTGGGGGCTGTCGATGGGTCGGAGGGACTGCTGCCTTGCTGATGCGGAGGTCTTGGGCTAAACGAGCCGATGCATTCGGTTTTTTAACGGGTATGCTGGGTGTGTTACAAGGAGGGTGGGCTGTTCCATGCTGGGACTCGTGGAGGGGAATGAAGAGTGAGGGGGGCTTGAGGTTCTGAGAGATCTCTTCCCTTTGAGGGAGTGGGGCACGAGGTCGAACAAAAAGGAGGTAAAAGGAGTCCCCTCAGTGCCGCCAGCAGGGGGGTTGTTATGGTGGGTTGGGAGTGAGTGCCTCTACCCGACTGTAGAGGTTTTGGAAGGCCGAGTTGGTCCCCCAAATTTGGGCAAAGCTGAAACAGTTGCTCTCGTATCCATGAGGAAGGAGACTGGCCACCTTCAACAGTGGCAGTTACCCCAGGCTCCAGTGGGTGATGGAGGGAGATGGTCGTCAGGGTGGAGAGTCCAGGGCACCTTCCATCCCCGGAGGCCTGCCCCATGAGGTTGGTTAGGGAGGACGAAGAGGGAAGGTTTGGCCCCTCACCTCATGGGGTGGAGGGACAGTTGGCTCCCCAGTGTCCTTCCTGTTACACTTGAAACAAGGTCCAGGAGGTGCCTTGAAGGGCCCTTGGTTGGAAGCTGCACCCTTGGGTTTGCCTTGCAGGACCCTGTGCCAAAGGTGAAGTTTGGCTTTATCTCTTTTTTCTTTTCTGTTTTTTGTTGTTCTCCTCCACAATTAAAAACCTTAAAGGCAGTGTTAAGAATGGTTGATTGGGTTTGGGGGCCTTCCTTTAACCCCTTAAGTTTTTTTTTCTGAATGTCTGGGGCAGATTAGGAAATAAAATGAGTCATTAGGATGACAGTGCTGTCTGGGGATGTGGGTCAACTTTAGTGTAGTGTTGAAGAGCTTCTGTAAGGTGGGAGAGAAAGTAGGCTGGCTTCGCATTAGGTTCTTGGGCAATTCTCTAAGCTCATCAAAATTAACCATCTTAAGCCGGGCGTGGTGGCACAGGCCTGTAATCCCAGCACTTGGGGAGGCTGAGACAGGAGAATCATGAGTTCAAAGCCAGCCTCAGCCACAGCGAGATGCTAAGCAACTCAGTGAGACCCTGTCTCTACATAAAACACAAAATAGGGCTGGGGATGTGGCTTAGTGGTCGAGTGCCCCTGAGTTCAATCCCCAGGAGCAAAAAAAAATTAACTACCTTCTGAGCGGCCTTTTTGAGACCTGCTAGGAGACAAATAACCATCTCCCCCGTTCGTTGGATGATCCCAGTTAGGCTGTCCTGAGGGAACTGCAGTAGCTCCCACAGGATGAGCAGGATTGGTTCTGCATGTGCTTGGGTGGTGGCCCAAATCCTCTGTCCCTCCTGGGGGAGGAGAGTAGGAGAGAGACTGATGTAGACATCGTGCTGCTTCAGATCGTCACATCGCAGGACTGGGTAAGGTACTGGACTTCTGTGGGCTCAGTAGAGTAGGGACCTAAACGTCACTCGGTCTGGCAGAGGTGGGAGCGGGAAGGGATGTGAACACCGCAAGGCCTTCCGCTCCAGGACCTCCCGCGGTGATGGGAGGGCAGCTGCAGGAGCCGCCAGGTGGGGCCACAGCGCAGGCGTGAGGAGGGGGGAAAGGAGGAGAGCGAGAGACACGAGTAGGAGCTGTGTTGAGCTCAAGGGAAGGGGAAGGAGACGAAGGGCGGGGCTGGACAGGGAAGGCACCTCCCTATTTAGTGGAGGTGTGGCTGGGCGAGGCCGTGGAGGAGCACAGGGTGGAGGTCGGGAAGTGAGGAGTGATCCTGGGGTCAGAAGAGGGGAAGTCGCCAGGATTGGGAGGCGAAAGGGTTAAGGGAGAGCGAGCCAGGCGGCCCGTGCAGGGGAGCAGGATGGACGGGAGAGGAGGGGAGGGGAAGGACAGGGAAGGCTGAACGGGCGGCTCTGTGCACCTACTGCTGCGGCGACAGAGTCGTCCGAGTCCTGCACAACTGTGGATGGCAAGTCCCCCTCTCCGGGCGGGAGGAATCCTGATCTGATTCGTATTGGGGCGAGGCTGTGTTACACAGAAAGTGAGCATGCGAGGTTTGAGATCTGGGGTCCAATGGAGAGGCCCGAGGTTCTTGAAGAGACAGCCCATGGGGGATTCGCAGGGGATTTTAGACTAGGCAGAGCCGTGGCCAGGAGTTCCCAGGAGCCCAGAGGAGGGAAGCGGTGGAGGAAGGTGCGACCTTATAGCCTCTCTGATATCCCACGTGGGAGCAGACCGTCAGTGAGGGTTGTC
The DNA here is from genome assembly GCA_028644305.1 of Xerus rutilus. Lineage (NCBI taxonomy): Eukaryota > Metazoa > Chordata > Mammalia > Rodentia > Sciuridae > Xerus > Xerus rutilus. Next base: position 48,046,475 of record CM053414.1, read on the forward strand.
ACTGGCCCTGACAGGTCTGGCTCTGACAGGTCCGCGGCCAAAGCCAAAGGAGGCCCTGACCCAGTGCTGGGATTTAACAAGAGAGAAAGCCGTGCATGCACTGTGCTCAGGGCCACCGTAGACGGGTTCCAAGAACTCACCCCCAGTAGAAGGAAGGCTGTCGGGAGAGCTGAATCCTGTGGTGGGCGAGATCAGCAAAGGCAAGAGGCTGAATCACCCTATTGTGGATACTGGCCAGGGGGCTCGGATGGGAGAGCCAGCAGCAGTGACCGAGGACCCCTCCCGGGTTTCAGCAGCGGAATGTCAGGGAGCTGGCCCAACTACCCACGAGCTCAAGCAAGGTTTATTGACAGAATATCTGCCAGGCTGCCTTCTGCAGGGCGCAGAGCCTGCTGGAGAGACTTCCTAACTAGAGTCACATACAACCGAGGAGTTAAAACATGACCCTGTGATTGTTCTTGGCACCTTTGCTGTGGTTTAACGGGAAGGGCATGCCTGGGTGGGCCGGTGCTGGTCCTCAGGAGCTCCTGGGGCCTGGGCCTAGCAGTGGTAGACTCGATCACAACCAGAGGTTCTGAGCTAGAGCCAAGAGCAGTTCACCCCTCGGCTTCTGCCTCTCTTAACTGAGCAGCTGTTCTCCTTTCTCGGGGTCTTGGCTCCCTGATCTCCCCCTCACTGCATAGCTCTGGGTTGTCACCCCCCAGCCCTGCTTTAGGGTTCCTGTCTGCACTCCACCTCCCAGTCTTTGTTTTTCTGTGTCTCTGTCCCCTTCTTGGATCTCTGACCAGATTTCCGTCCTCCTCTCTCTTTGGGGTTGCTCCCCTCTCTGGGTCTCTGTATCCTACCCCCCACCACACACCAATCCCCCGGGAGCTTCTGTGTGTTTTCTAAAAACAAGGTCCTTTTCTTCCCTGACATAACACGTGATCACAATCAGGAAGTGAACATTGATGCAGTGCTGTCAGCCAAGCCGCAGACCTTATTCAAATATTTGCTGATTGTCCTGGTAACAGTTCTTAATGCCAAAAGAAAAGCCCTGATCACACACTGCTTTGGTTGCCAGGTCTCTTTGTTGTCCTTTACCCTGGAGCCGTTTTGGGGCTTTCCTTGACCTTTGTGTCTTGCTGGTCTGGGATCGCCCTGCCTTTTCCAGCGTTTCTCACATTGGATTCAGGTTACATGCTTTGGGCGGGAACACCCTTAGGAGTGATGCTGTGTCGTCATCTGATGAGAGTCCCTGATGCTGGTCTGTCCTCTCACAGGTTATGTTAACCTCCATCACTTTAGCTAAGGTGGTGTCCACCAGATTGCTCCCCTCCAGTGACCCTTCATTTTGTAATTAGTCACCTGGGGGAGACAGGACTCTGTTCCTCATTTCTTCAGCACAATTCGCCCTGCTTCAAAGCCAGCAGCACGGGCCCTTCTCTCTGCCTCTCTCTACTTCTGTCACATCACCTTCTGCATCCCTCTTATAAAACATTTGCGATGGCATTTTGGGCCCACCCCGATAATCCATGATTATCCCCCCGTCCAAGACCTTTTATTGTTTGTTGTCATGCCTCTTAGGTCTCCTCGATGAGTTGGGGTCCTGAGAGACGAAAAGGGGGTCTTCGAGGAAGACGAAGTGGGGTCTCACAGGATGAGGCTTTGGGGTCTCAGGAGATGAAAAGGGGGTCTTCAAGGAAGACAAAGTGGGGTCCTATGGGACGAGGTTAGAGGTGACAGTCTGCAGAGTCACTCCACCCAAGACTGCTCTACCGGAGGGGGAGGGGGAGCGGGAGCGAGATGCAGAACCCGTTTAATCCAGGAAGTACAGAGGCCTATATAGGGTCCTCAGACCAATCACGGCCCGAGGTTACAACCAATGAGGCACGCTCTGCTGGGCATTTCATCACCATAGAGTGGGGAAGGGCGGAAGGGAGGGGTTGGAAGGTACGGAGAGTGCTCCTACAACCCTTAACTTCCTCGCTGTGCAGAGGACCTTTTCTATACCAGGTGAAAGTCACCAGTTCTGGGGATGTATTTTGGGATGATTATGAAGCCGGCTGCCTGATCTGTGTCCAGGCCCATCTCCCCTGCCAGGCAGGGAGCCCCTGGAGGTCAGAGTCGAGAGTCACTTGTCTGTGTCTTCTTCAGAACCCGTCGCAGAGCCTGTCACTGATGTAGGGCTCAGAGCTGGTTTGATAGGGGAATGATTCCACACAGGTGGATGCCAGGCTCTTTGGCAGAGACTCTTTAACTTTCAGTAACAGAAACATTTCTTCAAGTAACATCTTGAGCAGGTGTCTAGCATCCTTAGGCAGGATTTTAAAGACAAATAGAGGACCCTGCAGATGTGCTTGATCCAGACAATGGAACACTGTCCATCACAAAGGAATGGGGCTCTAACACTGCTGCGGCAAGAACAGCTGCCGAAGAAAGAAGCCACACAGTGTAGGATTCCAGGAAATGCCCAGAGTAGGCCACACCACAGAGAAACAGCAGTTGGTGGTGCCAGGGACGGAGGGGTGACTGTGTAACAGGGGTGAGGAAAACATTCTGGAACTAAATAGAGCACAACATTGTGCGTATGCTAAATGCCGCAGGTTTGTAGACTTTAAAATGGTTCAAGTGACAAATTATATGTTGCATGTGTTTTACCACAATAAAAAAAATCAAAGAGGACAGGGTGGCTCTGCGACCAGACTGCTGGGTTCAGATCCTGTCTTGCCATCGCTGGACCCTTGAGCAGGGACCTTGGCCTGCTGTGCTCTGGTTTCCTCCTCTGGATTGACTCTGGTCACCGTCTCCAGGAGCTGCCAGGTGGCGTGCTGAGCGAGCCTGCAGGTTGCCAGCTGCTGCTGTGACTGGCACAGAAGGGAAGCCTCAGGCTGCCGTCCTGAGCCTCTGCTTTGGCTCTTACAGACAAGGGTCCTCTCTGTCACCTGATGTGTTTGCAGAGGCATCTGTCTCTCTGGGCCCAGCCTGACCCCTTCTCAGCTCCAGTGTCCTCTGCCAGCACCCCACTCTTTCCTGAAACTTTCTCCACAGAGTGGAGACTCAGCAGTAGTTGCCAGGGTGCTAATGGCCCAGGACCAGGTGAGTCTGGGCTCCTTTGTCTCTAAGGTGACTTTGTGGACTCCACCAGGCCCTCTTTGGCTCTATCTATGATCTGAAGATCTGTCCCTCCCAGTTCTGGGGGGCAGGTGTGCAGACAGGAAGCTCTTAGATCTGTCATGTACGGGTGTGCAGGTAATGCACTGGACAAGGGTGCCTCATCCCAGGGGCAGGGTTTTCATCTTACTCTTCATACAGTGATACATTTATTGTGGCAATTTTCAGGCAGATGGCTGCAGACTGTCATATACCAAAAAAAGAAATTAGTACATAACAACAATCCCCCAGTGGATGGCAGTAAAGAGCCACGTGGGAAGGGTGTGTGCTGTCTACCCAGGTGACAGTGGGCTGGCGGTCCCTAGATGTTTCACCTTCCCATGGGCCAGTTTGACTCATCCTTCCCAAATTGGCCATCAGAATGTTCCAGCCCAGGGAGGCAGTAGTGAGCTCTTGACCCATGACCTCTCCTGCCCCAGTGTTCCAGAGGGACATGCCCCTCCACCATGTAAAATTTGCCTTTGCAGGAATCAGTGACCTTCAAGGATGTAGCTGTGGACTTCATACTGGGGCCAGCTGGAGCCCAGCCAGAGGGAGCTGTCCCAGGATGTGATGCTAGAGAACTGCCAGAACCTTCTGGCACTGGCTGAGGCCCAGACCAGCCTTCCCAAGAGAGGCCTGACGGCCCTCCACCCTCTTCCCATGGGGCCACCTCCTGCTTACATAGGTGTTCACTGTTGGGGACCCCCTGCCCCTCTCCCCGGCCTCTCTCTTCTCACCTCCCTGTTGGTCCTGGAGTCCCTGTGTCTCAGACACTCTGAGTCCTTGGCTTGTCCTGTAAAGCATGGGCCCCAAAGACCTCTGCCTGTGCCCCCAACCTCTTCAGAGACCCCCTTCTCCACGCCTGGTGACCTTCCCCATCCCACGAGTTCAGTCAGGAGATTCTTGTTCTGGAGCCTCAGCTTCCAGGGGCTTCCCTGGTGGCCTTGCAGTCAGCCAGTGGCAGCTGACCCCTCTGCATTGTCCCGCCCAAACATCAACACTGTTCTCTAAATATGTGTCCTGCATGGTGACTGGAACCACCCTCCTGCCGGCTCAGCCCTGCACCTCCCCTCTGTCCCTGCCCCCCAGGTGCTTTAGCCAGCTCCTCTTCCTCATCTCTGGACAGCCTCACATGCCCCAGTCCCCAGACCAGACCCCAGATTACCTCCTGCTGTCCACCCTGGACAGCTTTCCCCCAGCCCAGCCTCTCCAGGCCTCCTCCCTCTCCTGCTCCTTTTCCAGAATACCTCTTGTCCCTACTGAACTCATCATGGCCCCTAATCCCTCTCCTCAGGGCCCTTTAGGGACATTCTCTGCCCACCCAGGTACCACACCAGACTAAAGGGCTGTTTTTCCCTCTCCCTCACACCCTGTGTGACCTGGCCCCTGCTGACCCCCTCAACGTCACCACCTTTGGTCCCGCCTCTCCCCTCTTCTCCACCTGGAGGGAGTTCGTCATGGAGGCAAGGTCTGTGTCAGCCTGCGCTGAGGTTTCGATGTGTTCTGTCCCCTGTCATGTGTTGCACACTTGACCCCCAGTGTTGAGCTGGTTGGACATTTAAGAGACGGAGTTCAGTGTGAAATGACCAGGTCAGTGAGGGCACTACCCTTGGAAGGGATTAGCATAGTGCTCTTCTGGGGGACCCCAGTGAGTTCTGGCAAGAGGGGTTTTTAGAAAAGAGGAAGACTGGCCCTCCCGCCCTCTTTCCGAGACTCCCTCTGGTGTTTTCTTGCCATGACGCCATTGCTGTGTGACACACCTAGGGGTCCTCCTAGAACCAAACAGATGCTGACATCATGCTCTTGACTTCCAGAATTGTGAGCCAAATAAATTTCTTGGCAAATTTCTCAGTCCTGGGTATTCTGTTACAGCAACAAAAAAGAGACACATACGGCATGTCTGTCTGCTCCCGGTGGATGGGCTTCCTGTGGCTGCTGTAGCAAGCCACCACAGGCTCGGCAGCTTACAGCAATAGAAATTGGTTCCCCCACAGTTCTGAAAGCCAGAAGTCCAAAAGGAAGGTGTCAGCAGAACCATGCTCCCTCTGAAGGTCTGGGGAAGAATCTTTCCTCACCTCTTCCAGCTCCTGGTGGCTCTTGGTGCTCCTTGCCCTGTGGCTGCCTCACTTCAGTCCCTGTCCCCTCTTCTCACAGCCTTCTTCCCTCTGTCCTCTCCTCTCTTAGAAGGGCTTCAGTCACTGGGCTAGGGGGTTGGGGTGAGGACAGGGAGCTCGGGCATGAGTGGAGGGCACAGTCTGAGCCTGGAGCAGAGACAGTGTCCAGGGTAACCAGGGCAAAGGTGAGTGTGGGGTAGGGCTGCAGGTTGGCTTCTGGGAGTCACAATGGAGAAGGGCGGATGCACTCATCTGATGGTGTCTTTGAATGACAAGGGGAAGCCACAGCTGCAGTTAGGGGTGAGGTGTAGCATGTGAGGAGGGGCACTGCTGTGGTGGATCAAGTGTCCCCCAAAAGTCCATGTGCTAAAGCCTTGGTCTCTAGGGTGGAGCCAGAGGGAAATGGTGGCACTTTTGGAGGTGAGGCTTTGTGGGAAGTCCTTAGGTCACTGGGGTTGTGCCCTTGAAAGGGATCGTGGGACCCCAGAGTCCCTTTCTTTTTCTTTGCTTCCTGGCTCACGGTGTGAGCAGTGTACTCCCTCCTGTGATCCTCCCATGAGGTGCTGCAGCTGACAGAGGCCCAAACAATGGGGCCACTGATCTCAGACTGGATCCTCAGAACTATGACCTGAATGAGCCTCCCTTTAAAAGTTAGTTGCCTCAGGTACTTTGTTATAGTTACACAGGGCTGACTAACATAGGGTGGAAATGACAACATGATCATTTTGAAGAGTAGGGAGAAAGCAATTGTCCCTTCCAACCTCTGGCTCCAAGTTTAAAGTAACACCTGCATGGATATATTCTTGCATTCTGTGGTCTTTGGCATCCCGTTGGAAGATGGTGGGATCTAGCCATTGTTGAGACTTGACCCAGCGAGTTCAGTGCAGGTCAGGGCAGGCAGGTGCTGGTGGGCAAGTGACTACAGGGGTGGGCTGTAAGTGCCAGGCTGCAAGAGGGTGGTGGACGGTGAAGAGAGGCAGGGTCGGAGGATCAGCCATCCTGGGGTCTCAGCTCGCTCTCCTTGTTTTCCCAGCTAGAGACAGCTCGCATGGTTCACCCAGCCACCAAACCAGACCCAGGAGCGTCCTGCTCATGCTCAGAAGAGTACTTGGAGTCTGGAAGTAGAAAAAGTCACTGGGAGATGGGGAGTGGGAGGGTTATCAATATTGAGATGATGGGGTTTCACTGTTGGGATGAAGGATCCAGGATGTGACCAGAGGAGTGGGTGCCCAAGGATGGGGACAGGATGCTTGCAAGAGAGGCATCCAGGGACTGCGTGGATTGTACCCTCGCCCAGGTCTGCCTCCTCCTTCAGACTGTGACCCCTTTGAGAGCAAGACAGTGTCCCCAGCCGTGCCAGGCACTGCATGGGGAGACCTTTGGCCATGTCTGTTGAACCAAAACCTCACACACTCAGCCTCACCACCATCTGCCTCGCCTCCTGCTGGAAGCCTCCCTTGATCCCCCCACAACTCCTGCTGCACCATGTTTCATCCCTCCATCTGCAGTACCAGACTGCACCCCAGATTCCTGTTTGGAGGAATTAACAGGAGCTAACTTAATCAGCTTAGAACCGTTCCTGGTGCATAGTCCATAATAGATGCTAGGTTTTAGGCATTGTTCTAACTATTGTGGTTTTTCTCCTGTTTTAATCAGGAATGGAAGGTTTGCCCCAGGGATGAATCCTCAAATGCTTGGCCTTGTTTCTTGAGGTCTTGGGATGGAAGGTGTGCTGTTGGGTCTGGGGGCCATCTTGTAGCTACACCTGAGGCTGGATAACATATCAAGTGATGCTTATTTAGCTTGCAGTTGGCAGGCTTAAGGGTGTGGCGTGGCCACTGTCCTGGATCTGGTGAGGACCCCTTGGCTGTGTCACATGGTGGGTGACTAGCTCCTTCTTAGAGATCCCCCTGACTCTACATCATCACACTGGGGACCAAGCTCCCAACACACAAACCCTTGGGGATCACCCAAACCATTTCCAGACCACAACAGTTTTCAGGCAGAGGCAAGTCTACAGCTGAGTCAGCCAAGGAAATAGGATGTGAGCCACTGAGGCGATTTTAAATTTTCTGGTAGCCACATTAAAAAGTTAAAAAGAGGGGCTGGGATTGTAGCTCAGTGGTAGAGCACTTGCCTTGCATGAGGGAGGCACTGGGTTCGAGCCTCAGCACGACATAAAAATAAATAAATAAAGATATTTGTGTCCATCTACAACTAAAAAAGTTGAAAAAAAATAAAGACACAGGTGAATCTATTTTAATAATAATGTATTTTGTTTACCTCAAGCTATCTGAAATATTATCATTTTGACAGGTCAATATCATGATCAATGACACAAATTATCGAGACATTTTACACTTTTCATTTCCATTTTCAAGGCTTTGAAATACAGAAAACTGTTCTTTGCACTTGGCTGCCCTCTCACCCAGAAGGCACAGGCCTGGAGCCTCCACCAGGCTCCTCCAGCTCCGCCTTGGCCAGTAGCGTGTGGTCCTCGAGCGCCCCCTGGAGGCCTCTCCCCGCAGGCTCAGCCAGGGCGCCGCCCGGAGGCCTCCCTGTGTTGACCCCATGGCCAACTCTCATATTCCTCCCCAGGGGAGGGCTGCCTGCGTCCAAAAGAGATGTCATCTAAGCCGGGCACGGTGGCTCAAGCCTGTAATCCCAGCACTTATGGAGGCTGAGACAGGAGAATCGCGAGTTCAAAGCCAGCCTCAGCAATGGCCAAGCGCTAAGCAACTCAGTGAGACCCTGAGTTCAATCCCCAGTACCACAAAAAAAAAAAAAAAAAAAAAGAGATGTCATCTGGGGCTGGGGCTGTAGCTCAGTGGTAGAGCGCTTGCCTACCATGCATGAGGCACTGGGTTCGATCCTCAGCACCACGTATAAATAACAAATGAATAAAATAAAGATCCATCAACAAATAAAAATTAAAAAAAAAAAAAAGAGAGATGTCATCTGCTGTCTGGAGCGAGGGGAAGAGACTAGGATGGAGGAGTGAGAAGCCCAGCGAGCTGTCTGTCCAGGTGGGCAAGGATGTCCAGCGGGTGTGCGTCCTCCTACCCCATTTGTCCCAGTCAGTGAGGTTCCTTCAGGAATGAGGCAGCATGGCACATGGGCCACACTACCTGGATTAAACTCTCAGCTGGCCTGTTTGTGGCTGTGTGGCCTTGGGCAAGTCAGTAAGCCGCTCTGTGCCTTATTTTCTCACCTGAAAACAGGATGATCATAGCACCTGGAGCTGGGAGAGAGAGAGGAGTCCACGGACAGAGCACAGCCCAGGGCCCGGCACACAGCAGTGTGGCCATGGTGGCTCTCTGGGGTGACTGGAATCATGTGAGGCGTGGCCAGGTAGAGACCCAGAATGGGGCTGGAACAGTGTATTGAGGGAGCAGAAGCCAGGTGCTTGTCTCCCTCGGGACGGTGGACTCTGCCGCAGGAGGATTGAGGCATCCATGTCGTCACCATCCTCCCCATCTGGGGGCCAGAGATCACCTCTCCACTTCACTCACTGCAGCCGTGTGTCCCCAGCCCTGTCCCTCCCACCGACTCAGGCCACAGCTCCCTACCTGGGCCCTCCCACCCCAGTCCATCGAGCACTTCTGTCCTGCGTGCTGACCCCATCCCCTGCTCCCAGGCCTCCCAGGGCTCCCCAAAGCCCCCAGGACGAAGCCCCAGGCCTGAGCCTGGCCCAGGGCCCGCCTGGTCCAGCCTACATGGGCCTCTCCCCACTTCCACAACCCAGGCTGCTGTTTCTTTGTCCTCTCAGCTCCCTGCCCGAGTGGCTGGTGCTGCGCATCCTGGGTGGGACTGCAGGTTCCCAGGCAACGTGCCTGAGCAACTGGCGTAACTTGCTGTGGGTGCTTCCTGCCTGCGCAAGACCCACCTCACTGGGGTCGGCCCAGAACAGGCTTAGAACAGCGTCTGGCACAGGGCAGGCACTGAGTAGAGCAGGAGCAGGAGACGGGGGTGTGGCACAGGGCGCTCTACCACCGAGCCACATCCCCAGCCCTTTTTCATCTTGAGAGCCTCGTTTGTTGGCCCAGTCTGGCTTTGAACATGCAATCCTCCTGCCTCAATCTTCCAAGTTGCTGAGATTACAGGTGTGTGCTACTGTACCCAGCTTGTATTTAATAAATGTTACTTATTGCAATTAAAATAACAATGATTATTATGGTATTTTTTCAGGACTATTTTGCATGTAAAGAATCAAAATTACTTAAGAAAAATTAGATTTCTTTTATACCCCATGTCACTGGGAAGCGTGCAGTGTGAGTTTGGGCATAATGGATCTAAGGTCCTTAGTGGTATTGTCAGGTTGATCCTGTTTTCTCCTCTTCTCTCATCCACTCCCCGCCGCCTACATGTTAATGGTTTCTCTCTTCGTTCCATCTACAGCCCTTTCGCAGATGGTGGTCAGCATGGCTACTTGTATTCTGCCTAGCAACCCCATAGATGAGTCCCAAGGAAGACTCTGATTGGTTCTCTTTGACCAGAATGTCCATGGTTTTGAGCACACAGAAAAGCATCATTAAAGCCGGGCGTGGTGGCTCAAGCCTGTAATCCCAGCACTTAGGGAGGCTGAGACAGGAGAATCGCGAGTTCAAAGCCAGCCTCAGCAACGGCGAGGTGCTAAGCAACTCAGTGAGACCCTGTCTCTACATAAAACACAAAATAGGGCTGGGATGTGGCTCAGTGGTCGAGTGCCCCTGAGTTCAATCCCTGGTACCAAAAAAAAAAAAAAAAAAAGAAAAGCATCATTAACTAGTAACTATGTAAACATCTCAGGAGTTTAGTTCTCAGAGAGTGGCCAGAGGTCACTGCCACAGCTGCAGAGATGAGCAAAAGCTGAGCACACTAGACCTTCTGTATTAGCCCTTCCCTTGCCTACTCCCACACACACAGGTGAGAATGTCCCCGTCAAACTCACTTGCCAGAGTGAGATTATTATTATTATTATTATTTTTTAGTTGTAGATGGACACAATGTCTTTATTTTATTGCTTTGTATGTGGTGCTGAGGATTGAACCCAGGGCCTTACGCCTGTGAGGCAAGCGCTCTACCGCTGAGCTACAATCCCAGCCCCTCGTGGGATTATTTTTAACAATTTCCCATCTAGAAAGGATAGAAGAGCATTTTAGCAATTAGATTTCTCTACCATTATTGATGCTAAGCATATTTACATGTGTGTGTGTGGTGCTGGGATGAAACTCAGGCCTTGTGCAGGTGACGTGTGTGTTCTGCCACTGGCTGTCCCCCTGTTCCCAAGGAGGGCCACTGCCTGCCTTGGGCGTTGCCTAGGCTCATGACCCCCGAGACCTCCCTCCCCAGCGTTGTCTCCCTTGGGAGTGGCAAATAAATTTATCAGGCACTTAATTTTTTCTGAGAATTGTCTATACATATTCCTTCCTCATAAGTTTATTAAATCGTTTCTATCATTTTTCTTATTGATTTGTAAATGTGTGTTACATTATAGCTGATCAACCCATGTGCACATGAACTGTTTTGCAATGTGGCTTTCTTTGTTTTTAGAATATACTGAAGCCGTCCTTCCATGTCATAACGTGAGTCTGTCTACCTCGTGCCTTTTAAAATAGCAACATACATTTTGGGACCCTTCTTTTTAGAGTTGCACCACCAGTTTTGAAGAACCGACCTTCTATGACCAAGAGATGCTGTTCACATTCTCCATTTCCTTCAGACTTGGAGATGAGCTCTGCGATGCCTCCAAAAAAGAGCATTCCTGAGGAGTCAGCTTCCCCAGTGTGGGGGGCTGTAAGGGCTGTGCTTGGAGATGTCGAACTGGGGGACCTCAGTTCCCATGGTGTCACCATCCACTGGAGAACCCAGAGAAGCAGCAGAGACATTTGACGTGTTTATTTGCCACTCCCAAGGGAGATGCCTCTGGGGAGGGAGGTCTCAGGGGTCATAAGCCTAGGCACAGCCTGAGACAGGCCATGGCCCTCCTCAGGAAGCACATGGCACCTGGTGGAAAGAGAACCTGGAAGCACAGTGGGCCAGGAAAGAGCTTGAGGCACCAGAGGACCATCATGGAGAAGAAGCCATTTAACTGCCTGGAATGTGGGAAAGTCTACCATTATCATTCAGACTTTGCTGTCCATCAACGAGTCCGCACAGGGGAGAAGACCTACAGACGCGGCGAGTGTGGTAAGGCCTCCTGCCTGGCCCAGCACCAGGCTGTCCACACCAGGAGAAGCCCTACAGATGTGCCAAGTGTGGGAAGACCTTCAACTGGAACTCTTCTCTCATCTGTCACCAGAGGACCCACACCAGGAAGAAGCCTCATAAGTGTAAGGAGTGTGGGAAAAACTTGTCATGGCACATCCCTCACCCAACATTAGAGAATCCACGCTGGCAAGAAGCCCTGGGCCTGTAAGGAATGCAGGAAGGCCTTCAGTCAGAGCATCCGCCTGACTCGGCATCAAAGGACCCACACCAGGGAGAAGCCCTACAAATGTGAGGACTGTGGGAAGGCCTGCACCCAGATCTCCCACATCAGGAAGTTCACACTGGCGACAAAGGCCATTCCACCATATATTGATATCATTCTTAGAAGGAGGATGTCACATGTTATCACCAGCCAAGACAGCTTCTCGTTGTTCAGGGGGTCTCCTTCACACATTTCCTGAACCCTACAGTGTTCCCAGATGGTGCAGTGGTTAGGGATGGTCTAAATGGGATGCCACCTCATCTGGGATCTTTAATTAAGAACAGCTCTCTCTGAGCTTTTTAAATTGATTTATCTTGCCTTAAATTGGAGCCCAAAAAGTCAAGAAAAAGGGAATACAGTTGTGAAGATTGACCCTTGAGAGTAAAAGTCTCAAATATATGTAGCTAAACAAATGCTAGGCAATTTGGGGTACTAGGGATTGAACTCAGGGGCACTCAGCCACTGAGCCACATCCCCAGCCCTATTTTGTGTTTTATGTAGAGACAGGGTCTCACTGAGTTGCTTAGCGCCTCGCCCTTGCTGAGGCTGGCTTTGAACTCACGATTCTCCTATTTCAGCTTCCCAAAGTGCTGGGATTATAGGCATGCGCCACCGCGCCTGGCTAGGCAATATTTAAAAACTTTAAACAACAAATTTCACAGTGTGAAGTTGATTTAAACAGTGGATATGTTTCACATACAGCTATTTTTAGTGGCCTATTATTTGTGCCTATTGTATTTCTGGGATTTATGCTTTAAAAAGCTGTTATCTCATTAAACATCATGTTTATTCAGGTACAAAGGGAGACTTTTTACATACTTTAGACATATGATTATTTTATACACTTATACCAGGAACAATTTTGGTAAAAAAATAATACATTTTCATTATAAAGGATAACTTGGAAAGTACAGAGAAGTATGAAATAAAAAACCAATTCCCTGGGAAACCACAGCTCTGAGAGATTTAGTAGTCATTCTTGGGTGTTTCTGGGTTATTTTTGGTCTGTATTCTATATCCATATGTTTAAACTGTCAGAAATTTTGGATGAAAAATTTGAATGAAAAATCATGTATTCACACACAATTTAGCTGCTCTCAGAAGCCATGCTTTTTTTTTCAAATTTTCTTCCAAATCTTTTAAACAAATGCAATTTCATTTCATTGGAGTCCCTGGTAGCAGCGATCTGCCCTCATACCAAGCACAGTTCCCTGTCGCCATGCGTCACATTCGTTAGTGCCAATGGTTGGCCACCGAGCAGGTGCAGCGCAGTTCACAGATGATTCCCATTCAGCTTTTTCTCCTGAGCTCCTGACCAACACAGGTATTCACCAGCTTTCCCATCGTGAATAATGCTGCAGTGAGCGTTTCCACCCTCACCTCCTCCAGCATCATGGGGGACCGTCTCTTGGAGGCAGATTCCCAGGGTGGCAATGATGGGCTTCAGGGCTCCAGGCAGTTTTCCTCAAAAGTGTTGCCAAACTGCTTTCCAAAGGGGCAGCTGGAGTCACTCCAGTTCACACAAGCTGGGCACGAGGACAACTGCATTTCTATGGCAAAAAACGTCCACGGATGTGTGCTTAAGTAACCCTTAACACCTAATGCTTTCCAGTTTCCCGTAGTTGCCACTTACTCCAGCAACATAGGATTGGGACATTCTAGCTTTCTGATTTTCTTGGCTTTTGTAAATGTGGCATGGAACATCCTTTCTCCAGCAAGGATGAGCACTTGACCACTTGCCAGGTGAAATCCTGGCAGTGAGGTCTTGCACTCCACGCACATCGCCAGTGGCTTTGCAGAAGTCCTGTGTCAGCAGTGCACGGAGCTGTGTCTAACCCTAACCCTCACCTGTGGTAACTAACGTTAGGGTTTAGAGCCTTTGCCTGGTATTTCTTCTGATCTTCTGGGACTTCTTTCATGATTGAAATATTTGCCGTGCATAATTCAGATGCTACAAAAACTGAAGAAATGTATAATGCCCTGTAAATCTTCATTCGAAAGACCTAAGATTTTTTTTCTATAAAGATGAACCTCCTTTTTTTGTTTTTATGAAACATTATGTAATTACTTAGATGTGTGGTTTTTTTTTTTTAATTTTTTTTAGCTGTAGATGGACACAATGTCTTTATTTTATTGCTTTGTATGTGGTGCTGAGGATCGAACCCAGGGCCTCACGCATGCGAGGCAAGCGATCTACGGCTGAGCTACAATCCCAGCCCTGATGTGTGGTATTTTTAAGTAGCATAATCACATGTACATATTAATCTTAGAAGTTACTTTACTTGGCATAATGTGGACATTTTCCCGTGAGTACAAAATCTACACACCTTGTACACATTTTACAAAGAGATGAACATGTACCTATATATCTTTCAACAATTGCATATTTCATATCATATTTCTTTGATTTATGCAACCAGCCCCCACTAGTGTACACTTAGGTTTCCATTTTCTTTTGCATCGTTGGACATTTATATTTGACACATGTAGCATATGGAGAGTTCCAAGCATGCTAGTGAGGTCATAAAAGTTCTGTTATTGCTGGTCATGGTGGTGCACACATGTAATCCCAGCAACTTAGGAAGCTGAGGCAGGTGGATCACAAGTTCAAGGGCAGCCTCAGCAATGTAGCAAGACCCTGTCTCACAAAGTGGAGGAGGGAGGCTGGGAACGTGGCTCCGTGGTACAGTGCTTGTCCAGCATGTATAAGGCACTCAGTTCAATCCCCAGTATTGGTACCTTTTTGGGAAAAGTGGGGGGTTTTTGCAGTTATTGCTAGAATCCTCCACAAAAGGATCAACCACTTTACATGATTCCTTGAAGTGTGTATGAGTACCCATTCCTCTGTTCCTCCACTTCCCTCATAAATACTTGGTATCAAAGGCTTTTTAAGGGCTGAGATTGTAGCTCAGCGGTAGAGCGCTTGCCTCGCATGCGTGAGGCCCTGAGTTCGATCCTCAGCACCACATACAAAGCGATAGAATAAAGACATTGTGTCCATCTACAACTAAAAAAATATTTAAAAAAAAAAAAAAAAAAAAAAAAGGCTTTTTAAAAACATTTTTAATCTTTTTTTTTTTTTTTGGTACTGGGGATTGAACTCAGGGGCACTTGACCCCTGAGCCATACCCCCAGCGCTATTTTGTGTTTTATGTAGAGACAGGGTCTCACGAGTTGCTTAGCGCCTCGCCATTGCTGAGGCTGGCTTTGAACTCGCGATTCTCCTGTCTCAGCCTCCTAAGTGCTGGGATTACAGGCTTGGCCTGGCTCCTTTACAGTTTAAACTACCATGCTAAGAAAGCAGCCTTTCTCAGCTGGGCGCTGTGGCTCAAGCCTGTAATCCCAGCACTTAGGGAGGCTGAGACAGG
>CM053414.1:48062042-48077944 GCA_028644305.1 Xerus rutilus
TGGCTTTGAACTCGCGATTCTCCTGTCTCAGCCTCCTAAGTGCTGGGATTACAGGCTTGGCCTGGCTCCTTTACAGTTTAAACTACCATGCTAAGAAAGCAGCCTTTCTCAGCTGGGCGCTGTGGCTCAAGCCTGTAATCCCAGCACTTAGGGAGGCTGAGACAGGAGAATCGCGAGTTCAAAGCCAGCCTCAGCAACGGCGAGGCGCTAAGCAACTCAGTGAGACCCTGTCTCTACATAAAACACAAAATAGGGCTGGGGATGTGGCTCAGGGGTCGAGTGCCCCTGAGTTCAATCCCTGGTACCAAAAAAAAAAAAAAAGAAAGAAAGAAAGCAGCCTTTCTCACCCCCAAGTTTATGGGGGAAAAAGTTCTCCTGAGTTTTTTCTAATGATTTTTTTTAGAATTAAAACTTTATTCCAACCAGATTTTTAAATGGTTTATGGTATGAAGTAGAGGTTGGCTATCAGCCAAGAGTACTATGATGCTCAGGGAAAAAAGAAAATTCATTGGCTAAGATGATTAAAAAGTTTCACCTTCAGGTACAGATGAATCCAGGTGCTTACATGATCTACTGGTAATCTGTTCTGTCCTTCCAGTTCTACTTCCTTTTGGGGCAGGTTCATTTTCTGGTAGGGTCTTTCTTCATGGTGGCAAAGTGCCCACCAGCAGTTCCAGGTTTCTCTCTTATCAACTTGGCAACCCAAACATAGAAAGCACTCACCCCTATTCCTTCCAATACTTCCTCCCCCGCCCGGTGCTCCCACTGTGCGCCCTTGCCTCCTCCCTGTTCCCTTTTTCCATCTTTGCCCCACTCTGTCATCTCAGCACAGCAGAGGAAATCCTGCCGCAACACAGGCCTGTCCCATCTCATCTCTGCCCTCAGCCCTCTGGCAGCACCCCACATCTCTGCTAGGCGTATCACAGCCATTCAGTGCCGCCTGGGTCGTGCAGTCCAGACCTGCCCCGCGCCCCACAGCAACTTCTGTTCCAGCCACGCAAGTTTCCTTGCTCTCCTCAATGCACCAAACCCTCCCATCCTTCCCCATTTTCCTGGACTGCTCCCTCTGCCTGGACTCTCTCCTTACAGACCTTTACAGGGTTTCCTCCTTGCTGTTGGGCCTCTGCTAGTCACCTCCCCAGAAGCCCTTCCTCAGCATTCATTTCCTGTTGCTGTCTCCCCCTCCCAAATACATGTTCTGAAACCTAATCCCCAAAGTGATTTGGATGAGACCTCTGGGCCCCATGTATGGGATCAGTGCACAGACCCCAGGGAGCTCCCTTAGCCCTCCCACCACATGGAAACAGAGTGGAAAGGTGCCATCCAGGGGCTGGGATTGTAGCTCAGCGGTAGAGCGCTTGCCTCGCATGCGTGAGGCCCAGGGTTCGATCCTCAGCACCACATACAAAGCAATAAAAAATAAAGACATTATGTCCATCTACAGCTAAAAAAATATTAAAAAAAAAAAAAAGAAAGGTGCCATCCAGGACAGGAAATGGGCCCTCATCAGACACCGACTCTGCCAGAACCTTGATCTTGGACTTCCCAATCTCCAAAATGTGAGTGCTACACCTCTGTTGTTTATAAGCTACCAAGTCTATGGTCATTTGTTAGAGCAGCCCGATGGACTTGGCTCCATGCACCCCCGAGCCCATTCCCTGTTCTCCTCGACTGCAGGACTGCTGACTTGTCTCTCCAGCTGGAAGTTTTCACCTTCACAAGCCCTTCCCCACTGACACACGAGCACCTGGTCGCCAGGGACTCTCTAGGCCCAGCAGCTAGCCAGGCATGTGGCATGAGGACCAGAGGAAATACTTTTAAACTCCAAACTTTAGAGAACCAACCAGCGTGCACACATGGAAGGTATTTCTACAGTGACCCACAGAAACACAGGTCATTAAATAGACTGTCCCCTACTGGCTGCCAACTTCCTACAGGGCCTCTAGTGTCTGCCTTGGTGTCAACACTGTCATTCAACACACTTTTAATCAGTATGTGTCCCTGCCCTGCAACACTCTGTCCACTGTTGAACATAACATACCCATCTCCTACACCAGAGTTCCAGGCAGGGACGAGGGACACACCATTAGAAAAACAATGCTCTCCCCTGTGGTATGGGGCCAACTAGCAGTCAGGAAGTCCCACATTTCAACTACAAAACCAACAGCAGAACTCAAGGTGGTCCAATGCGGAGCTCATACCCTGAGACTATTTCCAGCACCCCAAATACAAAAGATACTGTCGGTGTCCAACATCTTTGTATTCTGTTGTGCTTTAGTGAACGTGACTGAGTCACTTAGTGAGCATGGCCCAAGTCAGGAGCCGACAAGGTCTTCAAGATGGTCGTGTGGTTCCATGAGGTGACAGAGTTAGCTAGCCAAGGTGAACAGACAGCTCCAGCAGTAACATACTCTCACCAGGTTTACTAACAATCCCTGGTGGCCCCAGAACCTCCTGTGATAAGGCAAGTGGCCTTTTAAAAATGTCACTTGTCAACTGACAGTGACCCCCTATGGAGTCATTCATTTCTCTTTTGGACTCCAGAAGCCTCAGGGTCAGGGCAATCATATCTGCATTCCCTGCTCTGGGGCCTTGCTAAGTGCCTAGTGAGTGGCCAGCTTGGAAAAATGGTCATAACTAACATTTCTAAAATCATTTCTCTAACAATTTTCAGCTCTAAGCATCTCTTCCATGACTTGTTTTGTGTGGCAACATCCAAGGCAGCTTTCCACACTGCCCCTGCTGTCAGAACTCATTCGAGTCCAGCTGTTGGCAGCATCATTAACTCCCATGACAAATCTGGGTCTCACGTCATAGAAGCAATAGTGTTTACGTATTCATTTATTTACTGGTACTGGGGATGGAACTTGGGGTGCTTTACATCTATATTCGCAGTCCTTATTTTTTGAGACAAGGTCTCACTAATTTGTCCAGGCTGGCTTCAAACTTCTGATCCCATTGCTTCAGCCTCCCAAATAGCTGGGATTGCAGGCATGCACCACTACAACTGGCGTAAGAAATAGTTTAAATGGAGGAAGACTATGGAAAGAGATGGTTTGCAAATGTGGCCAGGAGAGTGGGAGAAGAGTCTTCTTGGAGTGAGAGGCTTTGGGAGAAAAGGAGTAGAAAGTTTTAGCCACTTGAGGTGGAAATTTACATACTCTTCTTGGTTTTTTGTGGATTCAGTAAGTAAAAGCTAGGACAGAGCACAGGCATTTAAAAACAGGGAGCAGAACAAAAACTTGAAAAAAGGAAAACTTAAATGCCATGCATAAAACAGGGAGTAATAACTGCTGTAAACACAGGTTACTAATTCTTTTCTATTTTTAATATAAAAGAGCATTTTTGTGTTATATTCGACATGTACTCACCACAGTCAGCGTTTATGTTGTGCTAGTCAACAGTTCTAAGTACTTGACTTTATTTGACCCTCAACAGCCCTGAGGTAGGTGACTACTGTGCCCATTTTAGAGATGAGGACACGGAGGCCCTGAGAGATTTTATGACTTTCTCAAGGTCACTTAGAGTGGCCAAGGCAGAGGTGAGCTTAACTCAAGCAGACTGGCTCCAGGATCTACTTCTAAATCCCAATGTTACACAACTTCTCAATTTTTGTATTTTTACTGTTTTAATAAAACCCCTGTGTACAAACTTTCTAATTAATCTTTATTAATAAAGAGATTTATTTGTTGGGAGGGGTGGGAGCTCCCAACGTGTTGGTTTCAAAATCTTGTAGGAGACGAACATGTTCAGATGTGTAGGACTCTGCTGCCACCCAGCGGCGGCAAACAGTATTGCTGCTTGTTACTCTTCTGTGAAGTCGCTGATGTCTGCTGAGACTGGAGTAGCACTGAAAGGTCTTCTGACAATGTTGACAGTGATAAGGTTTCTCCTGGGTGTGAACTCTCTGGTGCTGCGTGAGGTGGGCACTAAGGCCAAAGGCTTTGCCACATGTATCACAGGCGTAAGGCTTCTCCCCAGTGTGAATCCTCTCGTGCTGTGTAAGATTTGCTCTCTGGGCAAAGGTTTTCCCACATTTGCTACACCTGTACGGTTTCTCCCCAGTGTGAACTCTCCGGTGAATGGAGAGGCGTGAGCTCTGGCTGAAGGATTTCCCACATTCCTGACAAACGTAAGGCTTTTCTCCGGTGTGAACTCTCTGGTGTTGGATGAGTTGAGCGCTCAAGCCAAAGGCTTTCCCACAGTCGCTGCATTCATAGGGCTTCTCCCCGGTGTGAATTCTCTGATGCTTGGAAAGGCATGAGCTCTGATGGAAGGTCTTCCCACACTCACCACACTCAAAGTGCTTCTTTGCAGCATGAGTCCTGTGATGCTGAAGATGGCAGTTACCCTGCGTGAAGACCTTGTCACACTCCTTACATTTAAAGGGCTTCTCTCCAGAGTGAATTAACTGGTGTTCCGAGAGGTGAGCACTCTGGTTGCAGGTCTTGCCACGTTTGTTATACTTAACGGGGTGCTCACTTTGGGAAGACTGATGTTCAGTGAGGGAGGGGCTATGGTCGGCTTTCCTGTGCTCACCACGTTCACATGGCCTCACCTCAAAGTGGATTCTCTGATGGCAACTGAGCTCTGTACTGTGGCCAAAGGCTTTCCCACACTGATGGCACTCAAAAGATTTCACCCTGGAGTGAATCTTCTCATGCCGAGTTAGGTATTTGCTGCGGTTAAAGGTTTTCTCGCATTTGTTACACTTAAAGCGTTTCTCATTGAGCCTTTGATACTCTCTCTGTTCTAAGTTTGGATCCAAAATTTTCTTGCTTGTATCAAGTCCTTGTTTTTCTCTGGTGTGAACACTCATGTGGCAATTCAGGGTTGAACTGCAAATGAAGCGTTCTCCACACTCCTGACACTGGTAGGGGGCTTCGATGGTGTGGACTTTCTGGTGCTGTACCAGGTGTTCTTTATGGCTGAAGGTCTCCTTGCATTCAGCACAGCTGAAGAGCTTTTCTGTGGTATGACTAGACTGATGTCGAATCAGGCGTGAGGGTCGGCTAAAACTTTTGACACATTCCTGACATTTGTGGGGTCTGTATCCCGTATGAATTTGCTGGTGTTCATTAAGGTAAGTGTTCCGGCAGAAGGTTTTCCCACAGTCACTGCATTTGTAAGGCTTCTCTCCATTGTGAACCCTCTGGTGGATCTTCAGGGTGGACATATGGCTGAAGGCTTTCCCACATTCACTGCACTTATAAGGCTTCTCCCCAGTGTGGACGGCCTGGTGTTCAATGAGTGACGAACTCCGCCTGAAGGTCTTCCCGCATTCCTGACACTCAGAGGTAGTTTTTGAAGCATGTGTCTTTCGATGTTGAATGAAATGCTTCTTCAAGTTGAAGGCTGCCTGGCACGTGGCACATTCGTAGTGTTTCTGAATGTGGGTCTTCTGATGCCCAGCAAGATGAAGGGCCCGGCTGAAAGTCTTGCCACATTCATCACATTTGAAGGACTTAGCCCTCATGGTGGTTTTTTGACACTTAATGGGTCGTACACGACGACTGGACGGACCGTCACGGCCTTGATTCTTACAGAGTTTTTCTCTTGTGTGAATTTTCTGATGCCGCCGGAGGTGCGTATTCTGACCAAACGTTTTCCCACATTCCTTACACACATAGGATTTGAATCCTGTGTGAGTCACCGGACGTACAAATAGGTAGGAACTCTGGTTGAAACTTCTCTCATACTCTTGACGCACAGGGGGCTTCTCCTTCGTGTGAATGATCCAGTGCTGGATAAGGTGGTAACTCCGGCTGAAGCTTTCCCCACATTCACTACATTTATACAGTTTCTCCTCTCCCTGCACAGAACCCTGCTGGCTCTGGTCTGAGAAATAGCCAAAGTCACTCTTATATTCTTTTGACTTAGCTGGTGTGAAGCTTTTTTCAGGAATATCATGCGTCACAAAGTTCTCTCCTATGGAAAGGAGGGAACTGGGACTGAGGCCACTCTTGAATTCACGATTGCATTCTGTGGGACTTTCTTCGTTGGTAGCAACATCAGTCCTCAGAAGATTTTCTGGATCTCCTAGCAAACTGTCTAACCAGCTCTCACCTATACAGGTTTCAAAGCTGGAGTTCCAGAGGCCATCCTTGGAAAATGCCTCCAAAATCTCTTGGGAGAGCCCTTCTTCCAAGAAATCCTGATGCAGAGGAGAGTTCTTGGTCTCAGTCATATCTGAAAGAGAATACAAATGTCTCCTGGTCCTTAGCAGGAAAGACGAGAGCTGTGGGCTGAGAACATGGACAAGAGGCAGCAGGGTTGGCGTGTCTTTAGTTCAGCCTGTCCATCCAGGGGATTAAAGGAAAGGGGCCTGAAGTGGTGTCCTGTCTGAAACTGGCATCAAGAAACAGAGTCCAGCCATAACAGAGTCCACCCATAACCTATATTAATGACTGTGTTCCCCAAAGTCTCCCGGGCTCACCTCTTTCCTCCCCTCCACATTGTCCTGCACAGTCACTACAATCTTGCTCTTTATATCTTGGGTCCTTACTCCTAAAGAATGCCCCAACCACCTATCCAGTCCCTCAGGTCAGAATCCTGGGAGTAAGCCTCCCCACTCCCCAGGCACCACTTTCTACCAGATCTCCTTGGGAACGTCGACTCCCTCCCTCTCTTGTGTCTATCAGCTCTCATCCGGCCCCAGTTCCTCACTGGCCTCCCGTCTCTGTCCATTCTTCCACACCAGCCACTAGGGGCTGCGTGACAACCAGATCTGGCTACATCATGCCCCCAATAAATACTTCTAGAGCCTCTGAAGAGAAATACAAGTGCATGAGCCCAGCATTCTCTGTGCTGGCCCCAAAGAACATTGGCATGTCCCTGAATCTACCACATTTTCTCTCTGTGCTATACAGGACCCTTGTGCTCAAGTGTCCTTCACAGGCAAACTGCTCTGTGTCCTAGCTTGAGTACCAACCTCCTCTGGGACATCTTGATGACACACACTTCCTTCTGCTGTGAGTGCCCCCCCCGTGTTCTCTCTGCAACAGGTGAGCTGTTAGCACCCCCTACTGTGGCTTGTGAGTGGATGACATACAGGCAGCCACAGAAAATTCTCAAGGACAAAGGGCAGGGCACCCCAGGTACACCCTCAATGACTCCACGTGTCCCCCTTTCCACAGCTGACCAAGCAGCAGAGCAAGACTTGCCTTTATCTGGCCCACCCTCAACTACCAAGCTATACATCCCCTGGGATCCCACAAAACAAAATTCACTGCTTTCTCCACACCTCCAGGCCCCCCAACCCCACTCCGGCCCATCTTGCACCATTCACCAACACTTGGAGGTCGGATAACCCTTGGTTGTAGGTGCTGCCCTGTGCATTGTGGGAGGTGTGGCAGCATCACTGGGCTCTACTCACTTCCAAGCCTGTTCCTTCTGTGATTTCACAGCTCTCCATCCACTGAATACCTCAGAGACTGCCTAATATCTTTCAGCCTGTTAAATGTAACTTTCAAACACAATCTTTCCAAAGCCACCTCTTGCTCTGCATTGTCACCCCTGCAGGGCTTCTGTTCCCACAGTTCTCTGCCTGTTCTTCTCACCGTGCCTTTTGTGCATGCTGCTGCCCCACCTGGAGCACAGCAGCAGCCGTGTGCCAGGCCCCTCTCCCATGCTGAGCGTGGTGTGGAAAGCTGGGAACACATGATGAATCGAGCAAGGTCTGTGGTTACAGCGGAAGCCGAGTGATAACAAGGCAGCACAGTCGCGACTACTGGGAATGCGCACGCACGCACCTCCACATATTTCAGTGACAGAACCAAAAATGAGAGGTTGAAGGAGCACATGCCTGGACTGGTCACCCTCATGGGACACTGGTGCTGAGCAGCAGGCTACAGAGGACTCACAGGCAGTGAGAAAAGAGCAGGGATGCAGACTGATGGGCAGGGAGAGCCCTGGGATCCTGTGGTCTCTGGTTTAGGGCCCCCTCCTCACACTGATAAAGCAACAATGAGCGAAGCAACCCACACCCAGGCGAGGCGCCTGCCTCGGCTCTCTCCGCCTGGGGAAGTTCCCACCAGGGGCAACACTGCAGGAATCCTCAATGACCTGTTCAACCAGAAGAACCCTGGCCTGGGAGGTAGCAGAGTACATCTTCTTGGCAGCATTCAGGCCTAGGCCTGAGTTACTCCCAAACAGGATCATCTGTTAAGCCCAGGGCAAGGGAGAAGGGATGGGCCTACATAAAGGGAGGGAAATGAAGTAGACCAGGAGTCCATCCATTCATAGGCACAGGACAGGAAGGGGGCAGAGACTGACTCAGGGAGTCGAGGGTCTCTCCTGGCTGAATCTAGAAGGAAAGAAAAGAGGACAGGAGAGGTACCAGGACAGCCTGTGCTAACGGCCAAGGAGGAGGATACACAGCAGGCATGTCACAGTGGGTACTGCCCGAGTCCCTATCCCCCCTAGAATGAAGGGACAGAAGCCAAGGGACTAATGAAACCCACAGGCCAGGTGTCAAGATGTCTGGGCAGGCACACTGGGGTCTGGCCATCTTAGGCAGAGGTTCTGAGGATGGAAGGTACACCAAGGGCCATCCCACTCCACTTACCAGGGCCAGCTGCTTCTGGGCTTCCGCTCACCAGGGCCTCCAGCTCTTCCCCACCATCTGGATGAGAGGTCAGGCTGGGTCTTGGGGGGTCTGCAGAGACAGAATGATACTGCCATCAACCACAATGTGGAAAGTCAACCATATGCTCAGTGGGAACCTTCTGGATCTCGGACACTATCTTGTATACAGCAGGAACTCCCCCACCCTGCTTCCACAGCACACACTGGCTACAGTTTGGAGAAAATCTGCCCCAGTGTGACAAAACTCTTATCAAATAAGTTTCCGTAACATGTAATCTTTAATTTTTTGTATCTTTTAGAACAAATTACTTTTAGAAAAAATTGAGGAACTAAAAAAGGGGAATAAGTAGGTGGGGTGACAGTGATGGGGAACTGGGATGCTGGGGCCTGGGAGATGGCAGCCACGAGCTAGGGCTGAGGCCTGTGGTCTGCTCACTGTGAGCCTGCTGCGCAGAAGTGGGTGGGCACAGCAGGCCCAACGACCTCCCTGGGAAAGGCCTGCTGGCATAGCTGACTTTCAAGAGGGCTCCCCACATCCCCAAAACAGTAAGACGGGCTTGCTAGCTTAAACGATTTGTGCAAACAATGTAATTTAAACCAAATACCACTTTCCCTGTGAGTCTGGAGTTTGGGTTTGTGCCAGGCAAATGGGGCATATGGCCAACCCTCAATAAAGACTCTGGGCCCTGAATCCCTAATGAGCTTCCCTGGCAGACAACATCTCACATGCATCATCATATCTTGTGGGGAATTAAGTGCATCCCATGTGACCACTAAGAAGATTCTGGAAGCTCAAGCCTGGCTTCCCTGGACCTTACCCCACTTGCCTTTTTCCCTTGCTGACTGTGCAAGAATCGAGGAGGGAGGCAGGGCCCTCTGCATCTTTTCACTGTAACAAATCACAGCCATGAGTGAGACCACAGGCTGAGTCCTGAACCTGGGGGTACTCCTTGGGACCCCAACCTGGCTGGGAAGGCAACTTCCCTTCTGTGAATCTTAGTTTCAGAATGATCAGTGAAGAGGGCAATCCAACTTCCTCGTGGGGGCACCATGAGGAGGCTGGGTGACAGCTTGTCCGGCAGAGAACTTGGTTCATGACACAGCAGTTTCTGCTACTCCACTGTTCATTAACTCAGAAAAAGTCCACTGAAGCCCTACGGTAGGTAATGGGGACACCAATGAACAAAGCAGGTTATAAATCCTGCCCCCATGAAGTGCCCATTCCAGATGACAGATTAAGTAGTCAGAACATAAAGGACCTAAGAAGGAATTGAGGAGAGAGAGGCAGGGCCCTCCCACAGGTCACAGCTCAGTGTAACAAAGGGAAGCCCTGAGAGCTATGGGCAGAGGGGACGACAACCACAGAGACCCTACAGTGTGTGCTGAAGAAATGACTCCATGGTTACAAGCAGGCAGGTCACAGGGAGGGAGCTGCAGAGGGGGCTGGGCAGGGCTTTTTTTTTTTTTTGTACTGGAGATTAAACTCATTGAGCCACACCCCCAGCCCTATTTTGTGTTTTATGTAGAGACAGAGTCTCACTGAGTTGCTCAGCACCTCGCAGGCTGGCTTTGAACTCGCAATTCTCCTGTCTCAGCCTCCCTAAGTGCTGGGATTACAGGCTTGAGCCACCGCACCCGGCTCAGACAGGGCTTCTCAGCCTCATTCCACTAACACTTGAGGTTGGATAACCCTTGGTTGTAGTGGCTTCCCTGTGCATTGTGGGAGGTGTGGCAGTATTCCTGGGCTCCATCTACTACAGCACCCCCATCCCTGCTCCAAATACAAAGATTAAAAATGTCTACAGACATTGCCAATGTTTGCTGGCAGGCACAGACAGCCAGTTGAGAATGACTGGGATGGACCCTGCTGATACAGAGGCACTCAGAAGCTGGGACCGAGTGGGTGACAGCGCAGGTGATCCCCAAGTAGGGCAATGACTGGGACCCCAGAGTCAGAACAGCACTCACTCATAAGAAAGAGGTTCTGGTAGTTGTCCAGAGCTGTGTCCCAGAACAGGTCCCCCTGGTCTAGCCCCAGCTGCTCCCAATCCTGCAAGGTGAAATCCATTGCCACGTCCTTGAGAGTCACAAATTCCTGAAATGCAAACACACTTAGTCACTCAGGGGCTGGGGCCAGGGAGGAGCCCAACAGCCTACTCAGGACACCTTAATCCTCAGTTTACCAGGACTTTGGCAATAATCATCTTGTTCTCAGCCTCACCCGAACCTTGAGATAGAAGACTCAAAAGTCCTGGATACTGTAGGCAAGAAACAGTCTTGGATGGGAGATAGGATGTCAAGTCACTCACACAGGCAGAACTTGAACCCAGATATGCCTATCCTAAAATCCATTGATTTCTCATTAAAAGAAAAATAAATTAAAATACAAAGTTTTTAAAAATCCATTAATTTTTCTTTCTTTCTTTCTTTTTTTTTTGGTACTGGAGATTGAACTCACGGGTACTTGACCACTGAGCCACATCCCCAGCCCTATTTTGTGTTTTATGTAGAGACAGGGTCTCACTGAGTTGCTTAGCGCCTCGCCATTGCTGAGGCTGGCTTTGAACTCGCGATTCTCCTGTCTCAGCCTCCCTAAGTGCTGGGATTACAGGCTTGCGCCACCATGCCCGGTTTCTTTCTTTCTTTCTTTCTTTTTTTTGTTAGTTCAAGATTTTAATTTGTGTTGCTATGGAAATTTTCAAACATACACACACAAGTAGGGAAATGCATGCAATTAACCCCATGGACCCACTACCCAAGAGACATCTGATTTCCCCTGTGAACACTTCAGTATTAACAGTAACTACTTAAGGGGCTGGGATTGTAGCTCAGCGGTAGAGCGCTTGCCTCGCATGCGTGAGGCCCTGGGTTCGATTCTCAGCACCACATACATACAAAGCAATAAAATAAAGACATTGTGTCCATCTACAACTAAGAAAATATTTAAAAAAAAAAAACAAAAAACAGTAACTACTTAATATCCCTTAATATCTACACCATATTCAAATTCTCAATGGTAGTTCTATAGTTATAGCATCTGAGTCATAAGGCCACACATGCACTTGGCTGGTGTGGCTCTGCAGGCCTTTATCCACAGCCACACCCCTGTGCCCTCTTTAGTCTTCTCTGCTCCTGACTTGAGGCCTCACCTCTAGCTGCCCCTCTGCCCCTGCATTTCCTATACACTGGTGAGCAGAGCCGAGGCCTGACCAGAGTCAGCACGGCCTTCAGAAGCAAGGCCCTGCCGCTGTGTGGCCACGTCCACCGCAGGCTGCACGACCACCTGAGCTGCGTGTCTGCTGTTCAACTGTTAGTGATGCTGGACTTCTTCACTTTAAACTCCCTAATTAATAGGTAGGAATTTAAAATAAGAAGTCAAGGGCTCAGGAAGTGGCCCAGTAGTAGACCCCTTGCCTAGCATATGTGAGGTGCTGGGTTTAATCCCCAGCACTGCAACAAAAATAAAAATGTTCAGTACTGACAAGAGAAAGTGAAAGCCTGCATGCCCCCTCACCCCATCACAAGGTGAAACGGGCTGTTTGGAATGTCGCTTCCAGGTCCCCATCAGTGTGTTCACAAAGGAATGTTTGTTTGTTTGTTCCAGAGATTGAACTCAGGGGCACTCGACCACTGAGCCACATCCCCAGCCCTATTTTGTGTTTTATGTAGAGACAGGGTCTCACTGAGTTGCTTAGCGCCTCGCCGTTGCTGAGGCTGGCTTTGAACTGGCGATTCTCCTGTCTCAGCCTCCTAAAGTGCTGGGATTACAGGCGTGCACCACTCTGCTCAGCCACAAAGGAATGTTTTAAGAATGAAAACTGACTCTTGGGTATGAGATTGTAGCTCAGCGGCAGAGCGCTTGTCTTGCATGCGTGAGGCACTGGGTTCAATCCTCAGCACCACATAAAAATAAATAAATAAATAAAGATATTGTGTCCATCCACAACTAAAAAAATATTTTAAAAAAAGAAAAAGAAAACTGACTCTTAGATTTGGGTTTGAAGCTTGGCCTCCTACCTTCACCGTGGGCAGCCCCTTGAGCCTGATTTCCAGTCCACGAGTGAAAGGGACCCATGAGTCCCACCTTATCAGGATTACCCAGAAGAAGTGACTGAGAAGCTGCTGGGCGATGCGGCACATGGGAAGGCTGCCACTCCCAGCTTATGCTTCCCAGCTCAACTCTCCAGCCTCCAACCTGGAGCCTTTTCTTTGTCCAATTGCCTTATGTGCTGGGAATGGAATCAACACTCGAGAGGCAGTGATCACTGGACTGCCCAGCTCCTCTTTGAGGCAGGACTATTCCCAGGTTATAGAAGAAAAGAGAATCAAAGTCACTTGCTTCAAGTCACGCAGCTAGGTAGTAGAGGGACAGGAGCAGCCACCTGATGCATGACCCCAAGGAGGCTGACCAGACAGGGGCTTGGCTTCGGATTCTGTCAGTTCAAATTCAGGTCTTATTTATGAGCTGTGGGATTTCATCATTCCACCTCTTTAAATCCACTTTCCTCATCTCTAACATAAGGGTGCTGTGAGGATGAAGGGAGCTGGTGTCCCAAGTGCTCAACAGGAAGCTATTCAGAAAGCTTCACCCATCCCGTCACATCTGCGCACCTGCTATGGCCAGCCCCTTGCCAGGCACAGTGCAGCAGAGGAGCCAGCCCGTTCCTGTCCTCGTGGGATTTAGTCTGGCTATGTCCACTGACATTAGTGAAAATGCTCTGTAAAACCCTAAGAATAACGTCCAGCACACGTGTGTGCACACACACGTGCGAGTGTATAAATAACTTGGTCATCTTTGAAGGGTGCCAGCAGGGATCCTATTCTTTATATTGAACACTGGCAGGTAAAAGGAAAGAATCTCGGGACTGGGGTTATGGCGCAGTGGTAGCGTGCTCACCTAACACGCGTGAGGCACTGGGTTCGATCCTCAGCACCACATAAAAGTAAAATAAAGATATTCTGTCCACCTACAACCAAAAAATAAATATTTAAAAAAAAAAAAAAAAGGAAAGAATCTCTCCTGTGAATGGAATCCCTGGGTCACCCACAGCACATGAGGGGAGACGACTCGTTATGAAAGTGTTCCACCTTGGAAATGACAGGGACACCTGCACTGGAGCAGCACGCTGCTGAGGGAACAGACAAGGCAGGCAGCGCCCGCAGCTCCAGGACCACCAGCGGCTCTGGGCCTCGAGTCCTGCCACAAGGAACGCACCCGAGACCCTGGAACTAGTTACCAACTGTACACACTGGACTGCACCAGGAGTGTGGAACCAGCAAGTGACCAAGACAATGTCCACAGGTGAAACTGCCCTGGTTCTTCACAGGACAAACTGTAAAGAAGAGAAGGGTGGAGGAGGAACCTACAGATTCAAAGACTTCTTAAGAAAACCAAGAGGGAGCCGGGTGCGGTGGCTCAAGCCTGTAATTCCAGCACTTAGGGAGGCTGAGACAGGGGAATCGCGAGTTCAAAGCCAGCCTCAGCAACGGCGAGGCACTAAGCAACTCAGTGAGACCCTGTCTCTACATAAAACACAAAATAGGGCTGGGATGTGGCTCAGTGGTCAAGTGCCCCTGAGTTCAATCCCCAGTACCAAAAAAAAAAAAAAAACCAAGAGGGGCCACAGGATGTGCACTTAGGTAGTTAAAATATTTCACAAACACAAACAGCACAAGGAAGTGGTAACTAAAAATGTCGGGTTACTTATGGGGGATGGAAGAGGGTTGTGACAGGCTCCATACAGGGCTTCTGGGTGACAAAGTCCTCCTTCTAGACCTATGTGGGGTCTGTCTTGAGACACTGTCATGCATTCAGTATGTCTGGATTTTGTCACCTGTGCTTCATTTTACAAAAAAAATTTAACAGAGCACATACTCAGCAGGATTCTCCTGTGGGTGGAAGACGGAAGCCGGAAGGGCAGGAGCAAGTAAGAACAAAGACCAACCTGATCATCCAGCTGAGAAGTGAGGAGATTCCAAATATTCTGATGATGGTACAGACAAGATTTTCTAACAAAGAAATCATAGGGTGTGAAAGAGAAAAGCCCAAGATGGTTCTAAGTTTTTAGTCTGAGCAACTGAAAGGACGGAATCACTGCGTACTGAGCCGTGGGAGAAGCGGTTCCAGGCAGATGCCGCGGACTCTGGTTTGGGACACACGTTCTGAGGTCCCCCCAACACCCTGAGGCTGAATGACGCCTCCGCGCCCTAAGATCTCTACACCCTACCCAGAGCCCACGAAGCTGCCTGACATGACGAGAAGGGACTGTGCAGCTCTGATGAAGTTAAGGATCTTAAAATGGGGAGACGGACCATCTGAGGGGGCTCTAAATGTCATCATAAAAGGCCTCATTAGGACACAGGAGTCACAGGAGGGACAAGACGATGTAATGACAAAAAGCAGAAACTGCAGGGATGCAGCCAGGAACCAGGGGATGCAGAAGCCTCCAGAAGCTAAAAGAGGGAGGCAAGGCCTTCTCCCCTGGCGCCTCAGGAAGGAGCCGGCCCTGCTCATAACTTGTCTTTGGTCCCTTAAGAGTCATTCTGGGCTTTGACCTCAAGCGCTGTCAAGAGAATAAACCCATGTTGTTCTTAAGCCAAGTCTGCGGTGCTGTTACAGCAGTCGCCAGGCGCTAGCGCAGACTCCACGGGCTGATTCTAACCCAGAGCCGAGAGCAGAGCCAGAGGGATCCTGTTTTTATCTGTAGCAGATCTTCCTTCCTCCTACTCAGTTCCAAACTCTCCAACAGCTCCATCTCACCCAGAGAGTCCAGGAGATGGTTTAGTGAGGCTGTACAGGCATGGCCCTGGCTACCCTTGGGCTCTCACCTGCTCCACTCACCTGTCACCCCCTCTGTCCCAGCCACACCAGCTTCCTTGCTGTTCCCTGGACCACTGCCTGCTCCCACTCAAAGCCTAAGATCTACTCAAAAGTCCCTTCCCTAGGAGGCAGTCTCCAAACCTCTGCCTAAAACAGCAACAATTGTAACCCTCCAAGAAGACAGGTTGAAGCCATAGCCCCCACACCTCAGAATAAAACCTTATTTAGAAATAGCGTCTTTGCAGAGATGACTAAGATGAGGCCATTAGAGTGGGCCCTAATTCAACATGACCAGTGTCTTTTTTTTTTTTTTTTTTTTGGGTACTGGGGATTGAACTCAGGGGCACTTGACCACCGAGCCACATCCCCAGCCCTATTTTGTGTTTTATGTAGAAACAGGGTCTCACTGAGTTGCTTAGCGCCTCGCCCTTGCTGAGGCTGGCTTTGAACTCGCAATTCTCCTGTCTCAGCCTCCCTAAGTGCTGGGATTACAGGC
>CM053414.1:48078044-48135235 GCA_028644305.1 Xerus rutilus
CCAGTGTCTTAAAAACAGAAAATGAGGACACAGAGACAGACATGTGGAGGGAGACTGCACGAAGACACAGGGACCATGCTGTGCAAAGGCACAGGCAGGGACTGGGCTATGCTTCCACAGGCCAAAGGATACAAAGATGGCCTGCAAGCACCAGGAGCTGGGACACGGGCACGGAACAGACTCTCTCCGTCCTTGAAGGAATCAACCCTGCCAACACTCAAGTTTATCTCCAACTCCCAACTTCCAGAATTTTAAGACAATAAATGTCTGTTATCCAAAACATCCAACTTGTGGTACTTTGTTACAGCAGCCCTAGAAAACAAATCCACTGTTCTCCACACTCCCACTAGTGTGAGCTCCACGAGGACGGGGCCCGTATCAGTTGGCTGATGCAGCGCCCAGAACAAGGCTCCCGCACAGCAGCCACAGAACTAACCCTTGATGAGTAAGGGAAGGAAGCACATGGTCCTGGCAGCTCTTTGGGGTCTGAAAGGAAGGAGCTCATCAAGGACGGAGGCAATATATTAAGCAGGGTGGAGAAAACGAGGACAATAAACAGTCCTGATCACTGAGGCAGATGGAGACAGGCCCGCCCCTGAACTTTTGGTTATGTAATCCATATATGCAGTCTCCTGAAAGTTTAAGACAGTTGGAGTTGGAGTTTCTTGTAGTTCCAATTGTTACTGTCTATCCACTGTTGAGAGCAAAAAGGTTTTTTCAGCAGGAGCCAGATCACAGAGGGCCTTAATGAGCTTTTGTTCCTCAGACTTATGGTTTCAGTATTAGATGTCCCCCAAAATCTCATGTGAGACAATGTAAGAGAGTTTAGAGGTGAAATGATTGAGTTATGAGAGACCAAACCTTATCAGGGCATCAATCCATAGATAGGGACTCACAGTTGTGGGCAGGTAGAATGTGGCTGGAGGAGGTGGGTCACAGGGGCATGTCTTTGGGACATATATTTTGCCTGTGGTGAGGGGAGTCTCTCTCCCTCTCTGCTTCTGAGCCACGTTCCTCCACCACACTCTTCTGCCATGATGTCCTGCCTCTCCTCAGGCCCAGAGCAATAGGTCTGGCCATGTATGGACTGAAATATCTGAAATCGTGAGTTCAAAAATAAACTTTCCTCTTCTAATTTTCTTCTCAGGTTTTTGGTCATAGCAGCGAAAAAGCAGACTTAAACAGACTCCTAGACCGTGTTGGACAGCGATCCTTGGAACAGCACTGGAAGGTGCAGATGACAGAAGCAGACTCTTGAACCCTGGGGCTCAGGGAGCCACAGAGGGCTCTATACAGGGAGAGTAAAAAGGTCAGAGCATGCATGCAACAAACGTTTCTCCTGTGTGCCAGATCACACTGGGATGCTGGGGATGTGATCATGTGTCAGGAAAGGACTCTGCCTTGGGAAAGATGGGGAGATGAGCTGGGTCTTGAGGGCTGTATAACATATTACCACAGAGAAGAGTGGCAGGATATTCTAGCAGAGGGCACAGCCCAGGCAAAGGCAGAGATTGGGAAGTACAGTGTAACATTTTACCACCAGGTCAGAAATGGAGTCCTGGTTATCTGTCAAAATGGCAGAATGTGCTGGAGAGGTAGGCAGAAACCAGATCATGCAGGAATAGGCATTTTATCCTGTAAGCCATAGCAGGACAGCGATGGCACGAGAACTTTACCATAAACAGACAACTGGGAGCCACCATGGAACAGCAAGCAGGGGACAAGGGAAGGCTGGATTTCTTTTGAGGGTGATCAGTAAAGACAAACAAACCCTCGACTCACCTCAGCCATAGCTGCCTCGTCCCAGTAGCCTCTTTCAAGCTCCTCCTCCTTCCCTTCCATGTTCCCGGCTGGCAGAGCTACAGGAAGGGAGCTGTGAGAAACTCTCCCTTCCCTCTACAGCTGACTCCCTGTCCATGCTGGATAAGCCCCCAAAATGTTCAGAAGTGGGGGGACTTCTGAAGTGATTCTCTCTGCAGGAATCAACAATTACATTTAATTAAACTACCCCAGCCCCACATTTCCACTGCACTTCAGAACCTGTAAAACAGCTTCATAACCACTCTTAGTACTTATTGTATAGATATTTGAGAGATCTGGCAATGAGAGTATATCACTTTGTTAGGACCTTTGATTTTGCTCACAGCTGTGTCTTAGCACCAGCACAGTGCCTGGTGTACAGCAGGGGCTTTTAAGATAATTTTTGCTATAACAAATCTGTCCCTCTAACTGAACCAATGGGACCATGCTTCTGGGATTTCTGATTATCATATCTAGGATTTGAGCCAGGTGAGCTGGCCTCCAAAACTGTTGCTATTTGTACAACAGCAATATTTCTGCAAATTCTTTTAACCATGACCCACAGCAACAGAGATGACATACAGTCAATCCTCCACATCTGTGGGCTCTGCCTCCTCCAATACAATCAACCTCAGGTAGAAAATAGTTGGGAAAAAAATGGCATCCGTACCAAACACACAGACATTTTTATTGTCATTATTCCTTAAACAACATAGTCTAACGAAACTTGAAAAATGGTAAATTTTACCAGAAAATGAGATTTTCAGCTTGTGAAACACCCTGGGATTTGGCATCACTGGGTCAGCATCCCCACGAATTGAGTTTACTGGAGCCCATTTAAAGCTCCTCCTTTAGATGGAAGAAGTGCTCCCTGCACCCTACAGCCCTCATAGCAGCAGGATCCCTCTCTTACCTGAACTGCAGTGCCCTCACCAACATCCAAGTTTGAGACAATTTCCAAATCACAGTTCTGTTCCCATTCCATACGCTCTTACACCTAAAAGGGAAGAAATGGGGATTGGGGCCTCTGAGTGAAGCCCGAGGTACCCACCTAGGGTATGGGAGTCTTGTCACCTTCTTAATGTGGTTCTGTGGATTTACTCTCCCTGAGCTTCAGTTGCCACATGCACCAAATGGGGCGACTGCAACAGATCCACAGTCCCTTCTCTACAACTCCAAAAACCAAGGCTCTGAAAACCTGAACTTCATTCATAAATCGACAGGCAATCCTAACCTGGATTGACACAGACGACACAGTCTTCTTTCCTGTCAGCGGAATACCGTATCCACACCTTTCCCCCACGCTACGCAGAAATGTTTGATGACCCAAGTACCGCGCCAGATTCCGCTAGTATGTTGCCTAGTTGTGAAATATGCAGCGTATTATCTTTCTAAAACCCGAAAAACCCTGATTCCCGAGATGATCCTGGTGCCAAAGGCATCCGATGACACCGAGGACCTGCACTGCGTCTCGGAGCTCCTGTGAAGGCTGGAGCAAAAGGCGCGAGTACTGCATGGCGCCTGGCGCACGGAATGCGCTCAAATCAATGTTCAATACGCGGACATCCTCAAGAACTCCTTTTCTTTCTCAAGATCCTGTCCAGCCCTGCCGCCTTCAGGCACCTCGTCCCTCTCCTTCGACCTGTCCCCTCAACCAAAAACTAAACAGATTTACTCGTCTCACTTTAGGAAGAGCCTGACCTACGGGTTCAAGGTTCCATCAAGACCTCCACCGCCCAAGGCGACAGGCTTTTTGCCGAAGTCGCGCTATTAGCACAGCCTCACCCCTCGGGAAGAACCGAGCCCACGAGTCCCCCGGGTTCTCAGTGACCCCGGCCACGACACCTCCGTAGCTCGAGATTGCAATCCGCTGAGTTAACAGACTTTCCCCAGCTCCGAAGGAGCAAGAAACCCAACTCCTCTCACACGCGCCTCTTCCCAAGAACTTCCGGGGCCCACCGACTCCTCCCAGCGACTCCACCCAGACTCCTCCGCGCCAAGCGCCAGGACTTTATTTCCCAGAGAGCTGTGCGCGCGCCCTCACTTGCCTTCCCTGCCCCACACGCTTCTTTGGCCTTAGAGACTCCCGCAGAGCACACTGGGAAATAGAGTTGATTCAGAATCTGGACTTGGTGGCACCAGGGTTTTGTAGACCCTGTTAGAGGATCACTTAACCTTCTTTTTCCTTTCCGGAACGTTTCTACTTCTAAAAGAAACAACTAGAGGTTGCCATGGAAAGACGCGGAGAAAGCGGTTGGGGTTACCAAGAAGACGCGCGGAGTTAAATAAGGTAACCTTTGATTGGTGGGGAGATGCTCCGCAGTTCATCTTGATTGGCTTCACTTTGGCACATGCGCGGTGGGGCCCGGAAGAGTTCCGAAGAGGGTGGGAGTGCTGAGGATTTGAGGGCTGGCCTGCCGCGAAGGCGCCTGGGAAATGGAGTTCCCAGACAGCCCCGGGGCAGTTTGGATGTCAGCAGCGCCTGCGCGGGCGTCTAGCCTCCGGGAAGAGGATACGTGCGCAGCGTCTCCGGCCCCAGCGGAAGTTTCTGCGGGGCAACTGAGAAGGTGAGTTCCAGTCTCTGCGACTCTGATCGCGGAAACTCTGGAGCCCACCCCTGTTCTCGAGTACAGAGGTGAGGGAAGGCAGGGAAGTTCCGGCTCCCT
This sequence comes from Xerus rutilus, assembly GCA_028644305.1. NCBI lineage: Eukaryota > Metazoa > Chordata > Mammalia > Rodentia > Sciuridae > Xerus > Xerus rutilus. Next base: position 48,082,511 of record CM053414.1, read on the forward strand.
TAGGAGTCAGCTCGGCTGTAGAGCCTGTGACATCAGCACAACCCTTCTTGGGAGGCGGAGCCTCCTCGGGCGGGGGGCCTGGACTACAGTGGCCGCTAAACCTTCCGGCTCGCGAGTGCGACCCGAGCCACCCCGGAGACTGGTAGGGCGTGGCTAAAGCAAAATGGGCGGGGTTTTTGGTGATTGACAGGCGCCCCGCCTTGGCAGCTAGGTCAGCCCTGATTTTCTGTGGAGGAGGGGGCGGGCGCCGAGTTTCTGTCACCTGGGTAACTCTCCCTCCGCGCTTAGGATGAAGTCTAGCCTTTAGCCCTCTTGCTGTGTCGCGTCTTGGAACCTAGGAGGAACACAGTAGTTGACACATAGCAGATGTTAATAAATTTTTACTGAATACGTAAAATAAATGGATACTGACCGGCCTGAGGATTGGAACGTTGGGTTTAAGTCCTGAACTGGCCATGTAACCTTGGGCCAGTGACTTCAGCACTGAGATTCCTTTTCTTCCATCCACAGTTTTTTTGTTTTTTGTTTTTTTAGGTACCAAGGATTGAACTCAGGGATACTTGACCATTGAGCCACATCCCCAGCCCTTTTTTGTGTTTTATGTAGAGACAGGGTCTCACTGAGTTGCTTAGCGCCTCGCCATTGCTGAGGCTGGTTTTGAACTCGTGATTCTCCTGTGTCAGCCTCCCAAAGTGCTGGGATTACAGGCGTGAGCCACCACGCCCAGCTGATCCGCAGTTATTGAGTGCTTACTGTGTTTAAGGTTCTGTGCAAAAGACACATATTAGTTATATGTATGCAGTGCCTGCTCTCATAGGGGGCAGTTCTAAACTCGAGTTATGTGTCTAAAGTAAAAATCCTGCTTAACTAGTTTACATTCTGATAGTATTTGGGGGTACCAGACATGGAGTAAAGAAGTAAACTATTAGTGTTTACAGGCCACAATACCTTAAAATCCAAAATGGTTGTGAAAACCTAAAGACTTTTTCTGCTTTGAAACTCATTTGCTGGCAACACCCAATTTGAACTGAAATGTAGCTGTTTATCATCTGCAAAGATTTTGCTGCACAAATCAGATCCTGAAGTTTATTATGAGGAGCTGCCTCTTGATCCTGCTGGTGGTTAATATGCAATATGTTCTGACACTAAAACTTTTTAAGCAATTGAAAATCTTCACAATTCTGGACTTTAAAATACACCAGGCACCAGGTGATTAGAATAAGGAATTGCAAACCTATGCTAGATAGCATTAAGTGCTAAAGAAAAATAAAGGGGGAAAAGAGGAGAGTGCAAGAGGATTAGGGATGTGGCGCAGTTTGTCTAAGGTGGTCAGGAGACAAACCATTGAGCTGAAACCTGAAGTTTGAAAAGCAAACTAGCCGCAGCAGAAAGTGGTGAGAAGAGCCTTCCTGGCAGAGGGAACTTCAGATGCAAATATCCTGGGATAGAAAATTGGCCTGAGTGCCCCTGCCTAAGAAATCAATGGAATGGGATCATTAGAATAAGTAATGTTTATCAAGTACATACTGTGTGTCAGTACTATAAACTTCAAAATTCAAGAGGAAAATGCTGTTGTTCTTCGTTTACAAATGAAGGAACAGGCACAGAAGTTATTACAAATTCTTGCCCAAGGTCTGGGTATGTAGCCCAATGGTTGAGCACTTGCCTAGCATGCATGAAATCCCCAGTACCACACAGTAAGTGACAAATAGGATTCAAACCCAAGTAGATTAGAGCACAAGTCCATGTTCTTAACTACCACACTGTTCTGTTTCTAAGCAGGAGACCTTGGGAGAGCATGCAGCTAAGAGAATCTGGCCTTAAGCTTTGAATCTCTGGCTTGCTGTCTAGACTTGCCTGCAGAGTAAAAATGTGCTGGTATAGGTCCTGCCTTCCTCACAAGTTTCTTTCTGCAGAAGAGACAATCATTTATTCACTAAGCAAACAGGTCAGGCATTCACTCTATGCTGAGCCTATTCTGGGCTCTGGGTGTACTGTGGTGAACAACGCGAACAAAAGTCCCTTCCATCTTCAAGCTTAACGGCCTAGTTAGAGGAGGCAGCAGTGAGTTAGTTACAGTATGTCAGGTGGTAACAGGCACTATGAAGAAAAGTAAAGTGGGGAGGCTGGGGTCGTGGCTCAGGGGCAGAGCGCTTGCCTCGCATGCGTGAGCACTGGGTTTGATCCTCAGCACCACATAAGAATAAATAAATAAAGATATTGTGTCCATCTACAACTAAAAAAAAGTATTTAAAAAAAAAGATGTTGTCATCTTTTGGGGAAAAGCAGGGAAGCCAGTGTGGCTGGCTCAGTGTGAGCAAGGGAAGATGGGAGAGGTCTGTGGGAACAGGAGATGGGGGATCACATAGGATCTTGTGACCTAAGGAAGAATTTTGACTTTTACTGTCTGAAATGAAAGCTACTAGAAGGTCTTGAGCAGAGGAGGGACAGGGTCTAAGATTTTCAATGGATTCCTCTAATTGCAGTCTTCAGAATAGACTGTAGGGATGAGAGTAGAAGCAGGAATTCTATTTAGGAGATGACTGTAATAGCACAAGGGATACGTGGTGGCTGAGGCAGGGCTGGTGACAGAATGTAAGAGTGAAGGGACAGGCGGGTGTCCATGGTTGAAAAACTCAGTATTCCTCCTGGCTCAGTTCCACACAGCTTCAGCTTTCAAGTTAAAGACTGCAAGAATGTTCTGACCTGTAGCCCCAAGAACCAGTGAAGTTTTTGTTTTTGTTTTTGTTTTATAAATTTGTACCATGTTGAGAACATGGACTTTAGAGTTTGAGATTTGAGTTCTGTACCTACCATTTTCTAGGTGCGTATAGCCTTTGAGCATCAGTTTGTAGGTCTTGAATATGAGATGATTATCCCTGGCTTATGAAGTCGGGGGCAAATTAAACGAAATGTTTCTGGATCTGCCACTTGAAGAGCTGTATGGCCTTGCGCAAATCAGTGTCCCTCTCTGAGTCTCTGCTTCCACATCTTCTTAAAGGGAAGTGTCATTCTTCCCGTGAAAGGTGATTGTGGAGATTGCAATCTGCATATGTTGAACTCCTGAGATGGGAGCTGTTGTTAAACAAGCAATCAAATCTCTCTGTGCTTCAGGTTATTTTTTGTTCCAGTTATGGAACAAAGTATCCCAAAATGCAGTGGTGCACAACAGCCATTTGTCATGGCCATGGGTTCTATGGGTCAGAGTTTCAGAGTGAGCAGGTAGGGCTGGCTTGTCTCTGCCACTTGACATCTGGAACCTCAGCAGGAAGTCTCCAAAGCTGGAATATCAGTTGCCCAGAAGACTTGCTCCCTTGCATGTCCAGTGGCTGATGCTGGCTGTTGTGTGGGGGCCTCAGTTCCTCTTCATCTGGGCCTCTCCATGAGGTCTCTGGGCTACTTTAGGCCGCCTCGTAATATGAAAACCCAGTTCCACAGAGGAGCCTCCAGAGTGAGTCAGCCGGGTGCATGACCTGGCCTTGGAGGTGGCACGTCATCACATAATTATGCCCATCTTTATTGGTAGGAACGGTTACTGGCTCCACTCAGATCCAAAGGGAGGGTTCCAAGCCCTGCTTCTTGGTGGAATGGGTTACCATTTCCAAAGAGCACACAGGACTAGAAATATTGCTACAGCTCTCTTTGGAAAATATAGATGCCACACTCTCCTGGGCTGGGGGCATAACTCAATGGTAGAGTGCAAGGGACCTGTGCTCCATCCCCAGCTCTCGAAGAAGAGGAAGAATGGGTAGCAATTCTAGGAACCTACCTCTCCGGCTGTGATGTGGACTAAATCAGATAACACGTAGAAAATTCTCTGCCAGGAAGGCCCCTCCTCAGATGTTCATGACCCACTCTGTGGCTTCCCTCAGGTGTCTGCTCAGATGCCTCCCTCTGGTGAGGTCCTCTTTGACCACCCTGTGTAAACAGTGACCTGCCAACCCCTTGGCACCCCTTTTTCTCCTAAGGTACTCTGTTGTCTTCCTTAGCGCTGTCTTCTCCTGACCTGTTCAGCAGTTACTTGCTCATTTGTTTATTAGCTTGTCTCCCCTCACCAGACTGTGAGCTTACTGAGGTCAAGGGCTTTGTTTCCTTTCTAAAGGCTGACATACACTAGGACCTCCATAAGTCATCACAGCATCAGTGAATGGACTGAGCACATACTGGCTACATGGCCAAAGCTCACTCAACATTACCTTTCATTTATTTATGAATTGAACCAAGTCCAAGTCATTGTTCCCACCTTTGTTCATTTCCAGGCTACTGTCAAGATGGAGTTTCCAGGCCAGTGAGTCCAAGAGCCAGACTATGACCCATAAAGGTACCATCCCCTGAGGCATATGACCCTTGAGGCCTGTTCACCAACAACCCACTGCTGCTGTCTCACCTCTGTTGCAGCCAGCAGACTTCCTTCCTAGGAGGAGCATTATTGTTAGTGTGGCAGGCAAGGTTAGGCACTTGCTTCTTCCTGGGGGCCACTTTTATCCCAGGGCAGTGGCCCCTTGGGAAAACCCATTTAACTTGAAGCCACTTACCACCACCACAGATTTCCAAACCACCCTTCTGTTTACATATGAAATCCAATGGTGTCTTTGTGTATTATTAGTCAGACTGAGCTAGTCTTTGCCACAGTAACAAATAACTCCAAATCTCAGTAGCTTAACACAAACACAAATTTTTTCCTCATTAATACAAAGTTTGGATGACTCTCCAGATCCAGTTTTGGTCTTGTAGCTCCAGCATCAACACCTGGTCTTCAGGCTTGTTGCTGCCTAACAGAAGAAGGGGGAAAAGGCAGAGAATCCTGCCTCTAAACAGAAATGCTCCCTAGTGTTTATACCTTTGAGAAGACAGATGTGATTTAAATGTTACTACCAGAATAACTGATCAGTAAGACAACCACTCAGAATTACACATCTCCTTACCATAACAGGAAAGGGTACTTGACAGAGGTCTTTGCAGGCCAGGTGTCTTACACAACTCTTTTGTTTGAAATAGCAGGAGGGCACTTTTATGCCAGAGCATGATTTCTGCTCTTCTGTAGCCCAGGAGAAAGAGGAACACTTTTCTTCCCTGACTGAGATTTCTTTCAATAACTATTTGCATGGTCTGTGGTTTTCAAGAACAAGATCTGGAATTCTGTATGTCAACAGTGAAAGGAAACAGAGGCCCAAGAAGCTGTGATTTACAGTATGGAAAGAGAAAAGGGAAGAATAGAAATGTTAACAAGTGGAATATAATAAGATAGTGAAGTGCTGGGTGTGATACAGCAGTAGGAACCCCCAGCTTAAAGGCTTTCAGGCTGGGAGTGTGGTTAGTGGCGGAGCTCTCGCCTAGTATGTGTGAGTCCCTAGATTTGATGCCCAGCGCTGGGGGAGGGGAGGAGGAGGAGGAAGAAGGAGAAAAGCTTTCCAGTGACTAGGCTGTGTTCTCAGCACCTGATATAAGTATTCACTAGATCTCAACAACCTTTCTGTCAGACAGGTACTGGCACTAGACATTTTGTAGCCAGGCAGACAGAGACAAAGAGAGGCTAAGGAACTTACCCAGCCTGGGCAAGTCTGGGATTCAAATCCAGTGAGCCTGGGACCAAAGTCTGTGATTTCAAGGACGCCACTGTTGGCAGTTGCCACAGAGACCAACCTTAACAGTGAGTAAAGGAAAAGAGTCTGATTAGAACTTTGTATTGTAAGCTGCATTAGTCAGCTATAGTGAAACACCTGAGATGATTAACTTATAAAAGATAAGGTTTATTAGCTCACAGTTTGGGAGCTTCCAGTCCTAGGGTGCATGGCCCATTGCTTTGGGCCACTGGAGGGTGTGTCAGATGACAAGGGCAGAGTGTGCCTTACATTATCAGCCAGGAAGTAAAGAGAGAAGGAAGAAGCCAGGCGCAGTGTCTCGCACTTATAATCCCAGCACTTAGGGAGGCTGAGACAGGAGAATCACGAGTTCAAAGCCAGCCTCAGCAACGGCGAGGTGCTAAGCAACTCAGTGAGACCCTGTCTCTACATAAAACACAAAATAGGGCTGGGGATGTGGCTCAGTGGTCAAGTGCCCCTGAGTTCAATCCTCAATACCAAAAATAAAAAGAGAGAAGGAAGAGGCTGAGATCCCATAGTCCCCTTTAAGGGCACCTAAAGACCCCCGATGACGTAAAGACCTCCCATTAGGACCCACCCCCTAATGGTTTTACTGCCTCCCAATAGCACCACCTTGGGGACCAAGCTTTGCATGTATGGACCTTTGGAAGGCACTGACCCTAACCACAGCACAAGGTAAAATGAAATCATGACCACACACGTATTAACTTCTGATATTCCAATCTTCAATTGCTACCATACACTAATTCTTAGAATACAAGAAAAAATAAAATGCACCCCCCTCTCTGTCCCTCTTACTCCCTCTCTCCCCCTCTCTCCCCTCTCTTTCCCACCCCCCACTGCTGCCTCTCTCTTTGTGTATTTAAAAGATGTTCAGTTATATTCACCCTGTGGAGACATGGCTTCTGAATTTTGCTTCAAAAGTAAAAGCTAACTTTATACATATGAAGGAAGAAAAATGTTCATTTGAAATGCCCTCTGCACACTAGGCACAGTGGTGCACACCTGAAATCCCAGCAATCTGGGAGGCTAAAGCAGGAAGATTACAAGTTTGAAGCCAGCCCCAGCAACTAAGCCAGTTCCTAAGCAACTTAGTGAGATCTTGTTTCAAAATAAAAATTAAAAGGGCTGAGGATATAGCTCAGTGGTACAAAGTTCCCATTGGTTCAATCCCTAGTACCAAAGAGAGAAAAAAAGAAATGCCCACTGCACTGTCATTCTTGTTGATTTTCACTTACTAACTGCTCCAACCATGTCATATTCTCATTTGTCATAGGCCTCCATATGGTTTTGTTTTTAATTTTCAAAAAATATCAGGAAATATTTCAGTGTTACTCCAAGCATAGCAAAAAATGTAATGAATAACCATTGTCCCACTAAATTAGTCAGAGTAGGATAGGCTGTGCTGCAGTAACAAATAAAGCCTGAAATCTTGGTGACTTCATACATAATTGTCTTTATCAATCATGAGATCCCAGTGTGGACCAGGCAGCCCTTCCTCGTCACATTGCTATGTTACCTGACCTTGTAGGTTACATGACCTACAAGACCATACTTACAGATGCAGGATAGATGGAGGAGATAATTTAGCCAGGAGATGACTTCCACCTATACCCCTTTGGCCAGAAATAGTCATATGTACCCAACATAGCTGTTAAGAATGGCTGGGAAAATGCGTGAGGCACTGGGTTCGATCCTCAGCACCATATAAAAACAAAGATATTCTGTCCACCTACAACTAAAAAAATAAATAAATATTTAAAAAAAAAAAAAAAAAAGAATGGCTGGGAAATATAGAGGAGCATGTCGATATTTGGGGAGTATCCACAGTCCCTCCTGGCCCCGTTGTGTGGAATGAGCATTTAAAGAATGAGCATCACACCGAGTTTTGTGGCATACACCTGTAATCCTAGCAACTTGGGAGTCTGGGACAGGAGGATCACAAGTTTGAGGCCAGCCTCAGCAATTTAGCAAGATCCTGTTTCAAAATAAGAAGAGCTGGGGAGGTAGCTCAGTGCTAGAGTGTCCCTGGGTTCAATCCCCAGCACCAAAAAAAAAAAAAAAAAAATTAATTTTTTTAAAATGAGCATCCCTGGGTGCGCCTTCTGCACACGCGCTCTGATGGCAGCAGTTTTCCAACACAACCCTGCTCCACCATAGCGCGTCCTCAGCTCCCGCAAAGTCTGCCACTTGCTTGCATTTGGTCTGCTTCGGCCCTGGGTCCTTGGAGAGGGACAGGTAGCTAAAGCCTCAGCACAGTGGGTGACAACTGACTTCAGAAATGGCTTCTTTCGGCACTGTGTTCCAGGGGCGATAACTTCTCTCCCCTTCACCATGGGGACTCTGATGACCGTCTGTCAGCTGTGGATTAGGCTTTCTTTCAGCTCCCTGTCCCCCATTCCTTTCTGTTTCGTAGCATGATCTCCTTCTGTCCAAACTGTGGCAGAAATATTGAAGCAACTTTCAAATTCTGTCCCTACTGTGGAAAACCTTTGCCTACCGAGGAGCATGCAGGATCCCTGACCTTTGCCAAGCCACTTGGGTCATCCTTCCAAGGTAAGAACCAGGACTATTTTTCTTTTCTTTTCATTTTTTTTTTTTTTGGTACTGGGGATTGAACTCAGGGGCACTCGAACACTGAGCCACATCCCCAGCCCTGTTTTGTGTTTTATGTAGAGACAGGGTCTCACTGAGTTGCTTAGCACCTCGCCATTGCTGAGGCTGGCTTTGAACTCGTGATCCTCCTGACTCAGCCTCCCTAACTGCTGGGATTACAGGCGTGCGCCACCACGCCTGGCTGTGACAGGACTTTTGAGTGTCCCTGCAGTTGGGTAAGATGCATATGTGCATGTGTGTAAGTTTTCAGGATGGACAGACACTTTTCAGCCTTTCTCACCCTGCCTGGACCCTGCAGAAGCTCAGGGCTCAGGCCTGGACAGCTCTAAGTGCAGTCCCTTGGCGGTCCCTCAGCAGCCCCTTGGGGTCTTGTCAGCCCTGTGGCTTAAATCCTGTCTGTCCTTTGACAACTCATGCATTTCTGTGTCCAGCCTGTGCTCCTCCCCTGAGCTCCAGAGCCTCACAGAGCAGACTGCCTGCTTGACATTTGCCAGATGTCCCATGTGCATCTCAACCTGCCATGCCCAGAACTAAGGTCCTGGTGTCATCTACCCCCTTGTAGAAGTGGTAAACAGTGACCCCATTTATCCTGTTCCCAAGGCCAGAAACTTGGGGCCCCAGGAGCCCTCCCACATACGCCACCCTTCAGCCCACCCTGGGGCACTGGCTTTCAAACAGCGGTCAGACCACTTCCTCACCCGCCCCCACCTCTCACCTACATTGTTGCAGAAGCCTTCTTCTCTGGGCTCTCTGCTTCTTGCCTTGGCCCTACAACAGTCCTCTTCATATGGCACCTGAGGGTCCCTGTTAAGACAGCCAGATCCTGCCGCTCCTCTGCTCCCCATCTTCCACACGACGCCCCGCATGATTGGGCTCCAGTCCCTCCCAAACCTCACCTCCTACTCTCCTGCTGCTGCTTGGATGGTGTCAGTCCCCTCACCACCTCTCCGTTCCTCCCCTCCTGGAGGCCTGGGCCTCTGAACCCTCACACTTGCTGTCCCTCCTAATTAAGATTGCATCTTCCTGTCCCTCCGTCCCTCCTAATTAAGATTGCATCTTCCTGTCCCCTTTCCTGATTTCCATTTCCCTTTGGACCTGTGTCAACCCTGTTAGATATAGGATTTTACATATTTTTATTGCTTCTTGTCAGAAAGCTCCATAGGACATTTTCTAACTTTCTGCATTTTGTAACCTGTGTAGCTTGTGATTTTTGTAACCTACTGTTTGCATTGCACAGCACCCAGGGCTGTGTCTGGCACAGAATTGGTTGTTCAGAAGTTGGGGACATTTTTGGGGGGAAATCACGAAAAGCCTCCCCAATTGAGTAATGTTTTACAGGAGACCTAGGGATAAAGAAGAGTCAGCTAGGTGAGGAGCGAGTGAGAGAGGGCTTGGCATGGAGAGAGGCTGGGGGTGGGGAGCCGGGCAGTGTGGAGACACACAGGACAGTAAGACCGGGGGCAGACATGCAGCCTGGCTTCTCGTGAGGTCCTGATGGGCAGGGTGGGTTGGGAGGGTGTTAGGAAGTGGTCCAGTTCTGTGTTGATTTGGGCGAGAGGGTCAGCCTTAACCGTGGGTGCAGTGGAGAGCTGTGGAAGAGTTCTGCAGAGTAGGTGAGACGGTGTGATCTGCATTTTGAAAAGACTTCTCTGGCTGCTCTGTGTGGAAATGGATTGGAGGCATGGACACCAGCTGGGAGGCCGTTCCAGTAGTCCAGGGCGTAATCGTGCTGGCCAGGTTAGTGATACCTGAAAGGAGACAACTTGTGGCAGCTACTCAGGAGGCTGAGGCAGGAGGATCATTTAAGCCCAGGAGTTTGAAACCAGTCTAGGCAACACAGCGAGACCCCACTTCCATCCTTTCCTTTTCTCCCCCTGTCTTTTCAGGGCTTGGGATTGAACCCAGGGCCTTGTACATGCTGAGCAAGTGCTCCGCCTCTCCGCTGCATCCGCAGCCCTGCAAGACCCCACTTCAGAAAAAAGAGAGAGAGGAAAGGAAAGGCTCGATGGTCCTTTCTGGGGCCTGCGTGACTCTAATGTTCATTTGTCCACCTCTCTAGGCTCAAGGAGAGAGTCGACGACCAGCTCTGAAATCTCTCCCAAGAAAATGAAGTGGTCAGGCACTGTCACCTCTCCTAAATCATCCCTCCTCTCAGAGGGTGACAATACTGAGTCTGAAGCTACCTTGAATTCCCCTGAGAGACCCAAAGGTAAGAGTCGGGCTCCATCTGATTCTAGACGGGGAGCGATGGGCTGTCTGGCAGTGTTAGGGACACAGGCGCCGTAGCTTCATCTGAGCCCCATCTGGAACATCATCTCCCCTGGTGCAGCCTCTTCCCCAGCCTCCAGCACCCCTTCAGTCCATCTCCACCTGGCCCCAGAGGTGCCTGACCACACCCAGCTGCCCCGTCTCTGCCTGCTATTGCCCACGGTCTAGGCTCTCAGCCTAGTGTCCGGATGGCCTGGTTCCCTTGGCCCAGAGTCCTCACCTGCCTCTGCGTTTGCATGCGCCCCAGGGTCCCCTCCTGGGAACCCTCTCCTGAGCACAGCGGGCTCATGAAGAGGCCTTCTGTTGCCGCCCCCACAGAGCCTTTCCAGCCTCTATCCAGAGCCCCCAGTGCCTAAGGCTGCCCTCATTTGCATGTTTGTGTCACTCTAGGCTCCACATAGCTTTCAGCCTCACTTTCTGGCGGGTCCTTCACAGGTTGGGACCAAGCATGATTCATCTGTGCTCGCCCAGCAGAGCCAGCACCTGGGAAGCTTGACGGTGGGCTTTTGTCCTCGGCACTGGCCCCCAGCCATCTCCTGGCTCCTCTCCCAGGCCCCAGAGACCTCTTGCCCTTGTGTGCCTCGAGGGGTGGTGGGGAGGAGGAGGAGGGTGGGTGATGCTGTCTTTCCTGCGTCAGCCCACCACCCCCTCTCTTTTCTCAGTCCCTTCAAGGGCAGGGGCTTGTCAAACCATTTCCAGGCCCTTTCATACTCGGTACAGGGCCAATCCTGTTTCAGGATAGTTTGGGGTAAATGTCCAGAATGTCCTCTTCCTCCTGGAAAACTTCTGTTCATCTAACAAGGCTCAACGCGAGCCTCCCCACCTCCAGGAGGCCTCCCTGGACTCCCTCGGCTGTCAGCCTCTTTGTTCTCTGCCTCTGACATCCCTCGGTACAGCCCCTTCTCACACTCGACTCAAATGGCTGTATCTCAGTTGGACTTCCCCGCCACCCTGGGAGCTCCTGAGAGAAGGGTCCAGGTCTGACTCATGTCTGAGCCCCCAGTGTCATCACAAGGGACCCAACCCATGGAAGTCTCAGGAAGCATTTGCCCAGTGAGCCTGTGGGTCGGCGAACAGTGACATGCATGCTGTTTTGTCCCCATCGACTTTCCTTTCCTGATGCTGCCTTGGCTTTATCAAGACCATTCTCTTGCAGGGGCCTGGAAACGATCCCCAACCCCCAAAAGCAGCCCACAGTCCACCAGGCGAAGCCCTCAGACACTGAAGCGAAGGCGAGTGACCACCTCACTTGAGGCTTTGCCCACGGGGACAGAGCTGATGGACAAGAATGGGCAGCACTGGAAGCTGGGGACCCTCCAGACCAGGAGTGACCAGGGCATTCTCTATGAAGGTACTCTGTCCAGTCACCCAGCACCTGGGTTACACTGGGTGCCACTTTAACACCAGGACAGACGAGGGAGGGGGATCCCCTTTAGAGAATGGAATGGAGCCACAGCCCTGGCTGTAGACCTGCATCCAGGCACCTTTCTCTTAGACTCAGGACTGAAAAGTTACCCACCTGCAGGGGCCAGGCAGGTAGTGAGTGGATGCGGCAGTCTGTGAGTAAGGGGACAGAATGGCAAGGACTGCGGCCAGTCAAGAGCGTCTGCCTGTGTGAAAAGTGTGCTACCCCACGACTCTGACCGCTGTCATTGGGAGTGCAGGCCCAGTGACCACATGATAAGGTCATTGTCATGCTCAGCCTGCAGAGACAGCCTAGGCCCCCACCCAGAACTTGGGTGGGATGTCGAGACTAGTGATGCCACCCACACCAGGAGGACAGGTTTATTGCTTACTACCACTGGCCTTAGTGCAGATCAGTTCAGGCCACCCTTGCAGGTCCCACATACCTTGGGAGAGCAAGGGAAGGAGGCAGCTGGGGGAAGGGCTGGGCTGAGGCTTCCCACATAGGCCAGTGCCTGGCAGGGTTTGACTCTTCTATCAGCTCCAAAGAGGGGGCACCCTGCCTTTCTTATCAGCTTGCCCAGATGTGGGCCACAAGGGGCGGGGCTCAAAAGCTGTCTGTCGGCAAACCTCAACCAATGGAGTCAGACTCTGAGAGTGGAGAGAGTAAGTGTGACATTTGTGTTGGTATTAATGATACCTAACATTTTATTGAATGCTGACACAAGGCCCTATTTTAGCACTTTATATGCCCTTTTTGTTTATAGTTTTTTATATACTTTTTTTCTAGTTGTCGATGGACCTTTATTTTATTTATTTGTATGTGGTGCAGAGAATCGAACCCAGTGCCTCACACATGCTAGGCAAGTGCTCTACCATTGAGCTACAACCCCAACACAAGATAAAATTGATGTAACATAGAGTACAAAATTTAGTGGCTTTTAGTACATTTACAATGTCATGCAGCCACCACTGCCACCTAATTCCAGGACATTTCCTTCACCCCAAAAAGAAATCCAGTGCCAGCTGGACATGGTGGTGCGCACCTATAAGCCCAGCTACTCAGGAGGCTGAGGCAGAAGGATCACAAGTTCCAGCCCAGCCTGGGCAACTTATTAAGACCCTGTCTCAAGTGAGAAAAAAATATTTTTTTTAAAATTTTTTTTTAGTTGTAGATGGACACACAATATCTTTATTTTTATTTATTTATTTGTATGTGGTGCTGAGGATCGAACCCAGTGACTCACGCATGCAAGGCAAGCGCTCAACCACTGAGCCACAGCCACAGCCCCAAGAAAAAAATATTTTTAAGGGCTGGGATGTAGCCTAGTGGTAGAATGCTTGCCTAGTATGTGTGAGGCACTGGATTCAATCCCCAGTATCACAAAAAAGGGAGGAAGGAAGGAAATCTAATAACTTTTAGCAGTCACTCTGCTGTGGTTTAAAAGTCCCTGCCAAAATTCATATTGAAATTGAATCCCCACTGTGAGTCAGTAATACCCTTCAGAGGTGATCAGGTCACAGGAGGACTCTGCTCTGGGGAGTGGATCCCACCATCCATGGATTAACAAATTAATGGGCTCCAGAGCAAAACTGGTGCTCCAGCCTGCTCCATGTGAGCAGAAGGGCTGGACTTTTATGTCCCTTGAGCAGTCGTTGGATACGGGTTGACCCAGGATGTGGTCTGGGATGGGGCTACTGCAGAAGATGCACTGAATTCTCTCAGCCGCAAGCTGGGACAACACACAGAAGTTTTGTCCATCAGGAGGCCTGTCAGAGGCCCAGGGTAGCTGTGGGGGCTGGTCAGGCGGCCTCTGCCTAACTCAAACCCAAATCCCAGACTCCCGGAAGGACAGCAGTGCTCAGCGTAAACTACACTGATGCACAAATGGTTTAGGCCAAGTGAACCCCTCTCATCAGGTAGGGGAGCTAGGCACCCTCCCAAAATTCAGTTCTCAGACCTTAGAAAGAGGCGAGTCTCAGACATGCGGTGTTAACCCTTTCGTGCCCAGCTGGGCATTCACAGAGGAAGAGGAAGCAGGAAAGGAGCTGCTTGAAGATAGGAGGCAGCAGGTGAGGAGCACAAGGATGCACTTGCCTGTGGGAACCAGAGAACCGGAACTGCTTCCCATGGCTGGAAAGGTTGCAGGTCATGACCTTGACTTTCTTCTCAGAAATGACCTTGCTCATTGTTTCTGTTTCTCCACAGCTGAACCCACCTCTGCTCTTGCCTGTGGGTCAAAGCCCTGTAAAAACAGATTCTCACTCAAACTGGTGAGTGGCCCCTGGGTGGGGGCAGCAGCTCAGAGGGGAGGGCCTGGGGCTTTGCAGATGCACAATGAACTTCTGGGACCTCTGAGTCTGTAAGAGAGTTTGGCCTGGAGCCAGGGTGCCCCGGCCTGTCAATAGTGCGGGACTTTGGACAGGCAAGCTCCCAGTTCCTCATCTTGGGCTTTTGGGAAGACATGCCCTGTATCTGATGTTTTCTGACCTTGAAACCCAGGCAGGAACATCCCCTTATCAGCTCTGGCATTCCTTATCAGTGTCAGTAATACCTGCACCTTGTGGCCCACCTGCCCGCTACTGCCAGCCTCATACCTGGCACATATTTATTATGTAGCATTGTTCTGGGTGTCAGAGTCCAGCAAAGAACCCATCAGATGGGGTCCCTGCACTGAGGATTCAGTAACATCACCCACAGTGTCTGCTTAGCACAAGGCTTGGTAGACAAGAAGCATGTGCCTCGGGGTGGCCCAAAGGAAGGAGTAAAGGGAGAAAGCAAGAGCAGCCACATGGGCGAGAGTGGCTTCAGCATAGTGCAGATGCTGAGAGGGTGTCGCCATGGTGCTCAGCCTCCTGCTCAAGCCTGGGTAGCTGGCATCGTGGCTATTTGTATGTCCTTCCCTGAATTTGTCTCATACCCTAGAAAACCAAGGACAGCTGAGTTGAGTGCCCCCTCTCAGCCCTAGACACAGGCTGTGTTAGTGGTTTGGAGCGTGGCTCTGGGGCCTGGCTCACTCAAGACAGGTCGCGTGTGCTCCAGAGAGCTGGTTATGTACCTGACCCCAGAATTTCACAAGCACCACTTTGTTGCATTGTCTCAACTTGTCCCAAGCCTATGGGATTGCCACGGAGTCCCCATCTAACTGTTCTCTGCACCATTCAGATGGCACCTGGCACACAGTGAGCACTTCGTGTGAGCTATTCCTGTCATAGCTATTGTCATCACCACCCATTAAGGGTGGCAGAAGCTTCTCCTGGTCCATCCATTCTGTCCAATCAGCATTTCCTTAGGCCCAAAAGTGTGTGGTGCTGGGCGGTGTGACTCGGGTCTGGCTGTGGAGAAGTGCCTGGTCTCGGGGGAGACAGCACATCACAGTCCCATCAAGGACGGAGACGGGAGAGGAAGCGCGGAGCCTGGTCACACCCAGAGCCTTCCTGTGCCTCAGGAAACTCAGTCTTCTCCGCTGTGTTTGGAAGGATGAGTGCTCCGTGTCCAGTAGTGTTCCTTCGTTTACCACGCCCTTCCTGCAGTTCCCTGCGAACTGGCACTGGGGACATCTGAAGAGCCGGGTTGGACCCAACTCCTGCCCTCAGAGAGCTCCCCAGCAGGGAAGTGGGGCCCGGGGATGAGTAGACCACGTGAGATTGAGAGGGCCTAAGCAGCTGTGCTAACATCAGCTCTGACTTACCAGCTGCCTGCTGCAGGCACCCGCGGTGTGGGCAGGAAGCGAGGAAACTGGCGGAAAGACACAGGACAAGAGGAGGTGGATTGGGCCAGGAAGCCAGGCCCAGTGCTGTTCAGTGTAACTAGCTTTTTGGTTTTGTTTATGATTTTCAGTACTGGGAATTGGTCTCAGGGCCTCACACATGCTAGGAAAACTGCCTCCCACTGAGCTATGTCCCCAACCCAGCACCTAGTTGTCTGTATGACAGACCCTGGGCTGTTTCACAAACACTGTGTCCTTGAATTCTTTCAATAACCTTGTGGGGTGGCTATTGTGTTCCCATTTAACTGATGAGGAAATGGAGACTCATTTGCCTAGCCAGAGACAGCCAGCATGCAAGTTGCTAGGTTCGCTGCTATATCCCCAGTGCCCTTAACAATGCTCAGGACGCGTCAGAGGCTTTGAGAAAGAGAGAAGTGGGGAGGGGAAAACAGGGGAAGGAGAATGGTTGGGATTTGAACCTAGCTGAATTTGAGCCTGTGCTGTTAAGAACTCGTCTGCACTAATTTAAACTATTTGGTTAGACTGCTGTTTTAAAAAAGACCCAGCCAGGGGCTGGGATTATGGCGCAGTGGTAACGTGCTTGCCTAGCACGCGGGAGGCACTGGATTCGATCCTCAGCACCACATAAAAAAAATAAAATAAAGCTATTAAAAAAAAAAAAAAAAGACCCAGCCAGGCATGGCACAAACCTGTAATCCCAGCAGTCCTGAAGACTGAGGCAGGAGGATCGCAATTCAAAGCCAGCCTCACCAACACAGTAAGGCCCTAAGCAACTCAGTGAGATCCCATCTCCAAATAAAATATTAAAAAGGGATGGGGATGTGGCTCAGAAGTTAAACACCCCTGGGTTCAATCTCCCGTACAAAAAAATGAAAGAAAAGAAAAAAGACCCAATATCAATAATGGCTTAGGCAAAATAATATTTGATTATTTTTTCACTGAAAAGTCTGGGGCAGCAGAGCCTTCCTAGCCTTTTAAGGATAGAACCTACAAATTGTCCACATTTCTTTTGCTCATTAACTCATTGGCCAGAACTTGGTCATATGGTCATTCCTCCCTGCAAAGGAGGCTGGGGAATATAGTTTTTAGCTGAAGGCTACATGTCTAAGAAAAGCTTGTGAATCCTGTCATAAAAGAGTGAAAAGCATGGGCTGAGGTTGTGGCTCAGTGGCAGAGCGCTTGCCTTGCACGTGTGAGGCACTGGGTTCGATCCTCAGCACCACATAAAAATAAATTAACAAAATAAAGACACTGTGTCCATGTATAACTAAAATATATTTAAAAAAAAAAAAAAAAGAGTGAAAAGCAACTTGAGTGCTCAGAGACTGCTCGGTCTCTGGCTTATGCTCGTATGCAACACCCTGGGGAACTGGGTTCAGGTGCGGAAACTTGATAAACCTGGTCATTGCTGGCATTACCCTGAGGTATCAGTGGTGACTTGGGGCCCTTGTCTAAGGGGGTTCAGTGTGACATCCTCTGCCCTCCTGTCCCCACCAGGATGCCAAGGATGGGCGCCTGTTCAATGAACAGAACTTCTTCCAGCGGGCCGCCAAGCCTCTGCAAGGTATTGCACAGGGAGTGGGTCAGGGAAAGAGTGAGGGGTGCCAGCCTGTCACAACTAGCCTTCTCCGGCTGGTGTGAGGCCCGAGTTCACATCCCATCTGTGCCCACAGCCAGACCTCTATCCTCGCTCAGGCCTCAGGACAGGCAGGGATTGCCTCATACCAGCTCTCAAGAGTCAAGTAGTAAGTTTTCAGGAATGCTGCAGGCTGGCTGTTCAGCCACTGCTAACAATTAAATCATGTGAACTTACAGTCACATAAGTTATATTAAAATCAACGCTGAGAAACAGAAACACATTGCAACTTTGTTTCCTAATCACTCTTCTGTGTGTTCTGCCGGTTGTGCCCTTGGGGTCGCCCACACCTGTTGCATCTGTGTAGTGAAAATACTGCACAGAATGCGGTGCTTCACCTCAGCCACGTTCAGCCACATCCTCTTTTTTTTTTTTTTTTCAATTTGTTTTTTAAGTTGTAAATGGCCACATACCTTTCTTTTTTTATTTATTTTTATGTAGTGCTGAGGGTCAAACCCAGTGCCTCACACACGCTAGGCAAGCGCTCCACCACTGAGCTACGACTGCAGCCCCAGTCACTTTTTCTTAGTGGCTTGCAGTTGGCCATGATGGGAACTCGAATTCTTTTTTTTTTAAATATTTATTTTTTAGTTGTAGGTGGACAGAATATCTTTATTTTATTTTTATGTGGGTCTGAGGATCGAACCCAGTGACTCAGGCATGCTAGGCGAGCACGCTACCACTGAGCCATAACCCCAGCCCTCGAATTCTTTTTTGTTGTTATTTTAGTTTTTTTTGTTTGTTGGTTGGTAATAAGGATTTAACCCAGGGGAGCTTTAACATTCAGCTATTGCCCCACACTTTTTTTTTTTTTTTCATTTTGAGACTGGGTCTCACTGAGTTGCTTAGGGCCTCGATGAGTTGCTGAGGCTGGCTTTGAATTTGCAATCCTCCTGCCTCAGCCTCCTGAGCCGTTGGGATTATGGGTGTGTGCACTGCGCCCGGCTATGGTAGGAGCCGTTTACACCACAGAACAAAACTACCAGCATGGACTGGCTTTCCCTGGGCATACAGGTATTAGACTTGTATTGGTGCAGCACTCAATCTGTACCCCCAGCGAGACCCTGGCAAATGCAGTGAGAGCGCGGCCACTGGGGACTTTCTGGTCTCATTTATTGGGTGGACACAGGAATGCAGAGGTTGCTCCGTTGTTCTTATCCGTTCCTTTCACTCCAGACGTGTATGTGTATTCTCGGAAGTCACCTGTGCTCACCCTTGTCAGTCTCCAGCAGGGAGGCTCGGGATCTGGGCCGGGCTCTGGCACTCTACCTCTGGTCTGAGAGCAGGGCGATGTGCCTGGCCTGAGACCGGGGGGCTAACACTGAGCTCCTGCCTCTGGCAGTGACCAAGTGGAAGAAGCTGCATTCAGTGCCCCTCCTGGCCATTCCCACGTGTGTTGGTTTTGGCGTTCACCAGGACAAGTACAGGTAAGTCACCTCACTGCCACTCTTTCAAGGACCCTTTCCCTCTCTCTCTGCCTGTGCCTGCCATAGCTGGGACCTTGGTCAGTCAGTTACTTCTTCTCCCTACTTTGAAGTCAGGCTGCTTCCCCGCAACCAGAACCCTTAGTCTCACCTAGTTCTGGGGCCTGGTGAGGCCCAGCCAGTCTTCACTGAGTGGCCTGCAGTCCTCTCCTCCCCTGGGTCTCTACCTCTTGGGATGCACTTTTCTTCCAGGTTCTTGGTGTTCCCCAGACTGGGGAGGAGCCTTCAGTCAGCCCTGGATGAGAACCCAAAGCACATGATTTCAGAGAAGTGTGTGCTGCAGGTGGCCTGCCGGCTGGTATGTAGCTAACCAGCTACTCAGGATGTGGGGGATGGCCCATCAGATCTTCATTTCTGAGACTAACGATTGATTGACACGTCCAGCCCTGCTGCAGTCTGCCAGCACGGAGCCCAGCACACCTACTGCTCCGGTAGAGCAGGTGCAAAGAGGCAGTTAGAACTGGTGTGGTGAGCACTGCCGTAGTGGGGAGGGCTCCCCACCGCCAGCTGACGTATAGGGCTGGGTCAGGCTCACTGATGGAGGTGGTTTCTAAGCCAGGAGTCCGTCTGCACAATGCAGAAGTTGGAGCTGCAAAGAAAAATGTAAATTGCTTAACTAAGTTTAAGCTATTCACAGTAGGAAAAGCGAGTAGAACTCTGTGTACATGGGCGCTGGGTTGCAGAAGGGCATTAGTCACCCCTTCTTCCCTCCTGAACATGCAGCCAGCTAAGAGAAAGAGACAGAAGAAGATGGAAAGCCAAACACTAGCTCTACTGCTGAAGTTTCTAGAAGCCTAATTAGAAAGGTACTGAAGTGTGCGATCCCAGTGCCGCCTTAATGCTACAGCCAGAATTAGGCAAACTTAGCCCCCAATCCTGTGCTGGACGACCCCCATGCCTGAGAATTCCTTCACCTGGAGCTTTTTTGCACAAATTATGACACTCATAGAGACACTCGCTTGCTTCTTCTAGCTGGATGCGCTGGAGTTTCTCCATGAAAATGAGTATGTTCATGGAAATCTGACTGCTGAGAATATCTTTGTGAATCCAGAAGATCTGAGCCAAGTAAGAGCCTCATTCCCTCCACCTTGAAGGTCTCTGGGCTCAGATTCCCATCAGTCCCCAACTCTCCATTTATTTCGCACTGCTAATTGCAAACAAAGGATTTCTGTCCATTATTTACAAAGATCTCCTTGGGATAAATAAGAAAAGCCACTTACTAGAAAAACAGAGTAGGAAAAACAGTTCATAGAAAAAACTGGTTTTGGCCTGGGGTGGTGGCTCAGTGGCAGAGCACTTGCCTAGCATGTGTGAGACACCGGGTTCGATCCTCAGCACCACATATAAATAATAAAATGAAGGTCTCTTGACAGCTAAAAAAGTATTAAAAGAAAAAAAGAAAAAACTGTTTTGAGCCGGGCGTGGTGGCACATGCCTGTAATCCCAGCACTTAGGGAGGCTGAGACAAGAGAATCGCGAGTTCAAAGCCAGCCTCAGCAATGGCGAGGCGCTAAGCAACTCGGTGAGACCCTGTCTCTACATAAAACACAAAGTAGGGTTGGGGATGTCGCTCTGTGGTCGAGTACCCCTGAGTTCAATCCCCAGCACCAAAAAAGAAAAGAAAAAGAACTGTTTTGTTCATATGTTAGTTAAATATACAAAAAGACACTCGACCTCCCTAATCATCACAGAAATGCAAATTAAAATAAGATAACATTCTTCACCCTTTGGATGGACAAAATTAAAAACAATAGTATAGGGAGCTGGGATCGTGGCTCAGTGGTAGAGCACTTGCCTAGCATGTGTGAGGCACTGGGTTCAATTCTCAGCACCACATATAAATAAATAAAATAAAGATCCATTCACAACTAAAAAAATATTTTTAAAAAAACTATAATGTAGCTGGGCACAGTGGCACACATATGTAATCTCAGTGGCTCAGGAGGCTGAGGCAGGAGGATCATGAATCCAAAGCTAGCCTCAGCAACTTAGTGAGTCCCTAAGCAACTTAGCAAGACCCTGTCTCTAAATAAAATATTAGAAAAAGGAGGGCTGAGGCTGGGGCTCAGTGGTCAAGCGCCCCTGGGTTCAATTCCCAGTACCCCAAAAAAAGAAAAGATGATATAATGCTGGTAAGGATGTAAGGAAAAGAGAATTTTTCATACATTGTTGGAAATATGAATTGGGCGACCTTTTTGGAAGTTAATTTGGAGATAGCAATCACAATTTTCAATGTCTGTTTTTTGATCCATCAGTTCCTCTTGCAGGAATGTATCCTAGCCATTTATCCATAGGACTTTTAAAGTATATGTGCACAAAAAAAGTATGCACAAGATGTTTCTAACAAGGATGGTTGCAATAATGGGAAGCACCTTAAGAGTGTGTATGTGGGGCTGGGATTGTAGCTCAGTGGTAGAGTGCTTGCCTTGCATGCGTGAGGCCCTGGGTTTGATCCTCAGCACCACGTACAAAGCAATAAAATAAAGACATTGTGTCCATCTACAACTAAAAAAATATTTTAAAAAATATTTTAAAAAAAAAGTGTATGTGTATGTATTCATGTGTGTATGTATACATACGTACATATATAATACTCCCAGTGGATTACTGATTAAATAGCATTTTAAAGTAAATTTTTTCCTTTTTCAGGAACTAAATTTAACATGAGTTAAGCAAAAGTAATAATAAGAATGTATATGTGCAGTTTATTGATCCATAGGATGGAAGAACTCAGGACTTCACTCTCTTCAGTTGTGGCTGGATCTAGGCACTCAGGCCCTTCATTGGGAAGCTGGTGCTTCCATCTCTGGGCCCTTCTTGCTTCATTATTGCTCACTATCAGGCAGGCTTGCCCCTCATAGTGACAAAATCAATACCAGCAGATTAGGCTTAAAATTGCTGACGCTCAGCAACCCTAGCATAAACAGTTTGGGTGCATGTCCATGAGCAGCATGGAATGAGAGTGGGGGAAGGGCAATCCCAGAGGAAAATCCAGAACTGTGTGTTACTCGGATTCTTCAGGGAAGCAGATCCAACAAGGAGCGTGTGTTATAAAGAGGCTTATTATAAGGAACTGGCTGATGTGATGGTGGAGGCTGAGCCGTCCCCAGGTCTTCAGTGAACAAGCTGGGAGAGCTGATAGTGGAAGTTCTAATCCAAAGGCCAGCAGGCTCCAAACCCAAAAAGAGCCCGTGTTCAGTCTAGATCCCAAGGCAGGAAAATGCCTAGTGCCCTGGTTCAAGCAGTGGGATCTCCTCTTACTCGGCTCTTCTGTTTGATCACATTTTCAGTAGATGGGATGAAGCCCACCTGCATTAGAAGGGGCCATCTTCTGTGCTCCGTCTACCATAAATACACACCAGAATAATGTTTGGCTAAGTGTACGGGTACCCCATGGGCCAGGCAGGTTACCATGGAAACCTGACCATCACAAACTGTGACCAAACAGACCAAACCAAGTTGCCCACCATCCATACAATAAGAAGCAGCCATTAAAAAAAGATGGATGTGGTTAACTTCATGTATTTCACAGATAAGCATTTTGCTTTTATTTTAAATTCATTTAAGCTGAATTCACAGTAGCCTTTTGAGGAAGGGACTATTTTATCATTATTTTGCAAAACTTGTCCAGGTTGCACCAAAGGGCTAAGTTGATGTTTGAGCCCAGACCATCAAGCCCTAAGTCAGTGTCCTGACCACTGCTAAAGTGCTGAAACCTGGGCACCCAACAGGAGGTGCAGGGTGGTACCTGTGTAGAAGCAAGAGCCCCGCCCTGCCCACATTTTTTAATCTGATTATTTAAAGAAACCATTTGGAACAATGCCTAAGAAACTATTACTAGTGGTTTGTTCTGGACAGTGGGTTTCTGAGCCTGGGAAAATAGATGTTGGTTTGGGTTCTTTTCATTTCATGCCTTCCCAGGCTGTTTGGCATTTTTACTATGAGTATGGAATAGTTTTAGAAGTTCAGAAGTTAACCTAGCATCTAAAATAAATAGGTATTTCACATTACAACCACAGGTAGAATCTCTCACTCCGGAGTTTGTGCTGTTTATCCTCAATTTGTGTGGCTTCTCCCCATGTCCGCAGGTGACTCTGGGAGGCTATGGCTTCACCTTCCGCTACTGCCCAAGTGGCAGACACGTGGCCTACTCAGAAGGCAGCAGGAGCCCACATGACGGGGACCTCGAGTTCATCAGCATGGACCTACATAAGGGATGTGGTAAGAGGGCAGAGAAGGGATGCAGGACCGTGAAACATGCTCCCCGACAAGGGGGCTCTAGGGATTCACAACCACAGACAGCAGATGGCCAGGCATAGAAGAGATGTAAGGGCACCTTGATGGGGACTTGAAACCATGGTGCATTCTGGCCTCATAGGAGCTATGGGGCCACAGTTTAGTACCAAGCACATGGGGGCTGGCACTAGGCAGTGGAGGGATTCAGCACCAGGAACGCAGGTAGCTGGGCACAGTGGCGCACGCCTGTAATCCTAGCAACTCAGGAGACTGAGGCAGGAAGATCGCAAATTCAGTGCCAGCCTCAGCAACTTAGCAGGTCCTAAACAACTTGGAAGATGAGAGTTATCCCGAAGGGGCAGTTGAGGAGGCGGCTGGCTGTCCATGCCCAAGTGTGGGAGTGCCATTTTGGCAGAGGCCCAGACCTCTGCAGTGTCCTAGGGGTTATCAGCTGAAGCGGTGGGAAAGTATGATTATCCAGTTGGAGAGTGGGAAGATGGCCCAGGGCAGATTCCTGAGCCTTTCTTTCTCAGAGTCATCTGAGTACCTGCCCATATCCTCCCACCAAACTGAGCTGCAGCAGGGTAGGGGTGTCACCTCTGCCTCCAGCACCCGCAGGCAGTTGGCACATTCAGCATTTGGTGTCTGCTCGATGCTTTCTCAAAGAATTCTCTAAATTATATGGTTTGGGAGATGTTCAGAAAATAAAACCTCAGTCGCCTGCACTCTTTCCTACTAAGGGTGGGTGCAGCACTCACGCTCCAGGGCTCCTTCCTGCCTGCTCTGTCCCCTTTGTGACAACTCCACACTAGTTCTTGACCATGAGACTGTGCAGAGCTGGGTGTTGAGGTGGTGAGATAGGGCCTGGCACATGGGTGCTGGGGATCCGCTGAGTAAGGGCATGGATGATGAGAGTGGGCTGGGGAGGGGGCGAAGAGATGGTAGAATGAGAAAGCAAGCTCGAGGGGCAAAGAGTGAACAGATGGGTAGGACAGGACGCCTAGTTGCATGGTGAGCAGGAGTTCATGGTTGTGTGGGAGAGACAGACGGAAGGGGACAGACACGTCAGAGGGTGGAACATCCAGGCTCAGCTGCTATCTCTTCCCCTCCCTTCCCAGGGCCCTCCCGCCGCAGCGACCTCCAGACCCTGGGCTACTGTATGCTGAAGTGGCTCTACGGACGCCTGCCATGGACAAGCTGCCTTCCCAACACTGAGGCTATCATGAAGCAGAAGCAGAAGTGAGTCTGGGGCTCAACAGAACCCAGCACTGGCCTGGTACCCTCCAGGTGGAGGAGGAGCTTCTGCCACAACGGGGAGCAGGAAGGAAGGGGTGGTAGTGTCTCGCAGAGCCCGAGCCCTCTGCTCTCAGCCATGGCTGTGCTGTTCATTGCAGCAGGTGAGAGAGCATGGACTCCAGAGCCTTATGGCTCTGGTCCCACCACTGTGGAGTGTTGGATGAGCAGCTGGCCTTCTGCAGGCCTTGGTGCTGTCCTCCAGGAGAAGCTGTGCACTCAGCGTCCACATCACAGGGCCATAGAAGGACTCGGATGAGTCAAGCACACGTAGCACTTAGCACAGGGCCTAGTGCTCATCATGTGCACGACACTATGACTCTCAATTTCAGACATGCAGGCAGCCTGAGCAGGTGGCCCCAGGCCCTGGCTCAGCATTCAGCACCAGCCACCCAGTGTCCATGCCACCAGCGTCAGTGCCTCCCCTCTGCTTGCAAAACCTCAGGTTCTGCCAGTTGTACTTCAGACATTGAAGACAAAGGACAGCAGAAAGGTTGGGCTTGGGGGAAGTGTTGTGCTGTGTGGTAGGTCCCAGGGAAGAGCTGTACTGAGGGGTGCCGAGTCAGCACCAAAGGCAGTGGGGAACTCACTACAGGGAAGCCCTGAGGTCCCCAGTTTGGATTCAGGATCTGGTGTAGACTGGGAGGGTGACCCTTGCCCTGGAGGCGTCCAGGAGGCGGCTGCTGTTGCCATCTGGAGTGCAGGAGTGAAGTCAAAGTGGAGACACACACCTGGGGCAGGAAGAGGGCGAGCTCTCCGTAAGCACACGGTGGCACTTTCTGGTTCTTACACCCCGCGTCCCTGGCGTGTGTGGAGTCTCGCTCTCATTTTACTTTACCCCTCTTATATTTCCCGTCTCCTTCCTCTCAACTGTGGACAGCCTTTCAGACACACTTGCCGTCTGTTCTGATGACATGTTTGCGTAGATGTATTTGGATCCTTAAAATTCACATGGCCCTGCTGGGTGATCTGCGAGAGCTCTGAGTTGCCTGTTTCCGACTCCTCACTCAGTGCCATCTTTTTCAACCTCAACCACATCATTGTGCCTCAACTGAGTTCTCTATTTCTGACTCCTGCTTCTAAGTCAGTTTTATGTAGAAGTGTCTGTGTCCTTGAATGACACATAGTTGTCTTGTGTGTTCCATTTGTGTTAAATGATACTACGGTAGCCTCCCCTTATCCTCTTTCCAGTGGGTGCTTGCAACAACAGATGGTACCAGATGCTGCACATTCTGTACGATATATATGTGCAGAAAGTCTAGTCTATAATAACTCATAAGAAGTTGTAACAATACTGAAATAAAACTTACATGGATACGGCCTGCCCCCTGCTGGATATCTTATTGTTCTTAATCATCTTTCTTCTTAGTGACCACAAATTAAACCACAGAAGGCAAAGCCACCAATAAGGGGGGGCTACTGCATGCTCTCAGTCCCAGTCTTTCCTGTTTCCTGTCACTTGGTGTTGTTTTTAAGATTCTGCTATGCTGCTACCTCACTACTTCCAAATGCTTCTCCTAAATGTGTTTGCCCAAACGTACCTGTCCCTGATGCTGTGTGAAGTTGCAGGATGTGTGTGTGACTGACATAGATGGTACAACGCTCTGAATTTCATCCTTCTCCAGGGTCTGTTCCCCCTTCCCACTGTCTCCTCCTTGCCCATGCTCATTGTGTCCCCATCACATGGCCTGCTCGCCGCTGTGACCTAGGCATGGTTGACATTTATTGTGTACTTGCCTGTGCAGGGCCCGGCACTCGGCTCTTCCTTTAGATAACACTGAGGTGAGTGCTCTTACGCTCCCCATCATCACATGGCCACTAAGACAGGCACTTGGACTCAAATTCAAGCCATTCAGCTCCAGAAATGGCCCCTGTCACTTCAGCGCCATTCCCCAGGTGTGGGAGGCTTATCCTGAGCAGGTTGGGGGTGTCTGGGCACAGCCTTCCTACACTCAGCAGATACCAGACACCTCGGCTGTCCAGCCTCTGCTTCAGGCCTTGGGGACACTGAGTAAACACAGGAAGTCCCTGCCCTCAGGGAGCTCACATCTTACTGAGGGGGCAGACAATAAGAGCTCAGGAACAGAGCTCATGGCATGTCAGGGGTCAGACCCCTGAGTGTCCACCAGCAGGACACCAGGTTGTGGCTTAATGTCCAGGGTGGGTCTCACAGCAATGGTGACAGGTGAATCACTCCTGAGGGTCAGTGAGGCTTTAAATAGTGGTGAGGAGGACGTCTCAATTTTGCACCGACTTACCCCAAACATCTCTATAGAAAGGGGAGACAGAGGGGCCTTCAGCTTCAAGTTACCAGGCACCTCTGCATTGGAAGCCACTGGAACAAGAGTCCATTGCCCTTTTTTGCAATGTACTTTTTATACCTGGTTTCTAGTCCCACCAGATGGCACTAGTTTTCCACCCAAGGCAGTGAGACAAACGTTCCTTTGAAATGAAACCAAGGCAGCCACCAGTCCCGGGCTTTGTAGCACAGAGTGGACCGGTGTGCCTGAAGCTGGCGAAGCGCCCCTGTGCAGGCTTCTGTTGTGTGGGTTAGGGCCCAGGCTGAGCTGCGCTCACAGGGCACCTCGGAGCCCTGCAGCGTAAGCATGGTGGGCGACTGCATCTCCCCGAGGGTGATGAGAGCCCCAGCCCCCTCCTGCATGTGCACAGCATGCACTGTGGGTGTGCAAGAACTACTAGTGGAGTGGGTGATAACAGGTGCCCGTGGGAGCCAGCCCTGCTTCAGTGTGGACACAGGTCAGACAGACTTGGCGGCCCCGTCTGGCAGGCGCAGGCTGAGGTTGACAGGGGCTGGGAGCAAGCATGTAGCGGAAAGCAGAGGATGCCGGCGCTGCCCCAGGCAGGGCTAGGCAGATGGAGCAGCAAGTGTTTGAATTCCTTCCGGTTCCTCACTCACTCATTCACTTTTGTTCACTCAGTCCCTGTTCCCCGTGGACGTCCATGTGCTAGTATCTGCTGGAGGGACCCAGGTATGAAGCAGCTCAGGGTGCCTCCAGCTCCCTTCTTGCCATTGATGAAACCACACCGAGACTCGTGGGTCTCTCCATTTCCTCTATCCACGTCCCTTGACTCCTGAGGACACTCATGCCTTCGCAACCCCTCTCACTTTCCCCCTTACCGCAGACTTTATTTTGTTTGTTATTTTTTGTGGGTTTGATTCCCAGGGCCTCAGGCACGCTAGGCAAGCGCTGTACCACTGAGCTGCATCTCCAGCCCTACAAGAGACTTGAGGTGGCAGTGATATGCTCCAGAGAGAAGGATTGCCCTCACCAACAGGTGTAGAGCACATAAAATAGGTCAGAGCAGTCACTTTAATGTCCCTGATATCAATATAATGTCCCTGAAACTAATCCCAGAGCCCCAGTTGCTGTCTATGACCACAGAGGGCACTGAGGAGCAGGGCTGATCCTGATGCTGTCCGAAAGCCCCACCCACTCCCAGCTCATCCTCAGGGTGACTTGGTGCTGTAGCCTAAAGTACCACTAGGGGGCTGTGTTGCAACATGCACGTCTTCTGGCACCCGGACCTCCTCCAGGACGTTTTACAGGTGTGTGTGGCCTTTTTCAAATGGTTGAACAGATATTTATTCGGTTTTAGAATACATGAGGGAGCTGGGCGCGGTGTAGCAAGCCTGTAATCCCAGCACTTTGGGAGGCTGAGGCAAGAGGATCGTGAGTTCAATGCTAGCCTCAGCAACGGGGAGGCACTAAGCAACTCAGCGAGACCCTGTCTCAGCCCTATTTAAAACACAAAATAAGCCGGGCGCGGTGGCTCACGCTTGTAATCCCAGCACTTAGGGAGGCTGAGACAGGAGAATCGCAAGTTCAAAGCCAGCCTCAGCAACGGCGAGGCGCTAAGCAACTCAGTGAGACCCTGTCTCTACATAAAACACAAAATAGGGCTGGGGATGTGGCTCAGTGGTTGAGTGCCCCTGAGTTCAATCCCCAGTACCAAAAAATAAATAAATAAAACACAAAATAGGGCTGGGGATGTGGCTCAGTGGTCAAGTGCCCCTGAGTTTAATCCCCAGTACCAAAAAAAAAAAACAAATACATGAGGGAATGGATTAATGAGAAAAGGTAGATTTAGATTCCCACGGGCTGGGTAAGCCCCTCACTCGGCATCAGATTGGTCCCTGCTCCCAGCTGGTCATGGGGACCATGGAAGCAGACAGTGGCATGCTCCCACAGCTTACAGCCTCCTGCTAACGTCATTGCTGTTTGGTGCCATAGCGTGCCCACTCACTTCATTCATTTACCACGTGTCCTAAGGCTGCCATGTGTCCTAGGGTATATAGACCGCTGCCGTAGAGTGGCAGTCACCTAAGCACCAGAGAGGATCAGCTTCCTCTGCCTGGAAGGATCACAGAGGCTTCCTAGCAGCCCAGGCTCTTGAGCTGCATCCTGAAGGGAGAACAGTCACCTGCCTGGGGTTGGGGTCAGGGCTGGGAAAGGCCATCCCTGCCAGCAGAAGCCAGAGTCTTTTGCGCGGCTCTGTGTCCTAGAGGGACAGGGGACTCAGTGCAACTAGAGCACAGGAGAGAAAGGCGGGAGGGAAGCAAGCCAGAGGGGCCTCTGGGCGGCTGCACGTGCCTGGTCTTTATTCCCCGGGCACTGGGGAGCCACAGGAGA
This sequence comes from Xerus rutilus, assembly GCA_028644305.1. Classification (NCBI taxonomy): domain Eukaryota; kingdom Metazoa; phylum Chordata; class Mammalia; order Rodentia; family Sciuridae; genus Xerus; species Xerus rutilus. The sequence goes on from CM053414.1 coordinate 48,111,434, forward strand.
GCTGTGAGCAGGGAGGGGCAGGCTTGGCTCTGGTCGTAGAAAGACTGGGCTCCTGTGGGGGATGCCTGGAGCCCAGGGAGGAGGCCTGAGCTGAGCCCAGAGCCATAGGACACATGGGAATGGGGCAGAGAAAATTGGAAAGCAGAAAAGTGGGGCCTAGAGATTGCTGGGCAGGGGTCAGCAAAGACAGGGACAGTGCCCAGTGACTGGATGGATGCTGAGGAGGCAGCCTGGCAGTCTGGGCCAGAGAAGAAATACTGCGGCTGGGCATCTGAGGAGAGGGCAAAGGACTGGATGATTTTCCATTGTTCCTCAGTGATCCAAAAGGGTCATGTGTTTATATGTGTATGGACGCGTGTATCTGTGCTCTGTGTGTGTGTGCAGTCAATCCTCATTTACCCAAAGATTCTATATTTGTGAATTCCCCACTCACTAAAGGTTTTTATAACCAAAAAATCAACTCTTACAGTGCTTTTGTGATTGCTTGTGAGCACATGCAGAGTGGAGAAAAGCTTGTCGCCCAACACACACATCCCTGGCTGAGGGTGAAAGCAGACAGCATTCCTCCTGGCTTCAGCTCGCACGCTGTCTGAGTGCCCTTACTGTCTATTTAATGATATGTTTTTCACATTTTTATGCTGTCAGTGATTTTTCTAAAACAGCCACCCAGCCTAGTACTAAAGTGCTGGCTAAAGTCCCCAAGAACAAACAGGTTGTCATGTGTCAGAAAAGCTTCCTCCAGACACAAGTTAGAGTGCCAGTGGTCATGAGTTCCATGTTAATCACTTAACCATATTTATCAAGCAAAGTGTCTTCCAGCAGCAGCAGCACACGGAAAGCCAGGTTTGGGGCAAGGGATGTAGCTCAGTGGCAGAGTGTGTGCTCAGCATGCACAAGGCCCCGGGTTCCATCCCCAGCACCAAAAACAAACACAACAAGCACCAAGGTGATATGTTCATTGGTTGATGGAAATGTGACCAGAGGTCCACAGGAACCCAGTGCTTTCTTCCGTATTCACTAATTCAGCTTTCACAGTGACCCTCCAGAACACAACCACCATAAGTAACAAGACCCGACTTGCACTTTTTTTTTTTTCACTTTGCAAAGCCACTCTCCTTTCCCTAAAAGACCTTTCACAGGTGCTTCCATCCCTGCAGGTATCTTGACCAGCCAGAGCTCCTCGTGGGACTGTGTCATTCTTGGATCAAGTCCTCAGGTATGTTCAGGAAGTGGAAGGGAACAGGCAGGCCCCAGACAGGACCAGGCAGCATGGGTTTACGTCAAATTGGGCTCTTTTTATACCCCTCTAACTCCTGGGTTTTCTTTCTTTGAGTTTTCCAGATTACACATGTAATATATGCCCCTTGTACAAAAACAAAATTCCTCAAAACAGGGCTGAGGTTATGGCTCAGTGGTAGCGTGCTCACCTAGCACTCCTGAGGCACTGGGTTCGATCCTCAGCACCACATAAAAATAAAGATATTCTGTCCACTTACAACTAAAAAATACATATTAAAACATTTTTAAAAAAAATTCTTCAAAACAACTCATTGTCTCTGAACAATAACAAAATAAGGGAGGAAAATACATGCAAATGGAATATTATACATGTTGGTCTCCAACTAGGATTTTTTTCCCATTGGGATGAGTATATCTTTGAGATTTCCTACGTTAGTACTTGTAGAATGTTGTCAGTATTTTTTTGTTTTAATAAAATACACATAATTCAGTATCTTTAAAAAATGTGATTATATGCTGGGCATGGTAGTGCATGCCTGTAATCCCAGTGGCTCAAGAGGCTGAGGCAGGAGGATCACAAGTTCAAACCCAGCCTCAGCAACTTGGGGAGGCCCTAAGCAACATAACAAGACCCTGTCTCAAAAAATTTAAAGGGCTGGGGATGTGGCCCAGTGGTAAAGCCCCCGGGTTCAATCCCTGGTACCAAAAGGCGGGGGACTGGTGGCTGGGGATGTAGCTCAATAATGTAGCACCCTGGGTTCAATCTCCAGTAAAAACAACAACAAAAAAAAGTTTCTGTCCCTTTCTAGGCCCTTCCCCAGTTCTACATTTAAAAGCAAGCCCTGGGGCTGGGATTGTGGCTCAGTGGTAGAGCACTTCCCTTGCATGCGTGAGGCACTGGGTTCGATCCTCAGCACCACATAAAAATAAATAAAGATATTGTGTGTCCATCTACAACTAAAAAAAAAAAAATTAAAAAACAAAAGCAAGCCCTGGTGGGGCACAGTGGCATATGCCTGTAATCTCAGCAGCTTGGGAGGCTGAAGCAGGAGGATTGCAAGTTCAATATAACAAGGCTCTAAGCAATGTAGTGAGACCCTGTCTCAAAATGCAAAATACAAAAGGGCAGGCGATGTAGCTCAGTGGTAAAGCACCACTGAGCACAAAAATCAAACACAAAAATGCAAGCCCTGGGGCTGGTGGAGCCCCTGCCTCGCATGTGGGAGGCCTGGGTTCCCCAGCATTGCGAAACAAAACCAAACCCCAGTCTCTGTTAATGTCGGTAGTTTGGTTGAGGGTGTCATGACACATTGCTTCATGACAGACCACCCCCAGCAAGCCCTATCTCATGTCTAACAGTTTGGGCTGGGTTCATCTGGAAAGTTCTCCTGCCCTTACCGGGGGACATTGTTGTAGCGCAGCGTGTGGCAGCTCCGCAGACTGGACGGTTCAAGGGGCTCCTCACTCTTCCACGTAGCATTGTCACTGGCGGTCCCGGGAGGCCTCAGTGGGGCTGGCTGGCTCGCCTCTGCTGCATGGGATCATGCGCCTTCTAGCGGGGAGGGTGGTCTCGGTGCAGCTTCCAAAGGGTGAGAGCCAGCGCCATGGAGTGTGGGAGGCCCAGAACATCACCTCTGTCACATTCTCTGGACCAAAATAAGGAACAAGACCAGTGCAAACTCGAGAAGTGGAGAAATGGTCTCCACCAGGTGAGGGGAGGGCAGTCAGGTGTCCTGGCAGGGAACTCTTCCTCGGGGTGGCATCGCTGTGGACAAGGCTCGGCAAACCATCTCCATAATCAGCATCCAGTTCTTTTCCTACCTGCATCCCAAACAGATGAACACACACAGATTATTTTGCAAAGCTTGTTTTTACCAGATGAGTTTTGGTTTTATGAACAGAACTGGGCTCCTCTAACTCGTCTTCTGCTTGGTGCCTCCCCTTGGGTCTCTTCTCCCACGTCCTCACTGCTGGGTCCCCTGCTGCTGCTCTCTGCACAGCTCTACTGCATCGATTCAGCTACACCGTGATTTGTAAGGCCAGTCCTATTGCACATCTAAGCCGTCTGTGCTGGCTGCTGGCAGGGGTTGTAGTTGTCATTTCGATGCCCTTTTTGAAGGCACAAAGAGGTGGGGGATCTGTCTCCTCTGGCTCTGTAAGGGCTCAGTTTTTAATTTTCCGAAATCCCCAGGTTCATATTATGACCAAGCTTCTCAAGCTGCATTTCCTTCCGGTTCTCCCTCCATAAAAGGGGAGCCCATGACTAGTTAATTGCCACTGGGAGATTTTATGCAATCAGCCAGAAGGCAGAGCCGGGTGGGGTCATCCTTCAGAGTTGGGCGCCAGCCTGAGGACCGCCAGGGGAATAATGTGCCCTCTCTGAGCCTCAGCTTCCCCGTGTCTAAAATGGGGCCAGCCGGGCACCGTGGCTCAAGCCTGTAATCCCAGCACTTAGGGAGGCTGAGACAGGAGGATCGCAAGTTCAAAGCCAGCCTCAGCAATGGCGAGACGCTAAGCAACTCAGTGAGACCCTGTCTCTACATAAAACACAAAACAGGGCTGGGGATGTGGCTCAGTGGTCGAGTGCCCCTGAGTTCAATCTGTGGTACTAAAAATAAAAAAAATTAAAAAATAAATAAAATGGGGCCAACAGGAGCCCCCACCTCTAGGTGGCCTGGCACAGTCAATGCAGAACCCTCTGCACAGAGCTGCACTCCAGCAGCCACCTCAGCTGCTCATTAGTACAACATAGACCCTGGCCAGAGGGAGACACTGCCCATTAGGGACTATTGTCACTGCTGTTACTGCCATCTTTTTTTTTCTTCTTTTTTTTGGTACCGGAGATTAAATTTAGGGGCACTCGACCACTGAGCCACATCCCCAGCCATATTTTATATTTTGTTTCAAGACAGGGTCTCACTGAGTTGCTTAGCGCCTCACCATTGCTGAGGCTGGCTTTGGACTTGTGATCCTCCTGCCTCAGCCTCCCTAAGTGCTGGGATTACAGGCATGTGCCACCACGCCCAGCTTGTTACTGCCATCTTAATTGGCACTTTTTAAAAGTACAATCCTGGTTTTGTGCTTCTTTCTGGTGAAATAAAGAGAGCCTTTCTCTTTAAAGTAGGTGTTAGTAAATCATGTTGCTCATGATAGCACCTGTTTCTGTGCTGCCAGTGAGGTTAAGGATTGTTTTGCATTTGTAAATGGTTGAAAAACACCAAAAGAAGAACATTTCTTTTTATTTTTTAATATTTTTTTACTTGTCAATGGACATTTATTGTATTTATATGTGGTGCTGACAATTGAACCCAGTGCCTCACACATGCTAGGCAAGCACTCTGCCCCTGAGCCACAACCCCAGCCCAAGAAGAACATTCCATGGCCCTACAATGCCAGCTGTGGCAACCATGAATGACGCTGGCCGTTCATGTTTCCGTCAGGTCTGTGACTGCTCTTTTACCACAACAGAGTCCCAGAGCCAAAAACATTGACTGCCTGGCATTTTGCAGGAAGAGTTGCCACCCCCACACTAAATATTTGTGTTCAGGTAAAATGGCCTTGTTAGAGCCAGGCACGGTGGCTCACGCCTGTAATCCCAGCACTTTGGGAGGCTGAGACAGGAGAACCGAGGGTGGGAGTTTTGGTGACACCGAGCTAGTTGATGGGTACTGGAGTGCCCGTGGTACCTTCTACTGGCGCCTGCCTTGGACATTGTCCCTGCACTGAAAAAAATGTGCGTGCCTCTGGCAGTGCCAGCACAGAGGAAGCACGAGCAGACTGGCACGTCGGTGACAGCCCACAGGCCCTGGTCGGGAGCACCTCTCAGGCCTCTCCTGTGCTGGGGGGTGTTTTGACCACAGAGACCCTGCAGGAGTACCTGAAGGTGGTGATGGCCCTCGAGTATGAGGAGAAGCCGCCCTACGCTGTGCTGAGGAACAATCTAGAAGCTCCACTGCAGGATCTGCGGGTGTCACCCTACGATCCCTTGGACCTCCAGGTGGTGCCCTAGATGGAATCCAGGTGGGGAGAACTTGGCATCTTCACCTTCTCCCCACTTCCCTTCTCCTTGCTCCTGCCCAGCCCTGCCCAGGGCTGTGAAGGATAATCCCAGGTGCAGCCCAGGTCTCCGCCAGGGCCAGCCCTCCGGCACATGCTGAATTTCTCCATGGGCTCTCAAACTTGCAATCCCCAGGAAGGAGGAAGGGCAAGTAGCTAAAACCTAACTGAGCTTGGCTCTAAGAAAAGGGTGGATCGAGCCAGCACAGTGGTGCACACCTGTGATTCCAGCGGCTCTGAAGGCTGAGACAGGAGGTTTGCAAGTTCAAAGCCAGCCTTGGCAATTTAGACCCTGAGCAACTCAGTGAGACCCTGTCTCTAAATAAAGTACAAAAAAGGACTGGGGATGTAGCTCCGTGGTTGAGTGCCCCAGGGATCCATCCCTGTACCAAAAAGAAAGAAAAGATGGATTGTTTGGTGGTAACTAGAAGATTCCCGGGGGGCAGGGGGTGGCTTTAGGCATGACTGGATTCAGGGGCCTCCAAAATAGCATCAGGGTGTTCCCCTCTCTCTGACCTTTTCTGGCCCTTTTGGCCTCCATGCACCCCTCTTCCTCTTTCCTCTACCCCTCCACCGGTATTCTACTTTCCTGTGGGCTGGCCCGCCTTGTCCCCACCATGCACAAAACATCTTCTGCTCTTGTGCCTGGTGCCCCGCGCCACAGCCTCGCTCCCTTCACATCACTGTCCTCTCATTAACACCGTGTCCGCAGTCTTTGTAGCGTCACAACGCTGTCAGCTGTCTATGTAGCAGAGGGTTCTCTATCCATAGACTTAACCAACTGTGGATCAAACATACTTGAAAGAATTACATCTCTGCTGGGCATCACAGTCTTTTTTTTTTATGATGCCCTAAACAATAAAGAATAACAACTATGTACATAGCATTTACACTGCATGAGATCTTGTTAGGAACCCACATGTGACTTAAAGTGGACAGGAGGATGTACACAGGTTATCTGCAAACCCTGCTCCATTTCCTATAAGGGACTTGAACATCTTGGGATTTTGATATTCCCAGGGGTCCCTGGAGAATGCTCAGGGACAGCTGTATTCTGTTGTGTAGATGAAGGGTGTGCTTTTCAACCAGTGGTTGGACATTTGCTCAGCGTCCCAACTTTTTAGTGTTGCCTCAAACACCTTGTATGCTCAACCCTGCGCCTGGTGTGTGTGTATCGGCGGATGGAGTTGTCATTCGGATAGCGATAATGAGATTGCTGTCCATCGGGGCTGTGCCAGTGTAGACTCTCGTTATACCATGTGAGACTGCAAGGAGTTTTAGAAGCTCCAGCTGTTTTGTCAGTTGAGGAAGTTGCGTGAGGTGGATATCTGGATGGACCACACTGAGGAGCTGGGAGGAGACCTGGAATACGGGTCAGGGGCCTGAGCCTACTTATGGCATGAAAAATCCAACATATTCAACATGGATGCCAAGGCCACAAGAAATGCTATAAATTCACTACAAATGGAAATGATAAACCTTGAAACTTAATGGCTCCTTCAAGATTACAGCCATTTCAGACTTGCTTGCTCCCTGGCGGCCACCCGCTCAGCGGCCCTTAATGAGGAGATGCTATCCAAGGAGTCCATTGATCTCTGAGTAGCCAAAGATGCTTCGTAGCAGCTCCTTGCCTTGCCTGCTTGGTTGCCCTGTGGCCCCTAGTCTGTGTGCTACCACACCACCCTCCCTCCTATCCCACACCAGGCCAAGGACCTTTGCACCTGCCGAGTCCGTGGCCAGCCCTTCCCCCTCATCTTCACTCAGCCTTTGCCTCGGGACCCTGAGGCCTTCTCTCATCCCAGGAGGCACTTCCTCACTGTCTGCCTGCCACTGTCTTGTCACCTGCTTTCTGCACAGCACTTGTCCCCTGTCCTCCCAATTGTAAGCCCTCAAGGGCTCTTTGACCCTCTTGCGAATGCCTGTGTCCCCAGTTCCTAGTAGATACCTGCGTGAAGTAGGAGCATACAGGCTATTCCTTGAATGAATAAGATTCTAATAGCCATTTTTATTGTTTTCCAGAACTTTCAACTTGCATTTCAAAATAGAAAAAAGAAATGAAGTGATGTGAATCAAGGCCTGCTGTTTAATCACAGATAAGCTTCTAGCAAAATCCCTCAAATGTGCATTCCTCCCACTTCCTTAGACCTGACACATCAGTTCTGATTAATGTCAGGAAACCAGAGTTCCCCTCCATATAATGTGAAGATCCCCCTCTCAACCATCCTGTCCCTTCAACCTCGCCTCCTGCAGTCACTGGGATTGTGGATGAAGGAGACTGTAGCTCCCAGGCAGCTTGGGGCCCCTCAGTAGGACCCTTCTACCATTGGCACCACTTGAGTTTAGCAATAAATTGTTTTATTGGAACTTGGGAAATCCAGTGTCTCCAAAAGAAGTTCTTTTGGGAAACGCTTAGCTCTTTTACTTCCCATTCGTTCACCCCTTCAGCCTTTCATCTAACCAGTCTTTCATTCGTGTATTCAAACCTTTGTTGAGTGTGGTGGTACGTGCCTGTAGTCCCAGTTTCTCAGAAGGCTGAGGCAGGGGAATCACTTGAGCCCAAGAGTTCAGGGCCATCCTGGCAACATAGCCAGACTCCATGTCAAAAAAAAAAATAGCAACTTCTAATCCATTTATTCATGCTCTCATGCAGACGCCCACCCACCAGTCTTCCACTTGTCCGTCCATCTACCCCCCACACTCCAAACCTCTCATCCCTCCATCCTTTCACTCCTTCATCTGCCTTTCCATCCTTTCTTTGTGTGTGTTGGGGTGGGGACGGTTCTGGGGATCAAACCCAGGGCCTCACACATGCTAGGCAAATGCTCTGCTCCTGGATTCTAACCCAGCCCCTTCCATCAGTCTTATCAATCATCCATCTGTTATGGTTTGGATCTGAACTGTCCCCCAAAGGCTCATGTGTTCAAGGCTTTGTTCCCTAAACAGAGGTGTTCAGAGGTGGAGGATTTGGAAAGTCATTAGATCCTGAGGGCTTAGCCTCATCGATCAATTCATTCAGGGATTCATAACTAAATAGATCATTGGGAAGTGGTGGAAACTAGGAGATGGATCCTTGGAGGTGTGTACTTGGGGATTCCGTCTTGTCCCTGACCCCTTCCTCTGTGTGCTTTCCAGCTGCTCCGAGGTGAGCAACTCTGCTCTGCTATATACACCCTTCTGCCACGATGTTCTGCCTTGTTCAAATCCAAAGCAGTGGACCCAGCCAACCATGGATGAAACCATAATCCAAAACAAATCCTTCCTGCTCTAGGTTGATTTTCCTCAGCAACAAAAAGCTAACACATTTTCCTTTCGTGATCTACACAGACTTTTCATACACGTACCCAACCAGCCATTCTTCCACTTATCCATCCATCTAGTCACCCTTCCACCTACCCTTTCATCCATTCATCCGTTCATCCATTTATGACTCATTCTTCCATTCCTTTTCCCTTCCTCTTTTCCATACATTCTTCCTGCCTTTTAATCAACAAATAGTTACCAGGTACTTTGTGTTAGTCCATTTTTCATAACCATAACAAAGTGCCAGAAAAAAAAAACTTTTTGAAGAAAAGAGGTTTAATCAACTCATAGTGCAGGGGAATAGAGATGATTCACATGCTGCTTGGCCAGGACAGTGACTGAGCCTGTTCTCCCCCAGCCTCACCCCAGAATGGACCCTGGACTCCAAGTTAATCAGACATTAGTGGTAGGGGAGCTGTTTTTTTAAAAATAATTTTTCCTGAAAGAGCCCTCTGAACCCACAGGAAATGGAGGAGTACACTGCATTTCAAGAGGATGTGACAATTGGGGTGGACATTGTCCTCCTGCCTCCTAGCAACCATTTCTCCCTGCAGACACAGTGCCCCTTCACAGTGAGGCTGAGAAGAGCCCCTCCCCAACCACAAATAGAAGCTCCTAGTCCCCGGAGCCTATGAATATTATTTTCTTTGGGAAAAGAGGTTTTGCAGATGTGTTCTCAGATTCTGAGATGGGCAATTATCCTAGAGTGCACTGTTGGGACCTAAATTCCATTATCAATGTCTTTATAAGAAAGAGGTAGAGCCGGGCGCGGTGGCTCAAGCCTGTAATCCCAGCACTTAGGGAGGCTGAGACAGGAGGATCGCGAGTTCAAAGCCAGCCTCAGCAATGGCGAGGCGCTAAGTGACTCAGTGAGACCCTGTCTCTACATAAAACACAAAATAGGGCTGGGGATGTGGCTCAGTGGTTGAGTGCCCCTGAGTTCAATCCCCAGTACAAAAAAAAAGAAAGAAAGAAAGGTAGAGGGAGATGAGAAAGAAGGGGTAGGGAAGAAAAGCAGCATAAAGATGGGGTGGAGAGAGTTGAAGGAGCCGGCTGTAGTGGATTCTTCTAGTTTCATGTGGCCTGGACATCCACTGTGAATACACTGCACTGTCCCATGCCTCAGCAAGGCTCAGCCGCCCTCACGCGGTTTCTAGTTCTCTGGCTCCTCCCATTTAACCCACGTGGCCCATCTGGACGTGCGCCTCATGCAACTTCCTACTGGTGAGCACCTCCACGTGGGACACGTGGCCCTGGCACTCATGCCACGTGGACCATGCATGTGCCACAGTGACCACCTCTCGGGGGCACTGCACGAACTCCTGAACCTCATGCCCACCTGCTTTAAACCCACCCATTAAAACTCTCCTCCCAAACCAGTCGGGATAATGCCCTGGACCCAAGTACAGGAGTTGGCCCACAGGTTTGTCTCTCTCCCTACAAGTAACCCCTGAGTTCATGTGTGGCCTCCAGGTATGCCCTGGTATAATCTTTATTTCCATTCTGTAACTCTCCAAATATTGGAGGAGAGCACTCCATCTTAAGATCCCAAATTATAACACTGACTTTCAAAAATAGGGGCTGGAGGTATAGTTCAGTTGTAGAGCACATGCTTAGCATGCATAGAACCGCACCAAAAAAAAAAAAAAGAGCAACATGTGACCCTCTGACACTTTGATTTCCATCCAGAAATATTGGTTTTGGAATTCTAGTCTCAAGAACTTTGAGATAATACATTTCTGTTGACTTAAAGCACCAAGTGTGTCACATTTTGTTACAGCACCCACAGGAAACTAATACACTGCTCTCTCTCATTCTCAGCTGTGTCAGAGAGAGGCAAAGAAAACAGGCACATAATCTGTGGCTGGTGTGTGGCTCAGAAATGACACAGGAGCTGATTCAGACCCAGCATCTGAGGACACATTGAGAACATTCTCTTGAGTTCCCAAGAATGTCCTCTTGTGGGCTGCTTGGTGGGGTGATCCTTAAGGTCTCATCAAAGCACCTGAAATGGATCCATCATCTGGCAAGAAGACCCCAGTGAGCTCACTGAGCCCCAAATCCCACCATACCTGAAGCCAGACCCAAAGTGGGGGCGTCAGCTTCCAAGAACCAAGACATTGTCCACTTGCTTAAAGAGGCTTCTCCATCACCTGTAACCAAGAACCCCAGATTATCCAGGGAATTCTTTCTTCCTCCCCTGAGCCTCTCAGGCTGAGCAGCCTATAGAACTTGGGACTAGCTTCTGCAGAGCAGTTTCTTAGCTGCATAACAAATCATCCCAAAAGGTAGAGTCTTTGCTTTGCACTATTTTTCTCTTGAAAAAACTTTGCTCTTAAAGTTACTGCAGGGGGGCTGGGATTATGGCGCAGTGGTAGCGTGCTCGCCTAGCACGCATAAGGCACTGGGTTCGATCCTCAGCACCACATAAAAATAAAATAAAGATATTCTGTCACCTACAACTAAAAAATAAACATTAAAAAAAAAAAAATAAAGTTACTGCAGGGAGAATCCCTTCCAGACGAGACTTGAGAGGTGTCTGCAGAGACTCTTGCTGAGTCAGAATTTAGTGGGAAACATCATATGCTTTTGGTGGAGACGCCACAAATACAGATTTTGGTGGCTGTTTGTGGGAGGTGTAGACAGTGCTGATTCCAGGAGGAAGCCCAGTGGAGATGGCTGCGGGGGAGGTGCTGGCTGCCGGGCCGTGTTCCACACACAACACGCCCTTCACACAGCACCTAATGGCCGTCCTGTGGCAGTGGAGTCATCAAGTTGTTTCTTACTAAGCCCTTATAATACAGACCAAGAGCTTGCTGCCCAGCCTACACGGAGCCAGTACTGTGGCACCAGAAAGACAGAAAACCTTGTATTGAGGGCCACCCATTAGGGACAGAGTATAAACGCTCAGATCTGTCTCCCCAACCAGTTGGGAACTGAGGAGGTTCTAGGAAGGAGTAGGGGGGAACTGCTTGTGCTTGGAGGGCAAGAGAGGGAAGTTTTGGGGTTCTCCTGCACAGAAATAGACTGTTGCCCTTCCGCTTGACAGATCGCAGGATTCTTTTGGGGCGAGTTACCATGTTCTGCACGGCAGATTCTCAGCTTCTGATGTCTAAAGGTCATTGACCAGAGGAGCAGGCTTCTGCTCACGTCCATTCTAGAAAAGCTTGTTTCAAATCAAACTTGGAGGCCTTTCCTGAAAAACAGCTTAAGGACTTGGTTATCTAAGCAAGTGTATGGCCTGACCCAACTTCACTTATACTGTTAGGACTGAGCAATTAAAGGGTTTCTTTTTTTTTTTTTTAATTTTTTTTTTTAGTTGTAGATGGACACAATGTCTTTATTTTATTGGTTTGTATGTGGTGCTGAGGATCGAACCCAGGGCCTCACGCACACGAGGCAAGCGCTCTACCGCTGAGCTACAATCCCAGCCCCTCTTTTTTTTTTTTAGTATTTTTTTAGCTGTTGATGGATCTTTATTTTATTCATTTATTATTTATATGTGGCGCGGAGGATCGAACCCAGTGCCTCACGCATGCGAGGCAAGCGCTCTACCCCTGAGCCACAGCCCCAGCCCCTTAAAGGGTTTCTTTTCATTCTTTTTTTCTTTGAATTTCTAACATTCTGTATTTTCAATTCTCTTGCATTTAAAACCCCTGTGAGAGAATCCTTGTTCTATTTCCATGAAGCAAGGAAATCATACTCTAATGCTGATGAGAAGTATCTTAGTCCACTTTCCGGTACCCTAACAAAATCCCTGAGGCTGAGTACTGTGTCAAGCAAAAAGATTTGCTGAGCTCACAGCCTTGGAATTTGAAAGGCATGGCACGTCTGGAAAGGACCTTGTGGCACATGGCACCACAATGGCAGGAGTGTGGGAGAAACAGAGACCTTAGGGAGACTGGAAGCCAGACAGGGGACCAGCTGGGGTGTGGCCCAGGGCAAGGGCACTTGCCAGCATGTGTGAGGCCCTGGGTTTGATCTGGAGCACTACAGGAAGGTGGGGAGGGGGTCAGGCTGCTCTTCTTTTTTTTTTTTTTTTTTTTTTTTTGGTACCGGGGATTGAACTCAGGGGCACTCGACCACTGAGCCACATCCTCAGCCCTATTTTGTGTTTTATGTAGAGACAGGGTCTCACTGAGTTGCTTAGTGCCTCGCTATTGCTGAGGCTGGCTTTGAACTCGTGATTCTCCTGTCTCAGCCTCCCTAAGTGCTGGGATTACAAGCGTGAGCCACCGCGCCCGGCTCAGGCTGCTCTTCTTGGGAGGAGGATTAATCTCTCTGAGGATGGCACCTCATGAGCTAATCACCTTCAGGAGGCCCCACCCTGTGAAGGCCCCACCCCCTCAACAGCACCACACCGTGGACCAAGCTTCCAACATGTGAACCCTCGGGGACTCACTGAAAGCATTGCTGAGCCTCAGCCCAGAGTCTCTCAAAGTGTTTGACTTACTTTCTTTTTTCTTTTTTTTGATACTGGGGATTGAACCCAGGGGTGCTTTACCACTGAACTACATCCTCACCCTTTTCAATTTGTATTTTCAGACAAGGTCTCTCTAACCTGCTCAGCGCCTCTGTAAATTGTGAAGGCTGGCCTCAAACTTGTGACCCTCTTGCCTCAACCTCCCTAGTCACTAGAAGTACAGGTGTGCCTCCTCACACCTGGCACAAATCCTTGACTTAAAATAATCTGTGGAGTTAAGTCTATTTCATTTCTTATTTATAGTTTCCTATAGTTTTTTTTTTTAAAGGAAAAGGAAGGTTAATTGCTTTGCCAACAAAGGAGAAAGACAGGAGACTCCTGTCCCAGAGGCTGTGATTCTGCCCATCAGCAGGAACAGGTAGCTTTAAAAAGGAGACTTAAAGGCTACATTCCATCCGGTCTCTATCTGAAGTTGTAATTCACTGGTCAATTTGGGAGATAGTCACTTCTGAGACCTTCTGGTGCCATCCCCAAAGTCTGGATCCCTTCATTCCTGTGGCGGGTGTAAACTCAGGGACAGATAACTCTGCCTAGGATGGAGAAGAAAGGTAATCCTGTTTCCCTTGAGATTAGGTCCAATTTTTTTATCAATAGGATTATACAATTCAAAAGAACAGAGCGCAGGTTGAATACTACATGGATGGCAGGAGATTGCAGAGTGTGATAAAGAAAGAGTTGATGAAAAATGTGTCTCTTCCGGTGTCCAGGCTTTTCTTCAAAGGGACATTATTTTGAAGGGGAAAAGAAATTCTTGATATGCTCTAACACAGGATTGTAGCATTTGCCATGACTGTTCTCGAAAAAGATTCCATCCTTTCAGAACTCAGTGTTTTCTGGGACGTTATTGAGGATTCTGGCAGGATGGGAGAGTCGGAATCCAGTGTCCCATTGAAAAGAGGAACAAAATTTGGCAACGATGTTCCTTTTGGTCATGGACACCATTGTCAGACGTCACTGACCAAGACGTGCAGTGACCTCCTGAGGGCAGGGAGAGCTGCTTAGCCTCGGCGGGGATCTGAGGAGCGGCAGCCAGGGCTTCGCTTGCTGCTGGCAAGTGCTGAGGGCCCCAGCTCCTGACGCGATGTCCCCTGGGCCTCCTCACTGATGTAGGCATGAGGGGAACAGAACCAAAGCAGGAAGTGACCCCGGGAAGGACCATGTCACACAGTGTGTGGAACACAGACTGCAGCTGCAAGGGATTTTATATCAGCAAATTCAGCAAAAGAAGAAGCAGAGAGAACCGTCCCCACGGGGCGAGGGACCTCAGCAAGGAGTGAGCGCTTCACACGCCTGGAATTTATTTCAGATGAACTGGAGAGACTGTGCTAAGGAGAGGTGGGGCTCCAGGAAGGGGGGGAGCAGCATGTGGGGTGTAAGCAGGGACAAGGTGTCGCCCTAGCAGTTCACATGTGTGCAGGGGATAAGGGGAAAGCAGGTGGGCAGGAGATCACTGCAGCCTGAGGACAGCCTGACTGTGCCCTCACGGCCCTGGGAAGCTGGGCATCCTGCAGGGTGTACCCCAACTGGGCCAGGTGGATAGACCCAGAGGGCTCCACACTAATGCGCTGCCCTGGGAAGACGTTCTGGGTAATGGCCTCTCTGCAGACACAGTCCCTTGGATGCTTGAGACACTTCTCCTTGACAGCCCAGGACAGTCCTGTGAGTTAGTTTTATTGGGTCCATTTTACAGAAGAGGAAGTTGAGAAGTGAAATCACTTGCTCAAAGTTGGGCTCCTCGCTGGTAGTGGGGCTGAAACCGGGCCCCACTCCGCCCAGCGCCAGAGCAGAGCCTCCTCTCTGCTGCTCCATATCCTGTGCACTTAGAGAACTGCTGACCTAGGAATTGTCCCTGATGTCTCCCTTCCCGGGACATCCAGGTGCTCCTGGAAGCCATCACTTGCAGATCTTGATCTCTGTGTATTCTGTCCTGCTGGTGGCCCCCTGCTCTCTGCGCTCGCAGGGCGGGAGCTCCAGGAAGCTGAGGGAGGCGTAGTGCAGCTCCTGGAGCTCCAACTCCTCACCCCAGGTCAGCGTGGCCTCAGAAGGGGTGGGATCACATGGGGGGCTGTCTGACCAGGATGCATACTCGTGACCCTGAAGTGGGGCAGGAGACGGGATCACATGAGGATGACAGGGCTGGGAAAAAGCAAGGAGGATCCACAAGCCAACCTCCAAACTGAGCGTTCAGTCTCTCATGTATTCACCCCACGGAAACGGTCCGGGCTCCTCTGCTTTCATTCACCCAGTCACATTCACTCAGTGGCGTGGGATCGCGTGAACCCTGGTTGTTGCCTATTTTATAAAACCTTCACAAAATCCACCAGAACACTAATGTGCCCATTTGCCAGCTGGAGAAAATGAGGCTACATAAACATTCCCAAACACAACTTAATGAGTGGTCAGGCAGGATTCCTGGCCAGGTCTCTCTGAGTCTGGCGTCATGCGCCCTGTGGCAGAGCGCCCCCGTGGCAGCCCTGCATAGTGCATGGGCACCTGAGCAGGCACCCTCCACGACCTCGCCCAGTTTGCAATGGGGAAGGACAAGCGGACATTGCAGTGACCATCTTGAAGATGCTGACAAACAGCCAATGTGATGAGAGGCACAAGAATGGGTGGTGCCCAGCAGCAGGCCTCCGCACAGACCCGGATGCTCTCACGGCCCAAGCAGCATTTCTGAGGTCAGGCATGCACAGGGAACTGGGCATCATGCCATGAGCCCAAGAGACAAAGGCTACTATGCCTTGAGACTCATCTTGCCCAAAGAAAGGGTGGACCCTTTGCACCCAGCTCCTGAGAGGGATTATCTACCTTCAGGCCCCACATGAAGGATCTGTGTTCCCCTGGGAACCACAGGCCAGACTGGATAGACCTACACTTACCTATACTAATGGTGTGATTTATGGTGGCCACCTAGGGTCATATGGCATCAGTTTGATCTTTGGAGGAGCTAGATACCAGGTGACTGAGGCCAGCAACATAGGTGCCACATGTCAATGTGACCATCCCCAATAGAGCCTTGGATGCCAAGGCTGGGGTGGAACTCCTGCTGGGCAACACTGCCACAAGCTGTCAGGTACTGGCCACTGAGGAGACTCCACGGGGACAAGACCACTGACAACTCCCCCCACCCCTGGCCTCTGCCTCACAGCTAGTATCAGGGGTGAAGATGGGTTTGGGCCACCCTGAGGCTTCTAGCAGATGGTGGGGATCTCTGGGGTATTCTGTCCTGCTGAGGCGTGAGGAGAGAGGGAGGGGGTGGAGGGTTCAGAGAGGAACAAAGAGATGAGTGAGGGGCTGGGAGCTGTGCCTGGGCCATGGGTGTCCGATCTGGGTGGCCATGGCCATGGCAGCACAGAAGGGGCTTGGCTGGGGGGGTTCCGGAACTGGGGGCTGTGTTGGTAGGAACCCAGGGGCAAAGCCTATTTGGGCATAATGAGTCCCCAAGCTGTCCAGAGGGATTGGCCCTGGCAACCTGGGGGGGTGGGGGGCTGGAGGACAGTGGGCTCCTTCCTCACTCACCTCGCAGACAGGGGCCAGGCCAGTGAGGGCGTCCCTCGCAGTGCCTGTTGTGTTGACAGCTTTCTTCCCGTGGGTCTTCATCCTGAAGGAGGAAACTGGGACCTCTCAGCCACCTGCGGGCTCGGACCTTGGGGTGGGACTTCTGTGGACCCTGCTAAAATGGCCTAGAGGGCCTACCGCAGCCCAGAAGTCAGGGGGCTGTGTCTCACTGGGTGACTCCTGGGATGATGGGCAGGGCTCAGACTCCTGCTCCAACCCTTCTGCCCAAGGCCCATCTCACCAGCATTGCCCTGGCAGAGCCCCCCAGCAGGGCCTGTGGGGACACACACTCCCACCGCACCTGGTGTCCTGCCCAGGAAGAACACTAACCAGAAGATGACGCAGGTGCAGAGGGAGAGCAGAGCAGCCCCAGCAGCCGCCCCCAGTGTCCCCAGAAGGGCTCCTTTCCTGAGCGCTGGCTTCCCTGTAGGCAAGTGGGGCTTATGGTGATGCCCCGTGAGCCCCAGGACCCCACTGCCCTCCCCTACACACCTGGAGCTCTCAAGCCCTTCATCCTCCACAGCCAAAGAACAGGGCCTCCATCCACTCCTTCCGTCCAGCCTCAGCCCATCAGCCCCAAGCCCTGTGCTTGGCCATTCCTCAGATCCACCTCCCTAAACCTGGGCCCCCACAGTCCCCCTGACCTGGTAGCAGCAGGACGGAGGCGCTCTGGGTGCCGTGGACGTTCAGGGCCTCACAACTGAGCCTGAGGCTGGAGCTGAGGCCCCCGTGGAGGCTCAGGGAGCTGTTGGCCCAGGGCCCCACTGAGCTGGAGGTGACCCCGAGGGAGGCATTGCTGCTGTTCCCCTCCAGCAGCCCCTCCCCCAGCCTCCAGTGCAGGGAGGGGGCCGGCCAGGCGCGGGAGGAGCAGCTGCAGTGCAGAGCCTCAGCCTCCCAGGAGCAGGAGGGTCCCTGCAGCCGTGGGGTGGCTGTGAAGCGGGAGGACAAAGGTCAGCAGGTGCCACCTTGTCCCAGCCCCAGGGGTGGCGTCCCCCTGCCGCCACTCACAGTGCACAGAGAGGTTCAGGGAGATGTGCTGGGAGCCTAGCAGGCTGTGGGCATGGCAGGCGAATTCTCCTTCATGCTCTGTCTGCACCCAGGGCAGCTCCAGGACCCCAGGGTCTGAGTGCCACTCCGGGCTCAGGGTCTGCGTCCCCCAGGTCCAGCTGAGCCTGGCTGGGGGATTGCTGTGGGCAACACAGACCAGGCGCAGGCTTTGGCCCTCCAGGACTGGGAGGGACGTGCAGTTCCTGATGACTTCCAGGACTAGGGAAGGGAAGAGGCAGAGCTGACCTGTGGCTCAGTCACCTGGTCCCATAACGGGGCACGGAGAAGCCCTGCTTCCTCTCTCCTTCCTACCTGTCCTATTTTCTTGGGAAACTGTCACTCTCAGGTCCTCTGGAGGATCTGCAGTGGAGACAGGGAACCAGCTCCAGATGGGCCAGGGCTTCCCACTGAGCAGAGGCTCTAGCCCAGGAGACTGAGGTGGTGGAGGGCAGAATCACTGGGCACTGACTGCCCCGTGGTCTAGCAGATAGAAGCCTGGTGCCAGCGTCCTGGGGTTCCAGGCTCCCCAGAGCTCTGGGCCCCTGCCGTGGCCCCTGTCCCTCCTCTCCTCCCCTCCCAGACCCAGGCCCTCCTGGCCACACTCACACTGCACAGAGAGTTCCAGGGTGCCCTGCTGGGCGCCCAGCCTGTTCTCTGCTCTGCAGGTGTAGCGCCCCGAATCCCCAGCCTTCACCGCGGGCAGCTCCAGTTCCAGGGTTCTGGGGCCTGAGGGGCAGGACCAGGAGAGGACTCTGTCCTCCAGGACCCAGCTCAGAGTGGCAGGGGGATGGCTGTCAGCAGCACAGAGGAGCCCCAGGAACTGGCCTTTCTGGACTTCCAGATATGAGACGTTTCCCTGGGACTCTGGGGCTGCAGAGAGACAGACAGAGGCACACAGAGCTAAGCCTGGCCTAGGGTCCTGACGCCCTGCTCCTCCCTCTTTCAAAGCAGCTTTGTCCAGTGGTAATCCACATGCCACACAGTGGCACCAGAGCAGGTCAACAGTCCCACAGCTCTCGTGTGTTCAGAACATGCCTCTGCCACAATGCTGGAGCATTCCCGCCACCCCAGAAGAAACCTGCTGCCCCAGCCCTTGCCCAGCCCTGCCATCCCCAGCCTAGATACCCAAACCCACTGCCTGTGCATTTGCCTTCGCAGGACTTTACATATCCACAGAATCCTGTGTGTGTAGGGGACTGTGTCTGGCTTCTCTCCGTCAGTGCCATGTCTCTGGGGGCTCATGTACAGCGCCTGCCAGAGCTTGGCTGTCTTTTTAGGGCTGTGTTCTATTCCACCATTTGAATCCACCACATTTTGTGCATGCATCCGTCAGTCAATTGACACCTGGGTTGTTCCTTGAGTTCTCTGAGGCCTTGATCCTTGTCCACATTAACCACCCAACACTCTCGAGCCTGTTTATTGGTCAAGTATCCAAAATCCCATCACCAGCCCTCCAAGGCTCTGGGAGAGCTGATCTCTACCTCCTCCTCTCTCTGCCCCCAGGCTGATGTACCACTCATGGAGGAGAAGGGGCTGTTGAGACTCTGTCCCACAGTAACCCCTGACTACTGTTCTTCTAGTCAGAGGCGACTGAGCGCCGGTTCTGGGGTGTTCTTCCAGAGCTCTTTGTTTTTATTCCAGTAATTAGCATGAACGAGCCCCTTTATTTTTTCCAGACACGTTCTCCCTTAGTTACCCAGGTAGCCTCGAACTCGCAATCCTCCTGCCTCAGTCTCTGAGCTGCTAGGATTGTAGGCGTGCGTCGCTGCACTCGGCTCCAAAGATATTCTACAGCAGCACTTTCTAGGGGTGTGGTGGAGGGTCCTTCCTGTTTTTGCTCCTGGATATAACACCTAGAGTCCCACTACCCAAGGGCAGTCTTTCAATCCTGTCTGGACCTCCTGAGGCAGCTTGTGGAGATTTCGCAAGAGCCCCAGGCAGTGTGGTACAGGTTCACAGGGACATGTTCCCAGAGGCATAATCAGGAAACTAACCCTTGTGCCCAGCAACAGTGGACTGGGCTAGTGAATTATGGCACCTGTACACAGCAGAGTGACCACAGGCAAGGACATGCAGTAATGACCACCATGGGCTATGTGGATGGACCTCAAGAACACAAGATGGGGCCACGTGGAGAGAGTCAAGGCACTTAGGACCCTGCAGCTCCACCCCAGCCATGGACCCACAGAACTGAAGTGGAGACTCAAGTGGACGCTTGTACAGGAACGTTCAGAGCAGCATAAGGTTGAACCAGGCCTGGAGACCCTGAGCTGACGAATGGTAAGGCCAGGGTGCTCCTTCAGGACAAGGGGACATTCTCCAGCTATGGGGAGGAGAGAGGTCCTGGCCCGGGGTAGGGAACCTCAAGGCCACATGACAAGCCACATACAAGGGGGCTGCACTCTGTGACTGCCTTTAGAGGGAGGGTTCCCAAGAAGCAGATCCATAGGGACAAGGGACAACGAGCCGCTGTCAGGCCTGGAAGGGACAACTGGGATTGTGGGCCCGGCACAAGGGTCCCTGTGCCATGGAGAGTATGCTCTGGGCCTGGAGGGGCTACACTGTGAGTGCACCAAAGGCCACCGCCATGCTCACGCTAGGAGGTCAGTGCTGGGTCGCACGACTCTCACCTCCGTCTGCTCGAAGGAGTCAAGGTCAGACAGTAGCACACATGTTTCCGTCACGTTTACTTAAACCGCGGAAGAAAAGCAAGGCCTACTAAACGCGGTGGGGGATTCATATTTGGTAAAACTATGAGAAAATACAGGGACCGCCAGAGACAAGCAGCGGCCTGGGTCCTCGAGGCGAAGGCAGCAGGTGAACACAGGGGCCTTCGGGAACCTCCTGGGGCCTGTGTTCCTCGCCTACCCACGTGGGCAGGGTCAAGGTGTTTGTTTTGTGAGATTCCTTCTAACTGCACTTGGTGAATGGAAGAGCCGTGGTTTGGTCCAGAGGAGAGATGCCTCCCCACACCCGCCCAGGCCTCCCTGGTGTGGCTGCTGCAGGGCTAGGCTCCCTGCTGGCAGACACCTGCCCCCGCCCAGCCCCAGAGGGATGTCCTGCCTACCTAGGCCACCTGCTCTGGGGACGCTGATGGTCAGGTTCTGAGGAGCATCTGGAAATTGAGACTCCATGAGGGCTGGAGGCACAGCTGTCCTGCACTTCTCCCCACCACCCCAGGAGCCGCCAGAACAAAACAGGAAGCGGCACCCAAGAGGCCAGTGTCCTCCCTGTGTCCCCTGCGGGCCTGTGGCTCAGCAGCCCCTCTCAGTCTGTCCCATCTGCTCTGACTCTCCACAGCTGTGACCCAGCCACCTCCCAGACGTCCCTCCTTCTGGCCCATCGCCTTGGGGGTTAGGGTTTCCCATATCAACACAGGGGACACAGACACTCAGACCATGACATTCTCCCATCCCTCTGCCCCAGCAGAGCAGCCCAGTGCCCTGGTGTAGCACTCACAGGACACGCTGAGCTGGACAGTTGTTTCCGAGGACACACCAGCCCTGGGAAAGGTCACCCGGCAGGTGAGGTGGCTGCCATGGTCTTGAGGGTAGGGTGTGAGCAGGATCTCCGAGGTGGTGGAGGGCTCTGGGCCTGACCCCAGTGATCTCAGGGCAGCCCCAGCCCAAGAGATATTGGGGGCCATGGGCCAGTCACAGGTCCCAGGCATGGAGCATGTCACGTGACTGAGGTGGCCCGACTGCAGGGGCTCCTGGATGTGGATGTCTGGGGTTTGGGTCAACCCTGGGGAGGAGAGAGGGACAGAGCAGACCCAAGAGGGGACCTGTATGTGCCTCTGATACCCCAATCCTAAACCACCTGGGCTCCAATGTCACCCTCAAGACCAGGGGTTTCTCCCGGACCCTGTCAACCCTCCCTACCCATGTGTGCCGTTGGTTCCTGGTTACTTGTCCTTACCTGTGACAATCAGGGTGAGCAGGTTACTTTTGTAATTGTATTTCATAGCTCCGTTCTCTATCCGAAAATAGTACCTTCCGCTGTCGGCCTTCTTGACGTCCGAGATGCTCAGGGAGCAGTTGTTGGCCTGGGGGTCTCCGACAAGGCGGAAATGAAGTTTGTTCTTCATTTTTGCTTCCTTGTCTGGGTTGTTTGTGGCCACAAGATCATCGTTTTTGGAATTCTCCTTTTTCCAGTAGCCGTAGATGGGTGTGGAGTGGTTCCGAGCAGCCTTAGGGCAGGAGAAAGTGCAGGGCACGAACACACACAGGCCCTCCTGCACTTTCACCACCTCCTGCACCTGCAGCCAGTAAGACGGATCCTTCTGCAGGGACCCTGGGGGGACACAGAGGCTCAGCTGCAGTCCCAGCGCCCACCTGGGATCCCTAGCCCTCAACCCACTCACCCGCCCACAACTGGAACAGCAGCAGGGTCAGCAGCAGCATCTCGGGGCTTGAAGGCCTGTCCAGTCCTAGGATCCTCTGGCCTCTGGCTCTGTCCCTCTGAGAGGACACTCCCTCAGGAGGCCGGGGGCGGGGGGTGGGCCACTGACTGCCACAGAAGAGGAACCTCAGGAACACGTGCTCTGGTTTCACAGTCTCCTTTCATAAAGGTGGACTGAACCGCAGCGGGCATGAGGGCCTTGCCTCAAGCGGGAAGGAGACACCCAGCCTCTGCCTCAGGCAGGAGTTCCTGCTGCACAGGGGGTACATCGTGTGGCGGCCCCAGGTACAGCAATGAGGGCTGCCTCACTCACTCGCTACCCAGGCAGACCTCTGCTCCACGCAGGCAAAGAGTAGAACATGGTCCCCAGCTCCTGCTGTAGGGGCTCCCCTTCTCTGACTTCAGCCCAGGCCCCCCATCTTGCATGCTCCCCAAGGGCCTTGGCTTCCCTGCCTATTTGGGGATATTTTAGGATGCTGCTGCTTTGAGTTTGCTTTTAGTTTGTGAGGTGCTTGTGTTGGAACCCCAGGCCTATTCTACCACTGTGCTACGTTCCTCGCCGTTGCTGAGGCTGGCTTTGAACTCGCGATTCTCCTGTCTCAGCCTCCCTAAATGCTGGGATTACAGGCTTGCGCCACCGCGCCCGGCTGTGTTTTTGTTTTGAGCACAGGTAGCCCTTCAACTTCAGGGCACCACCACCACTGCCCTTCAAATTTCTCTTCACCTCTTTTGCTGAGGAACTTGACTTCCCCAGTGACAGGAGGCTTTAGGAACCTTCCCGTCCCCAGAACTTTCTAGTAGCCCAGCTGTGCCACATCAAGGATGGGAGCTGCTCCAGCCTGTGTCAACCATAATGTACCCAGGTCCACTCTGCCTGCCGAGGCCCACGAGTTATCAAGGCTGGTTGCTGGTTCCTGTCAGAGTGGAGATGCCTCACACCAATGTTCCCAAAGTCGCCAGGGTGATATTTTTCCAGTCGATCCTGGCTACTTCTGGTGCCACTGTGTCCACCGCTCATGGGGCTCTGAAATTGTGTCTTCCACAGCCTGGATGGCTTGTCGTGGCTAAGACTGGACAGCACAATGGGAACCCGAGACCTCACGGGTGCTCCACTGCTATCACTCCCCAGCCCCCTCCGGAGATTCTTTTTTTTTTTTTTTTGGTACCAGGGATTGAACGCAGGGGCATGATAACCAGAGCCAATAACAATGTCTGCATATTTGAAAATTGCTGAAACTAGATTTTAAATGTTCTCACTTTAAAAAAATCGTATGTGAGGTGATAGATATACTAATTAGCTAGATTTAGTTATTCTTCTTCATACACATTTGTTAAAGCACCTGACAATGTACCACATAAATATATAGTTACTCTTTGTCAATTAAAAACAAAATTGAAATGGATATAACATACAATTTGCCATCTTACCATTTTGAAATGGACAGTTCACTGGCACTATGCACTGCTATCTAGTTGAAGAACTTTCTATTACCCCTAAAGAACGTGTAGTGGAGCTGGGATCGTAGCTCAGCGGTAGAGCGCTTGCCTTGCATAAGTAAGGCCCTGGGTTCGATCCTCAGCACCACGTACAAAGCAATAAAATAAAGACATTGTGTCCATCTACAACTAAAAAAAATTAAAAAAAAAAAAGAACATGTAGTACTTGTTAAGTGGCCACTTCTCCTCTAGACAGACAACACGTAATCTATTCCTGTCTC
>CM053414.1:48143018-48252707 GCA_028644305.1 Xerus rutilus
TAAATTCTTTTTTTTTTTTTTTTTTTTTTTTTTAAATATTTATTTTTTTTTAGTTGTAGGTAACAGAATATCTTTATTTTATTTTTATGTGGTGCTGAGGATCGAACCCAGTGCCTCACGCGTGCTAGGCGAACACGCTACCACTGCGCCACAATCCCAGCCCCCTGTCTAAATTCTTAATAATACTTGTTGCCATCTTTTTTTTAATAGAGCCACCTTTGTGAATGTGAAGTGATATCCTGTTGTGGTGGTGGTGGTTTGTTTGTTTTTTATTTTTTGTACTAGGAATTGAACTCAGGGGCACTCAACCCTCAACCACTGAGCCACATTCCCAGCCCTTTTTTGTATTTTATTTAGAGAGAGGATCTCACTGAGAGTTGCTTAGGGCCTTGCTAAGTTGCTGAGGCTGGCTTTGAACTCATCATCCACCTGCCTCAGCCTCCCCAGCTGCTGGGATTACAGATATGCCCCACTGCGCCTGGCTTTCTGTTGTGGTTTTGATTTGTTTTCCAGGTGGCTAATGATGTGGAGCATCTTATCACATGCTCATCAGCCATTTGTATATTTCTTTGGGCATCCTGTGTTTTCCTGTCCCCAAGGCAGTAGGCCCTTGCCCATCTGAGCTTTTGCTTAAAATGACATAGTTGACCTAACTTAGATTTGGATTGCCTTTCCTCCACTTTCTATGATCCTCCCTTCATGCATCCCCCAGGGAAAGTTAATCTCCACCACTCCCTGAGTTTCCAGTAGGTTTTAACCAAAACTCTTAAAGTATCCAACGTATTGTCTTGTAGTTTACCTCTTTGTCTCTTACCTCCAGTAATTTTGGATTATTTGAAGACAGGGACCTTGTCTTATTTATCCTGCCTGGACACTTAGGTTGACATTGAGGAAGGTACTTAATTCTAAAAGGACATGCTAATGGTGCTGACCTCATGGGAGAGAGGTTGAGAAATAAATGAGCTAGTCACTAAAGCTTTTAGCAGTTCTTGGCACAAAGCAAGCTCTGGAACTGTGTTTTACTGAGCAGCATTTACTGAGTGCCCACAGGGGAATAACAAACAAAAAATAAACAAGATCTGAAAGGTAAGGAGTTGTGTTTCATGTAACCCCTGAGTCCTAAGGATAAACGGTGACACTTATTCAGGAGTGTTGGGGGTTGAGGAGGATTTCAGTTTTGCACAGGTTTACAGTGAGACAAAGACCTCACAGTCATATTTCAACCATAGCCTGAAGGAAGTGAGGGTGTCCTCTTCAGGGAAAGTAGCATTCCAGGGGTAAGGAACCACAGGTACAAGCCTTCTGGGGCAGAAGTGGTTTGAGCAAGTCCAAAGTACAAGCGGGAAACCTTGAGCTAGAGTAGAGTGAAGGAGGCAAAGGCAGCATAGTGGATGAGGGCACCTTATATTTATGTGCAAGTTCACCTTTGAAGACCTGTTTTCAGTCCTGGTATCTTTTCCTTTAATCACAATTAACACTGTTTCTTGAGGAGTAGCCATGCCGTATTAAGGGTGGTTGTGGGGTGGGGGTACTGGGTGCTGGGGATTGAACCCAGGGGCACTTAACCACTGAGCCACACCCCAGCCCTTTTTTGTATTTTATTTAGAGACAGAGTCTCATGAGTTGCTTAGTACCTCACTAAATTGCTCAGATTGGCTTTGAACTTCTGATCCTCCTGCCTCAGCCTCCCAAGCACTGGGATTACAGGCATGCGCCACTGTGCCTGGTTGCTATATTGTGTTTTTTTTGTCTTTTTTTTTAATTTTTTTTTTAGTTGTTAATGGATCTTTATTTTATTTGTTTATTATTTATATGTGGTGCTGAGGATCCAACACAGTGCCTCACGCATGCTGGGCAAGCGCTCTACCACTGAGCTACAGTCCCAGCCCTGCCATATTGTTTTTATTAACCCAGCACAGGGCTGATCTTGTCCCAAGTCTAAATGGATGTTTCTTGAATGAATGAGTTATATTTGTGAATTATATAATACATGCCAGCACATGGTGGGTGCCAAATGGTTAGTGCCTTTTATCATTATTTTTGGTAAATGCAACTGATTGAGATTGGATATTTTGTAATTTCAGGTGCTGGCTGGTTGGAGGGAAATGTTTCTCTCAGGCACTACTCATTAGAATGGACAGGTACAGGCAGGTTGGAGGGCAGTTTGATAGTCCCTGGGAAACTCAGAATGTAGGTAGCATGCTAGCAGTTCTGCTTCTTGGGATCTGCTCTGGGAAAACATCCTTAGCCTGTGCCAAAGAAGGTGTGAACAGGATGCTTATTGCAGCATTGTTTGCCATGAAGAACAATTGGAAGTTCCTAAATTTCTATCATAAAGGAATAGATAAAATGTGATATATCTCTACCATAGACTGATTGACAACAGTTAGAAGGAATGAAAAACAAACTGTAGAATGATCCTTACAATATGACAACCTACGTATTAGCAAAGACACAACATTCTGGCTGTGTGCACACAGATAAACAGATGAAGGGTACACAGCAGGTTTTTTGTCTATTACCAGAGATCGAGCCCAGCAGTGCTTAACCACTGAGCCACATCCCCAGCCTGTTTTTATTTTTTTATTTTGAGACACGGTCTTGCTTTAAACTTGCAATTCTCCTGCCTCAGTCTTCCAAACTGTTGGGATTATAGGCATGTGCCACCATGCCCTGCTACACCACAGCTTTTTTTTTTTTTTTTTAATTTTTTCAGTTGTTGATGGATCTGTATTTATTTATTTTTTTATTTATATGTGGAGCTGAGAATCAAATCCTGTGCCTCACACATGCTAGGCAAGCACTCTACCACCAAATCACAACCCCAGCCCTGCAGCTTTTTTTTTTTTTAGTTGTAGATGAACACAGTACCTCCATTTTATTTTTATGTGGTGCTGAGGATTGAACTCAGTGCCTCACAAGTTCAAGGCAAGCAGCCTATTGCTGAGCCACAAACCCAACCCCTACACAACAGCTTTTTAACAGGGGTTACCTTACAGATGTTGTGGACTAAAGTGTAAGGTAGTGTTCAAGGGAGGTTTAGTTTTATCAGTGATGACTCCAAAAAAAATATGTCTAAAGAAAGGACTGTATTGTTTATATAGTTAATATTTAAATGTTAAAAATGCAGTGGAGGGAGGGCTGGGGCTGTAGCTCAGTGGTAGAGTGCTTGCCTAGCATGCGTGAAGCACTGGGTTCGATCCTCAGCACCACATATAAATAATAAATGAATAAAATAAAGATCCATCAACAACTAAAAAAAAAAATTAAAAAAAAAATAAATGCAGTGGGGGGCTGGGGTTGTGGCTCAGTGGTAGAGCGCTTTGCCTAGCATGGAGGCACTGGGTTCGATTCTCAGCACCACGTATAAATAAATAAAATAAAGCCGGGCGCGGTGGCGCAAGCCTGTAATCCCAGCACTTAGGGAGGCTGAGACAGGAGAATCGCGAGTTCAAAGCCAGCCTCAGCAACAGCGAGGCACTAAGCAACTCAGTGAGACCCTGTCTCTACATAAAACACAAAATAGGGCTGGGGATGTGGCTCAGTGGTTGAATGCCCCTGAATTTGATCCCTAGTAACAAAATAAATAAATAAAGATCCATCAACAACCAAAAAAAAATATTTAAAAAAAAATGCAGTGGGGTGGAATTTTTTCAGAATGGTAAAGAAAATTCTTAGCAAAAAGGTAGGGGTCCCGGTACCACAGCATTCCTCAGATCTCTTCCAGTGCTATTATTTTACATTAAGAGCAATGGTTCTAGACTCCTTAGGAGCCAGCACTCCTTAGCTGAGCCAGGGCCCAGCTACTTGGGAGGCTGAGACAAGGAGGATCATTTGAGCCCAGGAATTCAAGACCAGCTTTTGCAACATAGTGAGACCCTCTTTTAAAAAAAAAAAAAAAAAGGCCAGGCACCGTGGCGCTTGCACCTCAGGAGGCTAAGTCAGGAAGATCTCAAGTTTAAAGCCAGCCTCAGCAAAAGTGAGGCACTAAGCAACTCAGTGAGACCCTATCTCTAAATAAAATACAAAGTAGGGCTGGGGATCTGGCTCAGTTGTCAAGTGCCCCTGAGTTCAATCCCTAGTACCTCCTTAAAAATAAATTCTTCCTTAAGATCTACTCCTTTGATTGTTTCCTGTCTTCTACACCATGCATGTCTAAGCTGATTAGTGTTCCATGGGGGAAACTGCTATTTGTCCCACCACCTGAGCTCCTTGGGTGTGGTTGGGCCTCAGGAGTAGGAAACAAAATGTAATTGCTAATTAGTTGTGACTTTCTTGGGAAATAATATTTTTCAAGGGAAGAACAGAAGATTGAAAACCTTGAAGAATCCAGGAGTCATTTAGATACCACCCTGTGTAGCAAGTGACAGACACAGGGTTTGGGAGCCTCAGACCCCTCTAGGCCTCTCTAAGAGCCTCAATTTCCTTATCTATCCAATGAGGAGAATAAGTCTGCTAAGATACATTAAATGAAGAAAGAACAATGCATGTAGTATGCTGTCTCTTAGGTATAGAAAATACAAACTGCAAATTTGCTTAAGTGCACAGAAAACCTCTAGAAAGAGGCACGAGTAACAACTTGTCTCCAGGAGTAAGAACCAGGTGCCTTGGGACAGGGGACCAAAGTATTTATTCCTTTTTGTACCTTTTTTTTTTTTTTTTTTTGGGGTACCAGGTATTGAACTCAGGGGCGTTCAACCACTGAGCCACATCCCCAGCCCTATTTTAAGTTTTATGTAGAGACAGGGTCTCACTGAGTTGCTTAGCGCCTCGCCATTGCTGAGGCTGGCTTTGAACTCGCAATTCTCCTGTCTCAGCCTCCCTAAGTGCTGGGATTACAAGTGTGAGCCACCACGCCCGGCTCCTTTTTGTACCTTTTTTTCAGAGAACTACGAGAATATAAGAGCACCTGCTCACAAAATAAATTTGTCTTTTTTTTTTTTTTTTTAAATGTTAGATAGGTAAGGTGTGCATGTTATGACAAGTTTAAAGGAGGCACATCTCAACAGTGTGAACACTCAGCCATCATGCTTATGAACTGAAAAGATCAAGTTTGTCGTTTGTGTTAAAGCCCACCAGTATGTCATTGGGGTTGTTGGGAAATGAGACAGGTGTGGTGAGGCCCTGTGGCTGGTAGTGTATAGGAACACATGAACATTTGAATGATAAGTGTCTGAACATGCACTGAAGATTCTTGTGATTCTTTTTGGGAGAAAAGATAAAGCACTGTAGATCGGATCTATGCAGGGAAGCTTCCTACTGCCCCATCATCTGAGAAGCAGACAGACACCTGTTCTCTGTCTGTACAGGCCTCTAATCCTTAATGCAAGTATATGTACCTGGGAGGTTGAAAGGCCTCAGGAAGGAATGGACTGGATGAAGTTAGTACCAAATCCCAGGTGACCTAAGGAGATTAGAGAGGGTAGTTGGAAAACCATGAAGCTTCTCTGTTCCATCTACCCTTCCCTCCACCCACCCACCTTGCACTGTAGAAGAGGAATGTCTTTAGTGTGCCTGGGGGGTAGTCTGAGGTCTTAACAAGGTGCTTGCTTGTCCATCCTTTAGTTTCCCTGTCCATCCTTTAGTTTAGAGCTGATCTGTTCCCTGAGGGTTTTCTTTGACATGAGGGAGAGGGGAAGCTAACTGATTCAAGGGATGTTTAAGATAAACGGACATCAAGTCCTGTTTGATGTGTTGGGTTTGCTGGCTGTTGATGCTGCCCAGTGAATATGCTCAAATGGACAAAAGATGGATTTTGGACAGGAAATCCCTGCAGAAACACAGGTAGCAAAGGTGCAGGCCCAACACCACTGTGGCAAGGCAAGTAAGAGAAGGTGGTGCCCAAGAGTGAGTGTTTATTTTTTATTTTGAGACAGGGTCTCACTAAGTTGTCCATGCTGACCTCAAACTTGTGATCCTTCTGTCTCAGCCTCCTCGGTAGCTGGGATTACTCTTCTATTTTTTTTTTTTTTTTTTGGTAGTGAGGTTTGAACCCAGCAGCGCTTAACCACTGAGCCACATCCTATCCCCAGCCCTTTTTAAAATTTTATTTAGAGATAGGGCCTTGCTAAGTTGCTGAGGCTGGCTTTGAACTCACAGTCCTCCTGCCTCAGCCTTGAGCTGCTGGGATTGTAGGCATGCACCACTGTACCCAGCTCTAGCCCCTTTGTTGACTCTAATTCTAGATCTTTCCCACTATCCTCTTTCCCAGTTTCCTCCAGCTGTCCTCACAGACTTAATGGTTTAAAGCAACACACATTTATTCTTATATAGTTCTGGAGTCCAGAAATCTAAATGAGTCTACAGGGGTGCATCCCTCTGGGGGCTCTAGGAGGGTGTTCTTTTCCTTACCTTTTCCAGCTTCTCAAGGCTGTTTACTTTCCTGGCTTGTGACCTCTTCATCTCCAAAGCCAGCCTCACATCTCTCAGACATTCTTCCATAGTCATCACTCTCTCTTTCCTCTTCTGCCTCCATTCCACTGAAGGACCCATATGATTGCCTTAGGCTCTCATGGGTAATCTAGGATCCTCATCTCAAGATCTTTAATCACACCTGCCAAGTCCCTTTGGCCATGTGAGGAGCATAGTCACGGGCTCCAGGATTAGGGTATGGGCTTGTTTGGAGACCATTATTCTCTCTGCTGTCCTCCCATATTTCTAACCCTTTCTTCTTGGTCCAAGGCTAAGGTCCCACCACATTTCTTCTCAAACACAGCCCTATTCCAGACATCTAAGGAAAGGGGTTGAAGATAGGGCAAGAGGAAATCAGGAGCATCCCAGGGCTCAGTATCAGTAACACCTGCCTCCTTGGCCACATTTCCAGGCCTTAGACACCTGTTACAGCAGGTGCTTAGAAGTTTTTGTTGCATGAACAAATGTAATGGAAATTATTTATTTCTGCTCTATGACATCCCCTCAGGAACAAATCTTTTCAGGCAAGGGTGGTTACTGGAGATTAAACCCAGGAGCACTCTACCACTGAGCTATGTTCCCATGCTTTTTATTTTAAAACAGGGTCTTGCTAAGTTGCTAAGGCTGGCCTTGAACTTGGGCACATCCTGCCTCAGTCTCCCAGGTTCCTGGAATTATGGTTGTGCACTACTGTGCCCCACAGGAACAAGCCCTGTGTTGTCATCACCTTACTCAGGGTAGTGCTGAGTGAATTATAGTAAAAACAAATGCCTGTGTCAGAGCTCATGATGGCTTGCATTTGTGAGAAACTCTGCAAGTCTTGGCTGACAGTGACTTTGTTTATTGGGACAGACCCTAGAGTTTTTGTGCATGGTTTTTTGTTTTGTTTTTGTTTTTGTTTGGTACTGGGGATTGAACTCAGGGGTACTTGACCACTGAGCCACATCGCCAGCCCTTGTGTTTTATGTAGAGACAGGATCTCACTGAGTTGCTTAGCGCCTCACCATTGCTGAGGCTAGCTTTGAAGTCGCGATTCTCCTGCCTCAGCCTCCCTAAGTGCTGGGATTACAGGTGTGCGCCACTTTTTGTGCACATTTTTCAAATTGTGATTCTCTCACCTCTATTTTCAGAGTCCCAGGTCAGGCTTTGGGATCTCAGCCCAGACCATTACCCTTACCTTAGTCTAGTGCCCCCCTCATATCTGGCCATAATAACCTCCACCCCTTAGAAGTCCCCTGTGGCTCTCTCAACAAAGTTTGAGTTACCAGCCTAACTAACATTTGTGACTCTGCTGACTTCTTCCACATCTTGTGTAATTGTGTGTCCTCAAGACCACCCTCAGGCTCAGTGATTTTCTACAAGGATTCACCAAGCTCAGCAAAGCTGTTAAACTCATGGCCAGTTTTTTGTTTTTTGTTTTTTTGAATATTTCAGTTGTTCATGGATCTTTATTTTATTCATTTATTATTTTTATGTGGTGCTGAGGATCAAACCCAGTGCCTCACGCATGCTAGGCAAGCGCTTACCACTGAGCTACAGCTCCAGCCCCTCATGGCCAGTTTTTTATACCAAGAGGCCACAAACTAAAATCAGCAAAGGGAAGAGATTCATATATAGGTCTGGGTGAGGCCAGGCACAAGCTTCCAGGTGTCACTTCTGTTGCAGTTCATGGACAGCATTTAGTGCTCCTGGCAGCGTGTGGCAGCACACGTGGAGTACAGATGCTGCTTGACTTAACATGATGCTATGTCCTGAGAGGACCATCGTAAGTTGAAAGTGGATGGAATACGCCTAATGCCTAAGCTTCTGAACAAGCTGGTTTAGCAGCACTGCACACTTCAGGCTGCTCTCAGGATTGAAGGGTTGACTGCAAGCAGCCCATTGTTGGCTGCTGCCCAGCATCTCAAGAGAGGATTATTCCATGTGTCATTAGCCTGGGAAAAGAGCAAAAGTTGAAGTACAGTTTATGTTGAATTCATATCACTTGTACACCATTACAAAGTCAAGAAGTTGTAAATTGAACCAGGCACGGTGGTGCAGGCCTGTAATCTCAGCAACTAAGGAGGCTGAGGCAGGAGGATCACAAGTTCAAGGCCATGCTCAGTAATTCAACAAGGCCCTCAGCAACTTAGTGAGGCCCTGTCTCAAAATAAGAAATAAAAAGGGCAGATTGTAAGTTGAACCATTGTAAATTAGGGACCGTTTGTAGTGGGGTTTTTTTGTTTTTTTGTTTTTTTTAAATATTTTTTAGTTATACATGGACACAGTGTCTTTATTTTGTTTATTTATTTTTATGTGGTGCTGAGGATCGAACCCAGTGCCTCACACATGCAAGGCAAGCACTCTGCCACTGAGCCACAACTTCAGCCCCCCATTTGTAGTGTTAACCAGGGAAACTCATTGAACTTTGGTTTCCAAAGTGTCTGTGGGCAAGGAATATCTCTGTGGATAAACTTAGATATTCAGTCCTCAATGTCCACTGTAAATCATTGTTGGTATAGACTATCTGGCATGGCCTAAGGCCACAGGGGAACCAAGACATTTATCTGTCTTCCAGGGTCTTAAAGGTTCTCTCTCTCAGGAGCTGGGTAAGAGCCAGTCTACTTGGAATATTCAGGGTCTGCATAGCCCACAGCTGCCAAGTCAACCCTTCCCTGCACATCCACTGTTCCTCTAGCCACCCCAGATCCCTTCACAACCCAGAGACACCTGCTGTTTCAGGCTCTCTTATGTTTACACAGAATCCTCCCCCATCTGGTTGACCTCTCCTCCCTACCTGGCCCCTGGCTGGTCCTGACAACTCTGATTCTTCCAACACTCATACTTCTCCCTGGAACCTAGGCCAGGGTAAGAGCCTCTTCCCTGCTCCTGTGATATTTGCCCCAGCCTTGTCCCTACATGGAATCTGGTCCTGAAGCTCGCATTTGATGTATCTCTGACCACCTTGATGGCAGAAGCCACGGCTTAGCTCACAACTCTGGCCCTCATAGTCCTCCTTGATAAGGGGGACCTACCCTAAAGTTTGCTTTTATGAGTGAATAATAATGTGTCAAAAGTATGTAGAACAGGGATAGAGCAGCATGTGTGCACTATAGGAATAGATCTCTGGCTCTTGAGGTGTCAGAAACTGATGGAGCACTTAATCAGTAGGGAGCCATTACACCAGTTAAGCCCAGTTTTTTTCTCTTGTAGTCTACTAGGATTGTTGGGGTTGTTTTTTTTTTTTTGATTTGTTTGTTTGTTTGTTTTGGTGTTTTCCTCTTTGTAGTATTGAGGATAGTATGGGTGCTTTAACCCTGAACTATATCCCTAGCCACTTTTTTTTGTTTGTTTGTTTGTTTGAGACAATTGAGCTAAGTTGCCCGTACTGGCCTCAAACTTGTGATCTTTCTGCTTTAGTCTCCTGATTGGCTGGGATTACAGGCGTGTGCTATTATGTCTAGCTCTCTGTTTTTTTTTTTTTGGACCTGGGATTGTACCCAGGGGCACTCAACCACTGAGCCACATCCCCAGCCTTATTTTACATTTTATTGAGAGAGAAGGTCTCGCTGAGTTGCTTAGGGCCTCACTGAGTTGCTGAGGCTGGCCTTGAACTCGTGGTCCTCCTGCCTCAGCCTCCCTAGCCATTGAGATTACAGACATGCACCACAGCACCTGGCTCTTGTCCTTTTTTTTTTTTTTTTTTTTTAATATTTATTCTTCAGTTGTAGGTGGACAGAATATCTTTATTTTATTTTTATGTGGTGCTGAGGATCAAACCCAGTGCCTCACGTGTGCTAGGCGAGCACGCTACCACTGTGCCATAACCCCAGCCCTCTTGTAGTCTTTTAATAGTAGTAAAGAACATTTTAGGGGCTGGGGTTATGGCGCAGTGGTAGCGTGCTCGCCTAGCACACGTGAGGCACTGGGTTCGATCCTCAGCACCACATAAAAGTAAAATAAAGATTCTGTCCACCTACAACTAAAGAATAAATATTTTTTAAAAAGAAAGTAATCTTTTAAAAAAAAGAACATTTTATAAATATTCTTTTGAAAAATTTAGCTGCAGTTTATTAATAGCAAAAGCTCTCTCAGACTGAGTTCTTGAGAACTGAGATGTAAGTTTAGCCATTCAGATGTTTTTGGCTTCTAATAATAAACCCAGCTCAAGGTGGCTCAAGAGGAAGAAGGTGTAGTCTCACACAAGAAGAAGTCTGGAGCCAGGTGTGGTGGCACATGCCTGTAATCCCAGCACTTTGGGAGGCCAATACAGGAGAATCACGAGTTCAAAGCAGCCTCAGCAACGGCGAGGTACTAAGCAACTCAGTGAGACCCTGTCTCTACATAAAACACAAAATAGGGCTGGGGATGTGGCTCAGTGGTCGAGTACCCCTGAGTTCAATCCCCAGTACCAAAAAAAAGAAGAGGAAGAGGTCTGGAAGCTGAGACATCTGCCATAGCCTCTGGGGAGAGTAAAGGGACTTTTGGGGGTGAGGGTGGGGGAATACCAGATATAGAACTCAAGGGCACTTAACCACAGAGCCACATCCCCAGCCTTTTTTATTTTTGGAGATGGTCTTGCTAAGTTGCTGAGGCTGGTCTTGAACTTGGGATCCTTCTGCCTCCTCCTGAGTTGCTAGGATTACAGGCATGTACCATGGTGCCCAGCGTGAAGGAACCTTTCACAGAATTCCCTAGGAGAGCTTTGTACAAGTGACAAGGCCAGGATCCTGCCTCCAGAGTTGACTTCCTTGACCTGACAGTGTTGTATGTATTGAGTGCTCCCAAGTAGTGCCTTTGGGCAGCCAGTTGAGATTTACTGGCTTAGACCAGGCCAATCCAGCATGGTGACCCTGGGGACATCTCCCATGTGGCTGTGTGGGTAAAAATAGGAGTCTATGAGGAAAGCAAAGGATATACTAAAAGGGATGAGGACAGCTATAGTAGGTTTCTTGTGACTTCAGCTAGGAGGGGATTCTCTCTTTACACATCCAGAAATGAGAACTGGCTTGGAAAGAAGAAACAGACCCTTCTCAGTTGTGACCCTGTTTGTTCTTCACAGAGGGTAGGGATTGCTTTCGTTACCTGTGGGGGAAACTAAGGCATAGGGACCCTTGGAAGAACTAGTAAGTAGCATACACAAAATTTAAGCCTTGTTCTTTTCCTTGCGTCTGGAGACTAACTTTGTGCCTGAAAGCAGAAGGTGTCCTAGAGCTGCACTACCTTGGCTGTTTTCAGTGAAGAGAAAACAAGAATGTGAGGGTGAGGTAGCAGGAGGGGGGTTTGCCTATGGAGCCAAACATATAGGGGAGTAGGAATATAGAGGGGTGTGCAGTATGTGGCTCACTGTGGGATGAGAATTGACAGCCCATTTCTACCTCAGCCTTTACCCCCACCTGTGTGCAGGGGCCAAAATCCTGACCTCTCTCCCAGGACAGTTGTAAAGTTAGCTGAGGGCCTGGGTGAGGAAAGTGTAGCACAGTGCTGGCCACATCAGGTTGGCAGGGTTGGAAACAGCTGCCCAGAAAGCTCTAAGAATTGACATGTGCCACAGCCCAAGGACACCTGAGCAGTGTTAAACTGAATTCATACTAAACTCAAGGTCAGCCACACCCAGTGTCTTCTACAAAAGAACTTCACAGCTGGTGTTCACAGTACCTCCCAGCTCCTGTCCTCACCATCTTCCATAGGTGTCCACAGTGTAAACATGCAATTCTCCTGTCTCAGCCTCCCAAAGTGCCGGGATTACAGGCGTGCACCACTGTGCCTAGCTCCCATCATCATCAGAACATGCAGTTCTGTTCATGCCCAGTGGCCACAGTGATAAGTAGCACCTGGCTCATATCCTCCCCTATGCCGGCTGTCCATCAGTGCCCTGGATGATAACCAACTTCCCTGAGGAGAGAACTGAGCCCAGACATTTGCTATATCTTATCCAAACACAAGAGAGTGACTGGCGTCCACCTCAGATCTACCAGGCACTTCGTACTCCAGAGCCATATTCGTTTCCTTTGGCTGCTCTCAGAAATTACCACACACTTGGTGGCTTGAACAGACTCACATTAGTTCTCTTATAGTTCTGTAGGTCAGAAGTCCAAAACAAGTTTTACAGGGCCAAATCAAGGTATGGACAGGGCTACAGGGCAGAATCTGTTTTTTTGCCTTTTTCTAGAGACTCTGTCAGTCACATTCCTTTGCCAAGGGACCCCTTTCTTCATCTTTGATTGAAAGAACACCACTCCAGTCTGTGCTTCCACCATCACATGGCCTTCTCTTCTCCCATCAGATTTCCTTCTCATCCATCTTATCGTGTCACGAGATTATATTTAGGGCCAACTGGACATCCAGGATAATTTCCCCATTATAGGATTTGTTTGTTTGGTTTTTGTGTGTGTTTGGGGATTGATTGAAACCAATTTTGAGATGGAGTCTCACTAAGTTGCTTAAGATCTTGCTAAGTTGAAGGCTGGCCTCAAACTTGTGATCCTCCTGCCTCAGCCTCCTGAGTCACTGGGATTACAGGCATACTGCCATGCCAGGCCCCATTGCAAGATTCTTTTTTTTTTTTTTTTTTTGGCACCAGGAATTGAACTCAGGGGAATTCAATCACTGAGCCACATCCCCAGCCCCATTTTATGTTTTATGTAGAGACAGGGTCTCACTGAGTTGCTTAGCGCCTCACCGTTGCTGAGGCTGGCTTTGAACTCGAGGTTCTCCTGTCTCAGCCTCCCTAAGCGCTGGGATTACAAGCGTGACCCACCGCGCCCAGCTAAGATTCTTTTTTTTTTTTTTTTTTTTTTTCATTATTTTATTTAGTTATAGATGAACACAATACCTTTGTTTATTTTATGTGGTGCTGAGGATCGAACCCAGTGCCTCACACATAAGAGGCAAGCGCTCTACCGCTGAGCCACAACCCCAGCCCCCCAGCTAAGATTCTTAATCACATCTGCATAGTCCCTTTTACTGTGTATGGTGACATACTCCCAGGGTCCAGGAATTAGGCTGTGGACATTGGGAGGGTCATTATTACTGCCTCCTACACCAACTCTATTGGCAACCAATTGGGGTCCCCACTCACTGCCTACCTGGAAAGAGTATGCTCTTCATGCTCAGGCCAGGCCTGTGTAGTTTGCACATGCAGTTCTTTCCTGCCTTTAACTAGGCTGTGATCCCCACCTACCTGGTTTAGGGTCCCTTTCCCTTTTTTTTTTTTTTTTTTTTGTACTGAAGATTGAACTCAGGGGCACTCGACCACTGAGCCACATCCCCAGCCCTATTTTGTGTTTTATGTAGAGACAGGGTCTCACTGAGTTGCTTAGCACTTCACTTTTTGCTGAGGCTAGCTTTGAACTTGGGATCTTCCTGCTTCAGCCTCCCCGGTCGCTGAGATTACAGGCTTATGCCACTGTGGTTGGCTTCAGTCTTTATCCTGATGGCACTGGGGAGTTCAGAGCACTCATGAGTAGGATTCTCATGAGCAATTCTCCTGTCTCAGCCTCCCAAAGTGCCAGGATTACAGGCGTGCACCACTGTGCCTAGCTTCCATCATCTTTAAGGCAAGGGACAGTCTAACAGAAAGCCCCTCTAGGACGGCTTGTTTAACTTACTGAATCCCATTCCGACTGTGATTATAAAAATTGGCTGTGTGCGTCCACTGGTTCCTCAGAATGAATTCACCCTCTGTAATTTGGTCCTTTTCAAAACCAAGGCCTGACGGGCATGGTGGCACATACCTGTGATCCCAGCTACAGAGGGAGTTGAAGCAGGAGGATCACAAGTCGGAAGCCAACCTTAGTGTCTTAGTGAGACCCTCAGCAACTTAGCAAGATCCTGTTTCAAAATAAAAAGGGCTGGGTATGTAGCTCAGTGGTAAACACCCCTGAGTTCAATCCTCAGTCCCCAAAATAAAAAGTAAACGGAGATGTGCTGGCACTGGGAGCTTCTGGGTTGCTCTTTATCCCTCTCCCTTCTCTCTCCCCAAACCCATCACATTATGGTGGCTGCTCATTGCTTCCCACTGCAGGTGGCTAAGAAGATGCCCAGGGGAAGGCCTGGATACATACCCACTGTGGCTACATCTGCAAATAAAATTGGTGGGTGTGGTGGCGCACACCTGTAATCCCAGCACTTGGGGAGGCTGAGACAGGAGAATCGCAAGTTCAAAGCCAGCCTCAGCAATGGAAAGATGCTAAGCAACTCAGTGAGACCCTGTCTCTAAATAAAACAAAATAGGGCTGGGGATGTTGCTTGGTGGTCAAGTACCCCTTAGTTTAATCCCTGGTACCGAAAAAACAAGAAGAAGAAGTTATTGCCTTTTAGCCTGGTTAAAAAAACCCTAGGGAGCACTCTGATTGGCTGACCATGTCTTCAGTTTATTCCTGAGTCAGTCATTGCATCCAGAGGCATTTAGTACCCTGACTGAGCACTCAGGTCTCACACCTGTCCAAGAATGACATAGGCTGTAGCCTGCCCTTGGTCCACTGAAGTTGTAAGGGATGTGCCTGGATGCTGCCTTCAGAAGCCAAGGCCCATTTCTCAGCAGTATGAGCCAGATCAATTCCCAGATGTTTTTGTAGGCAGCAGGGGAACTTCACTGAGTCCCACCCTGGGAACAGGTCCCAAAGGTGTTATTTTGTGTCCTTCTAGTTCCATTCACTGGAAGCACCTCCATTTGGACCTCCTCAGGGGGCTGAGCTCAGTTCAGGGTCTGTCTCCCACTTTCTCCCTGCAGTGGAAGGCTCCCAGTGTCCTGAGCATGTTTGCACACTGCCCCAGGCACACCTAGCCTGTAGCACCTGACCGTTACAGCATGGACTTGTGCTTCTGGATCCTTTTCTAGTTTAGCAGAGTCTAGTTAAGGTTATACAGAAGGAAGAGGAAGGGTTGCTGCCTGTTCTAATTGTCCAGCCCCACCACCCTCCAAACCAAGCATGCTCCATCATGCAACTGAGGTTGCCTTTCCATAACTGCCATCTGATCATGTTGCTTCCTCTGCTTTAAAAATCTTCCCCAAGGTTGCAGACGCTGTTGGATTTGCTTAGAAGCTGGAGTAGCTGCTGCCACCAGAGTCTGGAGCCATGAGCGGGTTTAATTTTGGAGGCACTGGGGCTCCTACAGGCGGGTTCACGTTTGGCACTGCAAAGACAGTAACAACTACCCCTGCAACGGGGTTTTCATTCTCTGCTTCGGGCACTGGAGGGTTTAACTTTGGGACTCCCTCACAGCCGGTTACAACCACCCCTTCAACTGGCTTGTTCTCACTCACTACCCAAGCTCCAGTGACACAGACCTCAGGGTTCAGTTTTGGAACAACTCCTGCCTCTGGAGGAACTGGATTTTCCTTAGGAATCAATGCTCCAAAGCTAAATTTGAGCAACACAACTGCTACTCCAGCCACGGTGAACCCCAGTGGCTTTTGGCTTGGCAGCAGCACCCTCACCAATGCCATATCAAGCACCGTCACCTCCAGCCAGGGGACAGCACCCACTGGCTTTGTGTTTGGCTCCTCTACCACTTCCGCAGCACCATCCACCACAACTGGAGGGTTCTCCTTCACTGGGGGAAGCACGTCCCAGACTGGGACCTCAGGTTTCAACGTTGGCTCCATGGGCAATTCTGCCCAGCCCACAGCACTTTCTGGATTACCCTTCACTGCAGCAACACCAGCAACCACTGTTGCAGGGACAACACAGCCAGCCGCTCCCACACCCACTGCTGCTACCACCAGTGCAGGGGCTACCCTCTTTGCCTCAATAGCAGCTGCTCCCACCTCATCCACCACCACAGGGCTCTCCCTCTGTGCCCCAGCAACTACTGCTGGAGCTCCTGGAGCTGGTACGCTGGGGTTTAGCTTAAAGACCCCTGGAGCAACTTCAGGTGCCTCCACAGCAACATCCTCCTCCTCCTCCACCACCACCACCACCACCACCACCACCACCACTACTTCTACTGGCTTTGCCTTGAGTTTAAAACCACTGGTGCCAAGTGGGATCCCCAGCAATGCAGCAGCTGCTGTGACAGCTCCACCTGGCACCAGTACAACTGCTGGAGCAGCCACCTGTCCTGTGATGACCTATGCACAGCTGGAGAGCCTGATCAACAAGTGGAGCCTGGAGCTGGAGGACCAGGAACGGCACTTCCTCCAGCAGGCCACCCAGGTCAACGCCTGGGACCGCACACTGATTGAGAATGGGGAGAAGATCACCAGCCTGCACCGTGAGGTAGAGAAGGTGAAGCTGGACCAGAAGCGGCTGGACCAAGAGCTTGACTTCATCCTGTCTCAACAGAAGGAGCTAGAAGACCTGCTGAGCCCACTGGAGGAGTCAGTCAAGGAGCAGAGTGGGACCATCTACCTGCAGCATGCTGACGAGGAGCGCGAGAAGACCTACAAGCTGGCTGAGAACATTGATGCACAGCTAAAACGTATGGCCCAGGACCTCAAGGACATCATCGAGCACCTGAACACATCTGGAGGCCCTGCTGACACCAGTGACCCTCTGCAGCAGATCTGCAAGATCCTTAATGCACACATGGACTCTCTGCAGTGGATTGACCAGAATTCAGCCCTGCTGCAGAGGAAAGTGGAAGAAGTGACCAAAGTGTGTGAAGGGCGTCGCAAGGAGCAGGAGCGCAGCTTCCGAATCACCTTCGACTAATTGCAGGCCTCTTCAGGGTCATGGATTTGGGGCAGGTGGGTGGGGTCGTGTTGTCTAGTTTGGGTTTCAGTGAGATAACTTTCAAATTACTGTGCTGTTGAGAAAATGGTTCTGTGTTTGGACTTTTCCCGTTAGCAAATACGAAGTATTCTGAGTCCTCTGGTCCAGGCAGCAGCCTGGTGAGTGGTTTTTGTTTTTTGTTTGTATCTTTGGCCCCTCTCACCTACTACAACCACCCACCTCTTCTTTCTTGTTCCAACCAAGTGATGGATAAATGCTGATTCACCGAGGAACAATCTGTTCCATATCCAGGGTTTATGTTCGGCAGCCACTCTGTCCAACTGAGACTTGGGTACACTGAAAAAAGACTAAGGTTTCTCCCTGTCCTCTGAGGAGATGGCAGCCTGGTCTTGGAGTACAAGATGTGTGCTCATGAAAATTAACCACCAAGACAAAGAATGGAACCAACAATGGGATAGAGAGTTTCAGAGGAGGAGATGGTCCCTCAGGGTCCACAAGGGATGACAAGAGGGCAGGATTCACACCCAGAGGCCTCCTCCAGGACTTGCCTTAGGCTCACCACTTCCTGGAAACCTCTTGATTTTGCAAAGCTGGGTTTGGTGACCATCCTAGGGTCCCCATAGGACACTGAGCCAGCACTTCACACTGTGTTGTTTGACCATGTGCTTCTCTACATCACCATTAAATTGTGAGCTCCTGTGGGTAGAGGCTGACTGTCGTTCCCTTTGTGTGCCCATCACAGTCCCTGTCACATGTTCAATAAACAATGAAGATGAAACTCAGCATAACGCTGGTCTACAAAAGTATCTGTTAATATGGCCTGAGTTGCCCGAGGCAGCCACAGACTTGGTTCTGAACTTCCCATTGCCAAAGTTAACTTGGTCACAATAAGATCCAGTGTCAGGCTGGAGTTGTAACTTGGTGGTAGAGTGCTTGCCTAGTGTGAGGCACTGGGTTCGATTCTCAGCACTGCATATAAATTAAAATAAAATAAAGGTCCATCAACAACTAAAAAAATATTTTTTAAAAAAAGATCCACAGTGTCTTGAAGGCCAAAGCCAGTTGGTTGTATTCCAGTTGTCTTTCATATCCTGTCTTTGTACTTGGCTGCACTCTTTGAAATACCTGTGATGGTATGTTGCTTTCCTAAATAAAGTGTATTGTGAAAACAAAACCTGCTGTTTGGGTAAATATTGGAGAGAGTTGCTTTTCAGTTTTTTGCTTTTCAGCAGAACTATACTGCTTATAGACACTGATCAATATGTGATTGTACCTTTGGTGAAAGGAAGCAACACAAGTTCAAGACAGGCTTTCTTCTGACAGGACAGGTACTATAGGTGGAAGAGGAGCACCTAGGCAGTCCTGCCCCAGGGGCTGCGGGCCCATGTTTATTATAGAATTCTGTCTTGAAATAATTGTGAGTGCTGTCATCTACCACCATATGTAAGACAACCCCAGTGGGTGTGAATGTCATGATGATATAGATTGCATTCCTGTTTGTCACACAGGACCAGCTGTAGGGTTTAGGTTATGCCTTAGTGGTGAACAGGTGAAGCTCTAGGGTGTGGGTTTGTATGGGAGGGCAATTTGCAGGTAAAGCCCCATTTGCCTCAGCTCTCCAAACCCCCATAGGCTCAAGTGATGTCAAGTACTTGAGTCTCACTCCTCTGGGGATTGGAGAATCTGGTCCTTTGACTTTTCCTCAGCTTGTTCCACACTACGCTGGGCCACACATTTTGGAAATTTATGGCCCAGTTTCCAGAAGCCTTCCAGAGTTGAGGTCATGAGCGATTATTTCCTTGGGCACTAAGAACAAAAGTTTAGGGCTGGGGTTGTGACTCAGTGGTAGAGTGCTTGCCTTGCATGTGTGAGGCACTGGGTTTAATTCTCAGCACCACATATAAATAAATGAATAAATGTTGTCCATTAACTAAAAAACAAAAAAAGAACAAGAGTTTAGTTCTAGCAGAAGCCATAGGAGAGGGAGCAGAATGAACTAGAGGAGGGAAGCCCTGACTACCCCAGTGGCTTTTCCCTGAAACCTCTGCCCCGCCTAACTACTTTTTCAGCTGTGGACCTTGATACCTATCTTACCGCTTTGCCCAAAGGAAGGCCTCAGGTTCCCCTAGAAAACAAGAAACTGCTTGTTTCACCTGTGTTCGTTCCTTCAGCATCCATTTTTGGAGCATCTGCTTCACACTTGTCCTGATCTGGCAATGTAGTTAGGGAATGGAGCAGTGTTTCTCTGCCCATCACTGGCAGGAGCCACTCAAATGTGATAAGAAAAGATTCTGAGCATACATTTCGTGTGTGTGTGTTTAAATATCCCTGTTACTGCTGGGCCCAGTGGCGCATGCCTATAATCCCAGGAACTCTGGAGGCTGCAGCAGGAGAATCACAAGCTCATGGCCAGCCTCAGCCATTTAGCAAGACCCTACGCAACTGGGGAGACCCTGTCTCAAAATGATTTTTTTTTTTTTTTGGTACTGGAGATTGAACTCAGGGGCACTCGACCACTGAGCCACATCCCCAGCCCTATTTTGTGTTTTATGTAGAGACAGGGTCTCCCTGAGTTGCTTAACGCCTTGCCATTGGTAAGGCTGGCTTTGAACTCGCGATTCTCCTGTCTCAGCCTCCCTAAGTGCTGGGATTACAGGCTTGTGCCACCGCGCCCTGCTAAAATGAAATTTTTTTAAAAATATTTTTTTAGTTGTAGATAGACACAATGTCTTTATTTTATTGCTTTGTACATGGTGCTGAGGATTGAACCCAGGTCCTCATGCATGCAAGGCAAGTGCTCTACCACTGAGCTACAATCCCAGCCCCTAAAATGAAATTTTTTTTAAGGCTGAGGATATAGCTCAATGGTAAAGGGCCACTGGGTTTAACCCTCAGTGAAAAAACAGAACATTTCTATTACTTTGTATATTAAACGTGAGTAAAGCTTAGTTACTCTTACATCTGGGGTTTTTTGGGGGGCGGGGGCCAGGAGGGATTTTGTGCTTGGGTGTTTTAACCCAAGGCCTCATATCTGCTAACTAGGTACTGCTTTGGAGCACTATACCCTCAGCTTGCTTCTATTTTAAAAATAAAAATTCAGAATTCTAATATTTTCTTCTCACGCCCTGGAGGATCTTGGGCACCCCACTTTGAAGAACAGAAGCGGGATGAATAAGGATCACCGTGTGTAGTGCCCTGGATCCATAGGGAAATGGCCCCAGCAGGCCTGGGGGGGTCAGGGAGGGTCCCCAAGAACAAACAGGATTAGCAGTCTACTGGGGCCTCTCTTAGCATGATGGCTTCATTATAATTGCAGTTTGTCCATTTTCAGGAAGAAAAGAGGCAGATGTGCTTCCTTTCCAGTCCAGCAATTGGCCCCTCCACTTAAGTTCCTCTTCATTAACTATTATGA
Organism: Xerus rutilus; assembly: GCA_028644305.1. Taxonomy (NCBI): domain Eukaryota; kingdom Metazoa; phylum Chordata; class Mammalia; order Rodentia; family Sciuridae; genus Xerus; species Xerus rutilus. The sequence goes on from CM053414.1 coordinate 48,163,500, forward strand.
AGACAACAAACAGGTGGTGACTAGATTTGGAATCCAAGGCTTTGAAAGGTGATTCTCAAAAGCTCTCCCTGCATTCCTTTACCCTGTTTAAGGATGACCCTCAAATGATTTCCCCACCGTACAGCCCAGCGCCTTCCCCTAGATGACACCTCTATCCCATCAGGCTCAGCTTGGCATGGGAAGGGTCAGATTTCTGAAACAGCTGTTAAGTTTCCAGAAAAAGAGTAGCCTTGGTTCCTGTGGCAGATTGGAGTCGATGGCTCCCTGGCAGTGGCATGCTGGCAGTGTCTTAACACTTGGTCTTAGAGTGGGGAAGCCTGATGTCAGTAAATACCAGTTTGCATAGTGTATGCGTTTCTCACACCACAGCTGACTTACAGCTGTCCACGTAAGGTTGGTGAACACAGATTCAGGATGGGACACAACGCTAATACAGAAAATAACATTCACCTCAAAAGCATGTGTAGTAGGGTAGAACACACTCAAATAGGAAGTGGTGGTGCACACCTGTAATCCCAGCAACTCTGGAGGAAGTTGGGAGTCCCGGAATGGAGCTCTTGGTAGAGTGCCCGTGGGTTTAGTCCCCAGGTACTGCAAAAAAAAAAATAGGAAGTGATGGGTTTTAAATATTCATTATCTTTGTTTTTAATAACACTTATTAAATTGTAGGTATCTTTTTAAGACTGAGTTGCTGGGCTATGGTTGTGGCTCAGGGGTAGGGCGCTTGCCTAGCATGTGTGAGGCACATATAAATAAATAAATATTTATTTATAAATAAATAAAGGTCCATCAACAACTAATTAAAAAAAGATCAAGTTGCTTACAAAGCAAAACCCTGAAAATTTAAATCAGCTCTTCTGAATCTGATGGAGCCAGCTCCAGCATGCCACTGCTTCTAAATTTTGAGGGAACTCCAAAATTAAGTGCTTTTTTTTTTTTTTTTTTAATATTTTTTTTAAGTTGTTGATGGACACAATGTCTTTATTTTATTGCTTTGTATGTGGTGCTGAGGATCGAACCCAGGGCCTCACGCATGCGAGGCAGGCGCTCTACCGCTGAGCTACAATCCCAGCCCCCAAAATTAAGTGCTTTAAAAAACATCAGCCCTTGCCAGGCACTGTGGTACACGCCTGTAATCCCAACAGCTCATGAAGCTGAGGCAGGATTGTGAGTTCAAACCCAGCCTAAGCAATTTAGGGAAGCCCTAAGCAACTCAACAAGACACTGTCTCTAAATAAAAATATAAAAAAGGGCTGGGGAGCCAGGCGCGGTGGCGCACGCCTGTCATCCCAGCACTGTGGGAGGCTGAGACAGGAAAATTGAGGGCTCAAAGCCAGCCTCAGCAATGGCAAAGCGCTAAGCAACTCAGTGAGACCCTGTCTCTACATAAAATGCAAATAGGGCTGGGGATGTGGCTCAGTGGTCCAGTGCCCCTGAGTTCAATCTCCAGTACCAAAAAAAGTGGGGGCGGAGGCCTAGTGGTTAAGTGCCCCTGGGTTCAATCACTGCTACCAGAAAACAAAGTCGGCCCTTGCTGGGCACGGTGGTGCACACCTGTATTTCCAGCAGTTTGGGAAGCTCAGGCAAGAGGATTGCAAGTTCAAAGCCAGCCTCATCAACTTAGTAAGACCCTATCTCTAATTTAAGAAAGAGGCTGGGGGAGGGGGTGGCTGGAGATGTAGATCAGTGGTAAAGTGTCCCTGGGTTCAAACCCTAGTACCCAAAACATAAAAATAAGTCTGCCTTCAGAACCTCGGGGCAGTAGCTCTTTGTGCAACTTCGCCAGGAGTGAGATCCCTCACCTTGAGAGCCAGGTCTGCTTATTGGACATCAGCTAGCCCCCCACCCCTGTAGGCCAAATTGACTCCAGCTGTCCCAGACTTGTCCCACAGCACTACACACCTGGTTTCTTCAGTGACTTATCTGGATACCCTCACCCCATTTCACCTGAAGACACCATCTACCTCAACCTCCATGAGCACCAAAGGTCTTCCTGTGCAGGCAGGAGCCAGACGTGCACAGCCTTGCCACACTTCACCTGGTCCCCGGGGACCCCATCAGACCCCCCGTGGTTCTAAGAAACCCTCAAGTTCAAAAAACCAAAAGTGACACAGACATCACTCAAATGCATTTGCGAGCTCCAATTTGAATCTTGATTAAAAAAATTGAGAAAATTGGAAAAATGTGAACATTGGTTTAATAATATTAAGAAATTTGTCATTTTAAAATGTGAGTTGTATAGTTGTTTTTTTTTTAAAGTAAGTTCCTGTAGGATGGTGCATGCCTGTAATCCCAGCGGCTTGGAAGGCTGAGGCAGGAGGATCGCGGGTTCAAAGGCAGCCTCAGCAACTCAGCAAGACCTTGTATCTAAATAAAATATAGAAAGGGGGCTGGAATGGAGCTCAGTGGTTAAGTGCCCCTGGGTTCAATCTCAAAAAAAAAAAAGTAATTTCCTATCTTTTAGATCAGAGAATGGTGAACTATGGCCCTGCCTCCTGTTACTGTGAATAAAGCTTTATTGGAACACAGCCACACCCTTACTTATACTTTGAGTATGGTTACATTGAAACAGAGACATGTGGCCTGTCAAACCACAAATATTTACTGAAAAAGTTAGCCTTTCCCTGTTTTAGACAAACATCCTGAAGTATTTATTTATAAAACAACATTTAGGATTTCCAGTTTGGGGAGAAGAAAATAACTAGAACCAGGGCTGTGAAATGGTAGAAGCACTTGACTCCATCATCCTAGTGTATCTTTTTATGTATGCTGGAAAGTTTTCATAATAACACACTTTTAGGAAAGGAGGGCCTGCCCTCCCACAGCCTCCCAACTGCTCCAACCTACACCAGGACGTGGCATCTCTGACCCAGCAAGGGCAGCACGACAAAGCCACTGCCATTCGTTCCAGTTCTGCGTATGTCTGATGATGACTTCTGTCCCAGGCTAACCAGAAAGGCCATGGGCACTGAGAAAGCCCCCCACAGCCGGCCATGCAGTGAGTGCCCCCTCCCCCTGCCTCTGGGGCCCAGGGGTGTTCTGGAAACTGGGGAGGGAGGGACAGGAGGGCTCTGTGGGTCAGCAAAACATCAGGAGCCTTAGGTAAGTTTGTCCTCTGCTCCTTGCACCCTTCACAGCCAGGCTTGGACCCACCTGCCCTCTCCCTGGGTAACCCCTGCCCTTCTGTGACTTGAGGAATGCTTTGCTGTTTTTTCAGTGCTGGAAACTGAATCTAGGGCTTCATGCATGCTAAGCAAGCTTTCTGAGCTACACCCCATCCCTAGTACCTTACTAAGGTTCCTAGCCTGGCCTGGAACTTAGATCCTCCTGCCTCATCCTCTTGAGTAGCTGAGATTACAGGCATGGGCCACCATGCCTGGCTTGGGGAAAATTTGAATGCTGACCACTCAGGGTCTTCAGATAGACTCAGAGAAAAACATACAAAATGTCAGGCAGTAGCCCAGTCCCTGGGATGTCTGTGTGGTCACTGTCAGCATTCCTTGCCCTGTTGGGCCACAGAGACCCCCAAAGGGGCCAGGGCCCACATCTCTGGCTGCTGTAGATGTGACCTGAACCCTATTAGAGCTGTCATTATGGTTCTGGAAGTAAACCAAAATTGGGTAGGATTTTTCCCCTGAGGACCATTTCTACCTAGAAGGGTGTGTTTTCTAGAAATTCCATCTTAAATTCCAGGATTTCCCAAAACCAAGTGAAGTGAACAGATGCTTAGTGTGCCCCTCTGTCAGCACCACCCCACCTCTCACTCTGACCCTGGCCATCTGTCTGGGCATCCTGTCCTATCTCCTGCCCACCCCTAGGTGGGCACCAAGTCTAACCTCTGCCTTTACCTCTCTCATCCCACTTTGCCCCATTTCTCCTGGAAACACTTGGTGGTGTCCAGAGACATGTTTGGTTGTTGCACTTCAGTGGAAGATAGGGTGCTAGTATCTAGTGGGTACAGGAGCCATTCAATATCCTGCAGTGCACAGAGCAGCTCCACCCAGGACTATCTGGCCTCTAATGTCAGTAGTGCCAAACTAAAGAGACCCTGCCCTGACCCATAAATCTGAGCATGTTGAGCCAGTGTGTTGGCACATGCCTTGTAATCCCAGCAACTCTGGAAGCTGAGGCAGAAGGATGGAAAATTTGAGGCCAGTCTCAGCAACTTATTGTTATTGTAATTCAAAAAATAAAGAGCTGGGCTTGGTGGAGCACACCTTTTATCCCAGCAATTTGGGAGACTGAGGCAGGTGGATTGCAAGTTTGGGACCAGCCTCAGCAATTTAGTGAGGCCCTGTCTCAAAATAAAAAAATAAAAAAGGCTGGAGATATAGTTCAGTGGTAGAGTGCCCCTGGGTTCAACTGTCAGTACCAATGGGGCTAGAGAAAAAAAAAAGATAACAAAAAGCTGGGCGCAGTGGTGCAAGCCTGTAATCCCAGCACTTGGGGAGGCTGAGACAGGAGGATCACGAGTTCAAAGCCAGCCTCAGCAATGGCGAGGTGCTAAGCAACTCAATGAGACTCCGTCTCTAAATAACACACAAAATAACACACTCCGTCTCTAAATAACGCTGAGCTGGGGATGTGGCTCAGCGGTAAAGTTCCTCTGGGTTCAATCCCCAGTACCAAAAAGATAAAAAATCTGAGCTTGTTACAGCAGAAGCAGTTGAGAACACAAGCCTGGAGCCAGGCTGCACACATCAAATTCAGGCTCACCACTCTAGCTAGCGACTTAGCGGGGCCTCAGTTTTCTCCACTGTAAAATGTATGTAGCATACAGTTAACTACTACTGAACAGTAGCTGCTGTCATCAGTAGCTCTGGATTTACTGTACTGTGAGAGGACTCTACCCTCCGTTTACGCTCCCCTCCTGCTCCCTAGATTCCACCAGGTAAGGGGGAGTTACGAATATAGCAGCCCATTGCCAGAAGGACAAGGGGTTCACTCACCCACCCTGGGGACCCAAACACCTGCCCTGATGTGCTCTAGTAGCCCTTGGCTCTGCCACCTCTACCCTTTTTTTTTTTTTTTAAACAATAGTTCTTTTTTTTTTAATGTTTATTTTTTAGTTGTAGGTGACAGAATATCTTTTTTATTTTATTTTTATGTGGTGCTGAGGATCGAACCCAGTGCCTTATGCGTGCTAGACGAGCACGCTACCACTGCGCCATAATCCCAGCCCCACCTCTACCCTTTTTCATGGTGGTTTCTAGTTCCTTTAACTGGTGTGGGATGTGATGAGACTAGAGGCCAGGGTCTTCATGGCAGGAGCCAGGCCAGCAAGGATCGAGGAGCCCCCAGTGCTGTTGCTCCTGCTGCAGGACGCGGTGCAAGTCCTTCCCCTCTGAGCCTTCTGGTCCTCCTTGCCGAGTTTGAGAGTGTTTCCTTACCTGTCAAATGCAGGCCTTGTAAGGGTCACAGTGAGTGTAAAATATTGATCATAGGGTAGCCCAAGTGGAGACTGCAGCAGGCATAGTCCCTTGGTCCCTCGTTGCTGTTCATGCTGACTTGAGCTCTTTCAGCATTCAGGCTCTGTCCAGCTCACTGATTTTGTCCCTTTCCACTCCTCCCCTTCAGGTTCTCTGACTCAGTCCTATGCACACAACCTCTGCACCCAATCCTACCCACCAAACCACATCCCCCTTTGATTTACTGCAGAATTTCCCAGCCTACTCTTTCTTGGTAATCCCCCTCCCTCAGCTAGAGAACCACCTGCCTCTGGTTTTTCTCCTCACCGACCCCTCCCTCTCTCCAGTCCCCTACTGCTTCTTCACCATTGGCTTAGGGGCTTAAGTGTAGAGACTCAGGGATGACCCAGACCATCTAACCTCACTGCTGCCCGACATGAAGACCTGTGGTAGCCAGCATGGTGGTGCACGCCTGTCATACCAGCACTTAGGGAGGCTGAGACAGGAGAACCACGAAAAGCCAGCCTCAGCAACGGCGAGTTGCTAAGCACCTCAGTGAGACCTTGTCTCCATATAAAACACAAAATAGGGCTGGGGATGTGGCTCAGTGGTCAAGTGCCCCTGAGTTCAATCCTCAGTACCAAAAAAAAAGACCTGTAGACCTGTAGCAAAGAACAGGTAGAGGCTCCTGGGGGCCATTTCCTCAAAGTGCCACCCCACACTGGCCTGCACAGAGTACATGTAGTTCTCAAGGCAGAGACGGAAAGGAGGGGCAAGCATCCACCTGCCAGGTGGCCACTCAGGAAGCCCCCAGTGCCCCTGCAGCCACAGTAGCTGACCCACAGGTTCTAGTCTAATCCAGGTGCTGTCTGCAGGATCTCACCAGGATTCACACCCATCATACTGTAACAGCTCCGCTTGACAGCAGCAGGCAGGAACCATAGAGAGGGCAAAGACCCTGCTCAAAGCCCCTGGCTGGCAGGCAGGACCAAGGCAGGACCAAGACAGGCTGACCTGGAGCCCACACCCTGCCCACTGCACTGCTGCCTGAGAGAACACTGCTGCTCTCATTCCATAGAGGGGGAAATTAAGGCTTGAATAGTATATGGGAAGGGAAATGGAGCCAGCAGGGACCCTGTGGGCACAGCCATAGCTAACAAAGGGAGGAACTCAGAGGAGAAAGGAGGTCTGGCCCAGGAACATGAAGCCCCAAGACAAAAAACCCTTGGTCCCCCTGCCCCGAGTCCAGGAGCACAGGAAGTAGAAACAGGTATCTGGTGACCAGGCTGGAGCTGGCTCAGGAGGCAGGCCCACCCTTGGCATGGTTACCCAAATACTAATTTCTTAGAAACTAGACTGAGTTACTTCCTCCCAACCCCTTTCGCCCTCTGGCCGCCCCTCTAGCCTCTGACATCTGAGACTCCAAGCAGTTTCATTTCCCCAGCCCAATTTCCCAAGGGAGAGGAGGGTGGGGCCCGCTAGTTTAAGAAGAGAGAGGGGCTGCCCAGTCCTCAGAGCTGAAGGCAGAGGTACAGGACTGACGGTGGTGGGGTATGGAGACAGGGGCCTGCAGGGACCAGGACTGAGAGGGAGAGAGGGGAGGGCAAAGGGAAACAAGAGACTGTCAGAGGAGGAGACAAAGGGCAGAGAGAAGAAAGAGGGGCAGAAGTGAGCGATAAGGGCAGAGTCAGGAAGGAGCGAGAGGGCCTAGTCAGGGGACACACAAGCCCAGAGAGAGGCTGCCAGGGCAGGGGCTCAGCCAGGAGCTCCACTGGGACAGTCAGGCTTGGGACACAGGCTCTGGTCATAGTGGCCCCTGCTTTTCCTCCACCCCAGACACCATCGCCCACCTGAGAGTCATGGCCCAGCTGGGTAAGTAAGCAGAGGAGGGGCCCTGGGACAAGTGGGGCAGAATTCTGTCCCCATGTGTGCACTGACCCTGTCGTCCTGTTCTCAGCCCTGCGCCTCTTCACCCTTGTGCCAATCCTCCTAAGTCTGGCAGCCTCCCTGGACTGGAAGGTGGCCTTCAGCCAGGACCCCTTTGAGAAATGCATGCATGATCCTGACTATGAGCAGCTGCTCAAGGTGGTGACCTTGGGCCTCAATCGGACCTTGAGGCCCCAGAAGGTGATTGTGGTTGGTGCTGGCGTGGCTGGACTGGTGGCTGCCAAGGTGCTCAGTGATGCTGGACACAAGGTGAGAAGTGCTTCTTATAGTCTACCTAGGAGTCCTGGGTGGAGGACATCATATCCCACCTGGTATAGGCAGAGTGGTGGGGGAAGAGAGAGAGACCTATCCTTTCCCCTGAAACCCCAGCTCTAACATGTCTACTCTGAGAGGTCTTTGACGTGCCCAGTCCCACTCCCCCTAAATCACTCATTTTGCTGTTGTTTTTGTTTTTTGGTACTAGGGATTGAACCCAGGGGCACTTAACCACTAAGCCACATTCCCAGCCCTTTTTTATATTTTATTTAGAGACAGGGTCTCACTGAGTTGCTTAGGGCCTCAGTTGTTGAGGCTGGCTTTGAACTTGTGATCCTCCTGCCTCAGCCTCCTGAGCCAAAGGAATTTCAGGCATGTGCCACCACACCCAGCAACTTATCTTTTATTTTGAGACAGGGTCTTGCTAAGTTGCTTAGGGCCTTGCTAAATTGCTGAGGCTGCCCTCGAACTTGCAATCTTCCTGCCTCAGCCTCCTGAGTCACTGGGATTACAGATGTGCATCACTGCACTCAGCTCTAAATTACTCTGTCAGGTGGTAGCCAGGATGGGGATTTGTGTTGGTGGAGGTAGAAACTCCTTGCCAAGGGGAAGTGACACCTGAGGTCTAAGCACAGTCTCCCCTTCTGAAATCCAAGAATGAGAATGGGCCAGCCCAGGGGTTTCTATGCATATGGGAGATCACTTCATTCCTTTCCTAAGCTGGGAAGTCCCTCTGCAATCCAGCCAGTGGCCTTCCTGCTGGAAATGCCCACTTTCTGTTCTTCCACCAGCCCCTCCCCGCCACCCATAAAGAAAGGAATCTTTCAACCAGACATGGTGGCACATGTCAGTGATAGTTACTTGGGAAGCTAAAGCAGGAGGATTGCAAGTTTGAGAACTTGTCTCAAAATAAGAAGTGCTGGGGATATAGCTCACTAGTAGAGTACTTCTGGGTTCAATACCCAGAACTGGGGGGAAGAAAAGAAAGGAGGGGGAGGGAGGGAGGAATGAGGAGGAGGGAGGAAGCAAGCAATCCTGATCTAGATCCACACCACTGTAGGATGGAGGAATGAGGGTCTGGCATGGGGTGGGAGGCTTAGTAGGAGAAACTGAAGGCCCCTGCTTTCCCCTCATCCCTCAGGTCACCATCCTGGAGGCAGATAATAGAATTGGGGGCCGCATCCTCACCTTCCGGGACCGGAAGACAGGCTGGATTGGGGAGCTGGGAGCCATGCGCATGCCCAACTCCCACAGGTGAGGCCTGGCCTGGCTTCCCCTAGCCCCACCTCTGTACCCAGACACAACCAGAACCCCAACCTGGTCCCAGCCCCAGGCTCCAGTTCTTTCTTTGTTTGTTTTCATGATGCTGAGGATTGAATCCAGAGCCTTATGCACGCTAGACAAGTGCTCTACCAATGAGCTGCGCCCCCAGCACTCTGCTCCAGTGTCTCACCCTCAAACCTAGATGTCCCATAAGTTGGGTCTGTATCTAATCTGCAACTTCATCTTTCACCTAATCCCAACTTCACGGTCCCCTGGCACTAGCCCTCCTGTGGTACCTGCTGCAAGGGCTCAGGTTACCTCTCCAGCCAGAACTCTCAGCCCAAGCCAGTGCCATCCCATCCCCTTCAAGCCTCCCCAGTCCTCCTCTCTCAACATCCTCAGGACCCCAGGTGCCAGTGTGACCACTGTCTCTGGCCCTTTCCCCATCCCTAACTCCCATCCATCCTGAACTCTATTCCTGTTCTCAAATCTGAGCTCCAACTTCATCCCAGTGAAAACCAATCCCTAGTCCTGACCCAGTCCTCATCCTGGTTCTGCCCTCAGCCTTCCAACACTGTCCCATTGCATTCCCATCCCAGCTCTGGTGATCCCAAATCCACCCCAGCCCCATGTTCGTACCCACTCCCCTCCTCCAAGCCCCACTAGGACTGCCAGCCCTGGCCCTCACCCAGCTTCTCCACACCCTCAGGATCCTGCAGGAGCTTTGCAAGAGCCTGGGACTCAACCTGACAAAGTTCACCCAGTACGACGAGAACACGTGGACTGAAGTGAACGACATGAAGCTGCGGAACTACGTGGTGGAGAAGATGCCCGAGAAGCTGGGCTACGGGCTGCGCCCCAGGGAGAAGGGCCACTCACCTGAGGAAATCTACCAGATGGCTCTCCACAAAGTAGGTAGCCCCACCTTCCCTGTCGTCCCTACCGGTCTCCTGCCACCTGCCACCGGATCTTGCCTTTAGCTCCCCACCCCCCAGAAGCTTCCCCTTCCTACTACACGCTGTCCGGATCACCTCACCTTTCTACACCTTTGACTAAAACTTTGATCACCCAGGTAATGTTTCCTAAATCTGTTTCCTGCAACCCAGACCTGTGCCGTGTCCCCTGGCCACCCCTCAGCTTCATTGAGCTCAGTATCTTTCCCTAAACCCATTCATACTCCCGGGTTCCATCTTACAATGGCTCCACCAGCCCCCAGTCATGGGCAGACCCCAGGCTCCTTCCTCACGCCCCACCCCATCCTCCTCCCCACCACTGCATGTTCCCACCTCTCTGTCCAGCCCCAGCCCCAGCCCCAGCCCATCCTCTCCCTTGAACCTTTACCCCAGTCTTTTCCATGGCTGCCCAGCCTCCTGCTTCCCCAGCCTGGCACCAGAAGAGTCTTCCCACTCAGAGCTGACCCTGCTCACATCCCTCTTTGGCTCCTCAGAGCCTCCAGGACAAAGTCCCAGTCTGTAGACTCAGGTGTCAGTCCTGAATGGCCTTACTTCCCCCACCCCTCCAACCTCTGCTTCTTTTCTTCTCCAAGAAATTTATGTTACCCCCAAAGTCCTAGTGGTCCAGACACACCTGCCCTCGGCTCTTCGAAGCCTGCTACGCTCATCTGTCACCCGCACCTGCACCCTCACCGCATCTGCTTGCTCTGCCTTCCTTCCTCACCAGGAGCTCCTGCTTGTGCCTTGAGAGCCAACTCCTCCTTTTTTCTTTTTTAAATTTGTACTTTTTAGTTGTAGATGAATAGCATGCTTTTATTTTGTTTATTTTATGTGGTGCTGAGGATCAAACCCAGTGTCTCACACGTGCTAGGCAAGCGCTTTGCCACTGAGCTACAGCCCCAGCCCCCTCCCCTCCTTCTTGATGCCCTTAGGATGGACTGGCCACAGCCAACTCTGGAAGGCCCTTACTTGTCCATTTCCTTTCATGGACAAGGGTGAGCCCCAAGTCATGGTCAGTTCTGTACCCTGACACTGATAGTACAAGGAGCCTAGGGAAATGCTAGCTGAGCAAGTGAGTGGAGAGGGAAGGGTTCTGGTGGGGAACTGAGACTGAAAAGAGTGACCACTGTGTGTCAGGCAAGAGGAGGCCGGAGAACCTCAGAGAAGCCATGGAGGGAGGAGAGCCCCAAGGGCAGCCTCGCACTGACGTTGTTCTGTAGAATCAGAGCTGCCTTGAGAAAGAGTGACCAAGGGGCTGGCAGGAACCTGGAATACCAAGCTGAGAGGAAGCCAGAGGGCAGTGGTCAAGAGAAAGGTTGGGGAATACAGCTTCTCAGCGGTCATGTCTTGTCAGTGCTGATGGCAGAGGGGACTCACCTTCTGTGTGTGCCAGCAATGATCCAGAAGCACACAGCACGACTGGCAACTGGCACAGACACAATCCTAGGGTGGACTGAACAAATGAGGGGTGAGGGGAGTGAACACTTAGGGACACTACTCCTCTGGTGACATCTGAGTTGCAGTGGAGGGCAGGGCTGGCGGTACAGCATGGGTGCAGGCTGGGGACTTGGGGGTGTGGTGAATGTGTGGCCCTGGGCAGAACCAGGGGAACCCAGCCCTTCCTGCTGGCACCATCTGCTTGTTCCCGACAGGCCCTCAAAGAGGTCATGGTGCTGGGTTGCAAAAAGGCAATGAAGCGGTTTGAAAGGCTCACGCTTCTGGTGAGTGGTGGCTTCGATTTTGCTGTCAGAAACTAGGGCAAAGAGGGTGCCCATGGGGCTTTCCCAAAGAAGTATGGAATCCCAGGCTCCAGTCTGGCTGTTCCCTTCCCCTGGGGCTGGACACGCCCCCTTTCTGGACCTCTTTTCCCCACTTCCATTACAGGAGACCAAATCTCAAAGGTCCAGGGCATAGACACAGGAGGCCTAGCTAGGGAGAGGTTCTCAGGGAAGTGGGGACAGAGCTGACAGCTGGCAGGTGCAGCCTGCCTGGGCCCTGATTTGGGCCTGCATTGGCCCCGCAGGAATACCTCGTCTGGGAAAGCAACCTGAGCCAGTCGGCTGTGCAGCTTCTGGGAGACGTGATGTCCAAGGACGGATTCTTCCACCTCAGCTTCACCGAGGCCTTGCGGGCGCACAGCTGTCTCAGCGACCGACTCAGGTGGGCTGAACTGCGGTGGGGACAACCGGGAGTGGGTGGGTGGAGCTGGCGCGAAGGGCGTGGTCTGCAGGGGTGACGGAATGCGCTAAAGTGTTGTGGAGGCTAGGGCCTCTGGTCTGGCCCCGCCTGCCCGGGCAACGGAGGTCCTCCAGAGGATCCGGTAAGAAAGGTTCCGGCAAAAGGGTGTAACCCGGAGAAGAGGCGAGGTTTCGAGTCATATATCCTCTACTCTGCAGGCCTGGGGGCCCTCAAGAAGGGACAAGGTCGTCCGGAGAGGGGCGGGGAGGATGAGTGGGCGGGCGAAGTTAGGGAGACGCCAATAGGAGCAAGTAACGCAGCGGGGCCTGCGCCTAGGAATCCAGCGGTAAATATCAACTCACGCTTACCCCTGACCACAGGTACAGCCGCATCGTGGGCGGCTGGGACCTGCTGCCACGCGCGCTGATGAGCTCGCTGTCGGCGCCAGTGCTGTTGAACGCTCCGGTCATGGCGATAACTCAGGGCATGCATGAGGTGCGCGTGCACATCGCGACCTCGCACACGTCGCGGAATCCGAAGGCTCTGACCGCAGATGTAGTGCTGCTGACCGTGAGCGGGCCGGCGCTGCAGCGCATCACTTTCTCACCACCTCTGTCGCGCAAGCGGCAGGAGGCGCTGCGCCAGCTACACTATGTGCCGGCCACCAAGGTATTCCTAAGCTTCCGTCGGCCCTTCTGGCACGATGAGCATATCGAGGGTGGACACTCGAACACCGACCGCCCATCGCGTCAGATATTCTACCCGGCACCAGATGAGGGCGCGCTGCTACTGGCCTCGTACACGTGGGCAGACTCCGCGGCTGTGTTCACCGGCCTGAGCCAGAACGATGTGATGCGCTTGGCACTCAACGATTTGGCGTCGCTGCACGGGCCGCTTGTGTACCGGCTCTGGGACGGCAGTGGCGTGGTTAAGCGCTGGGAGGATGACCCACATAGCCAAGGAGGCTTCGTGGTGCAGCCGCCATTTCTCTGGCAAACTGACCAGGACAATGGGCAGGACTTCGACTGGCTGGTCCCCTACGGTCGCATCTACTTCGCTGGGGAGCACACTGCCTACCCGCATGGCTGGGTGGAGACGGCTGTCAAGTCAGCTCTGCGGGCCGCCATAAAAATCAACATCCGGGAATGGCCTGGGCACGTGGATAGGGTCCACGAGGGGCACGTGGATAGGGTCCACGAGGGGCACGTGGATAGGGTCCACGAGGGGCACGTGGATAGGGTCCATGAGGGGCACGTGGACCACGAGGCACATGCAGACCACGAAGGGCACGTGGACCATGTGGACCACGAAGGGCACGTGGACCACGTAGACCACGAAGGGCACGTGGATCACGTAGGGCACGTAGACCATGAAGGGCACGTGGACCACGAAGGGCACGTGGACCACGAAGGGCACGTGGACCACGTGGACCACGAAGGGCATGTGGACCACGAAGGGCATGTGCACATGGAGCAGGAGGGGCATGTGGTCCATGAGGCACACGTGGCGGATACAGTCCATGACAGGCAGGGGGATGTCCAGGAAGAGGCCAGCCTTCCCCCATGCAGAGAAGGAAAAGGAGAAGCCACACGCGGTGCAGTCCATCACCTCCCATCTGACCCGCACACCACCCACGTTAGGGGGTCGAATTAAAGTATTTTCAGAAAAAGTCATGTGGTCCAGCCCCGTCCCTGCTCAGTTGCTTCCCTACTTTGCCTGGACAAGAGCTACTAGCCCTCCAGTTCAAAGGAGTGGTGCCCAGCCTGGAGCCCCAGAAGCAGTCCCTACCTTCTTTCTTGACAGGGGCTCTATGGGGCAGGGGACAGGACAATGTACTACTAGTAAGAGGTATGGTGCCACCCACCCCACCCAATTCATGAGGCTGTGACAACAGAAAACCTGACTCCCAGTGGGCTAAACAAGTTTATTTTTCCACATGAGCAGCAGCTGGCGGGCAGGGTTCCAGGGTGCAGCTCTGCAGGCCCATCACTGCTGTTACGTCCTGGAGATGTGCGCTGTGACAGCCCTGAACACCCGGCCTTCCACCTTTCCAGAAGCCCAGATCAGGCCTGCTGGAAAGCCCTGTCCACACACCCTCACCGGGATCACCTCTTATGTCTCATTGGCTGACTCCCAGGTCGGGTGGTCAGGCTTGGGCTCCACACACGGGCCACTACCTCCCCATCCTGGCCATAATGCCTAACAAAGTGAGAGATGTCAGTTTCATGAAACCAGCAGGCAGCCGCCCTCCTCACAGGTCCCTCCCTCAGCCCCTAGAGGCCTGGGGCAGATAAAGTGCCTGTGCAGGTCTCCCATTGATGGGTTAGGAGTCTGTGCAGTCTTCCTCCTCCGGCAGGATCTCCAGGCTGCTGTCGGGCTGTGGGGCTGTGTCCGCCAGAGGCGGTGGGGCTGGCGGGGCCCGTGTAGGTGACAGTGGCAGTGGGGAGACCAGGGGCGAGGGGCTGCGGGGCTCTGAGGGTGGCACCAGACCCAAAACCTCCTGCACGTTGTGGGGCAGCTCCTAGGGGTGAGGAGGCAAAAAGTCCTTTGTGAGCCAGCAGAAGAGGAGCTGGGAGATCGCTGGGGGGAGGGCCAGGACTCACCCGGCAGGCGGTCAGCTGCCGGTAGAGGGCCTCGGCGCGCGTCAGCACGTCTTCCACGCTCAGCTTCATGGTCAGCTCATTAATGTGCTGTGGGAGGGGGTTGGTCAAGTTTATGGCCCTCGCTCACCATCACCACCCAAGCGCCTACTCTACACCTGCCTGCTGGGGAACGGAAGGAAAACAGGCTGACCCTGTAGGAGCTCAGACCAGGGATATGGGGTCAGGGAGTCTGGCTTCTCAGTCCTGCAGTGATCATTCCTATCACTCACTGCTCGCCACATAGATAGATATATTGTATAAAAAAGGGAAGGGCCCGAGTTCATGTACCGGAGGAGGGTTATGTCTCCATTCACCTGTTCTGTGGGTTCAATGCTAGGCATAGGGGAAAGGGGGAAACGACAACTCCACCCACACAATGCTCGATTTTGAGTACTGTAGCACAGGTGAGACAGTGGCAGCCTGCAGGGGCCACAGGTCAGGGCCGGCAGGGGGAGCCCTCACCTTAAGGATCTCGTTGGAGCCAAAGCCAGACAGCATGAGGGTGTCCCGCTCCATGTCCAGGATGGCGCAGGCTACTAGCAGGTGCAGATTGGGACCGGGAAGTCCTGTCCACAGCACCTGGGGGTGCCAGAAGGAACCTCTGCCTGAGATCCTACCCAAGTTTGCCCCACCCAGGTCTGTCCATCTCCCTCCAACCTTCCAGCCCCTCCCACTTCTCCTTCCTCTTCAGTCCCCCACCCGAACTGGCTGGTCCCACCTCCCACAGCCGAAGGATATCCGGGAAAGGGAATTCTCTCTTGAACCAGATGAGTAGCCACCGGAAGCAGAAGCAGAGAGAACCGGAGTCCTGGGAGTCTGGGGGAGGACAGTGCCTGATTCAGCCTCACCCAGAGCCAATGCCCTATAACAAGCAAACTCAAAACCAATTCCAAAAAAAAAATAGTCAACAATTTCAGTTCACAACATGCCCAGCAGCTGGACAAATCCTCTGAGTGGTCCTGGCTGTCAGGCCCTCCCTGGGTGCAGGCAGGTCAATGTGCACACTTGGGGGCTTCAGAAGCCCACTCCAAGCTTTCCCACCATTCCTGCCACTCTCCAGAAGTGCACTACCTCCACATCTTCCACTCTGCTGAGATGAACACACCCAAGGAAAACAAAATCTTAGTCACCAGTGCTGGTGAGGGTTGTAGGCACTGGCACCTAGAAACACTGTTGGCAAAAATGTCAGCTGGGGGGCTGGGGTTATGGCGCAGTGGTAGCGTGCTCGCCTAGCACGCGTGAGGCACTGGGTTCGATCCTCAGCACCACATAAAAATAAAATAAAGATATTCTGTCCACCTACAACTAAAAAATAAATATTTAAAAAAAAAAAAAAAATGTCAGCTGGGGTGATAACTTTGCAGGGAAGTGGTGACAAGGACATCAGTTCAAAAGCTGGCACATGCCTTTAATCCTAGCAACTCAGGAGGCTGAGACAGGAGTATCACAAGTACCAGGCCAGCCTAAGCAACTTATCAAGACCCTGTATCAAATAAAAACTAAAAAAAAAAACTGGAGATGTAACTCAGTGGTAAAGCGCCCCTGGATTCAATTCCCAGCGTAGGGGCGGGGATTGTGAAAGTTTTGCAGTGCTGAGGATGAAACCCAGGGCCTCACACATGCTAAGCAAGTTCTCCACCACTAAGCCACACCCCAGCCCCAAAGCCCCGGATACGGTCAGTTCCCTTTTTGAATCGTGACCTTAACACATCTTCCAGACTATTTGTCCTGATGAGAAACTACAGGTGTCCAGCAGGTTAAAGCAGGTCTAGTGTGTCCTTTAGGGGAGAGAATTCCATGCATTCAGAGGAAATTGGGCACATTCAGGGTGGTATGATGCAGACGATTCCATGCATTCAGAAGACAATGCTGCAGAGGCGGCTTAGGTTCTCATGTCCCAGAAAGTGACACATGCTTTCCCAAGAATCAGTTTCTTTCCTCTTTAGTAAGGTGAGATCAGGTATACACCATTTCCCTCCCCTAGCAGTCCTAGAGCTTCCTCATGTCCATAAATGAATTAACTTATCGACTTTTACTTTTTTCTTCATCTGATTTTTCAGCATTTTTTACATTGAACAAGTAATGAGAAAAAAAAAAAAAAAAAACTTATCAGTAGCATGCAGTAGCCCTGCCCAGGGGCCAGAAAACCAGTTTCTGATCCTGGCTCAGGCTGAGTAGGAGCTGGATGGAGAGAGAGAGCAATTTTCCACATAGGTCCCTATTTCTCAAACGCCCTGGGCAGGCCAGACCATAACTGAAGCCAGCTCAGGTAGAGGAGAGCATGGGCAGTGTCAAGGCAGCTCCAGACTGCCATTCAGTCCTCACACATAAGCTTCAGGATCTGGACTGCATGAGGACGTTTCTGTTGTTCAGATCAAGACCAAGCATCCCAGACACCTTCTGTGGCTACTAACAGAGAATCTCTGGCAAGGTCTGTGAATCCCTCGCCCACCCACCCATCAGCGCTAAAGACTTACCCAGGAAGTCACAGAGCGGCTGGTCCAGCACCCTCAGGAGCAGCAGGAGTTGCCCAAGCTGCCGCTTCATGGTCTCCTGACTCTCCTCAAAGTTTCCATGCTGCAGAGAGAGGAAGGCGGGGGCGTGTCAGGAGCCCCAGCCCTGACTCTGAGGGGTCTGTTTCCCACCCCTGTGATGGGCCTTACCACAAGCTCCATGAAGCCACAGAAACACCAGAAGGCATCCACTTCACTCTGAATGACGTAGAGGATCGGGGAGAGAAGGTCACTCATGCCCTGGACATAGCCTGGGGGAGGGACATGAGGTCAGGGTCCAGCCCAGAGCTCCCTCACCCCACCCCCACCCTAGGCCACTTCCGCACCAAGATCAAAGTGGTACATGCAGTACGTGAGGAGGATGTCATGCAGGAGGCCCAGCCCTGGGTTCTCGGGGCCCTCGTAGAATTTGTTGGTCCTGTCAGTGCGGCTCACGTCTCTCTCTGCAGGAACCCAGCGCAGAGTGCAAACATGAGAAAGGTGAGGCCCAGTCCCTCCTGGCCACCAGCACCAGCCCTGCCTCCTCTGCTCCCTGGCAGCCCCCAGCTTCAGCACCCGCTCTGGGGCAGGAGTGGGACTGGTTCCAAAATCGTCACTAACACTCCTGCTTTAACTCACCAGCTCACTCTATCCTGCGAGCGAAGAAATCAACCCACAGAGGTAAAGTCACTTGTCCAGATTTCCCAGTGACAGCTGACATTTGATCCTAAAGGCTCCCCTGCCCCCACTCCTGGCCTGTCTCCCCCTGGCCATTTCCACTACTCTTCACTCCCATTTCCCTCCCCAGATGACCTCATCGCTGCCCCAGCCCACCTCACTGCTTCCTGTCTCCCACCCCTGCTTTCATCTCTGTGCCACCCCAATACCCAGCACACCCACCAATGAGGCTGCGGTATCCATGCAAGAGTGAGTTCCTCCGCTCCTGCTCAGGACTCACAGACTTCCACTGCAGCTTCATGCGGAAATACTCATCCCTGCAGAGTGGGCAGGGCAGAGGCTAGGATCCCGACCACGAAGCTGTGACTACTAACACAGCATGGCCCAGGAATGAGGGAGCAAGGCAGACTGGAAACAGACCGCAAGGGGATGGCGGGTCTGACTTGTTCACCATCATATCCTTTGGCACAGGACAGACACATGGCAGGCTCAAACCCAGTGTTGTTGGAACAAGCCTATTTATTGTCTACAGTATGCCTGTGAAGAGCCAGGTGCTGTGCTTGGCAGGGCAGAAGTGCTCCGAGATCACAGGGCCCATTTTCTCACTCACGTCTTCTTGCGCACATGCGCCTTGTGCTCCTCTGCTGAGCCTTCCCAGCTGAGGTAGCCCAGGAGGAACTTCCAGGCCTCTCGCCGCAGGCTGGGGCTCAGACCCTGGGGGTAGAGTGGCATAGACAGCTCAGAGGACCTCTTGATGCCACCAGCCCCATCCTATCCCCCCATCCTCTGGTGCTCACCCCTGAGAAGATCCGGTTCTTCAATTCAGGGACCTGCTGCAGGCGGCCCTCAGGGCCCACGTGGAGGGCCCACTCCCCTTCTGTAACTGGAGAAGCCCGTTCCACAGCTGGCCGTGGCCCCAGTTCTACCTGCAGTACACAGGTAGGTGAGCCTGGGGCTTGCCAGATCTGGCCCTTAGCCCCATCTCAGTCCACCTCCAAGGGAGCTCAGAGCCCTTCTTAGCTCAGCAGACCACTAATGATCAGGGACCGAAAGTAGCTCCCGCCCTGGGTCAGGAGCAAGGCTACCTCGGGCAGGACAGTCCCTAGTGACAACAACCACTGGGTGTGCTCTGTGCTTGGCACAGCCGAATTTGCTTCCATCAAATCACTCCCTTTTATATTTTTTTATTTTGGTAGTGGGGCTCAAACCCAGGACCACTGAGCTACATTCTCAGCCTTTTATTTATTTTGAGACAGACTCTTGCCAAGATGCCCAGGCTGGGCTTGAATTCATGATCCTCCTCCCTCAGCCCCTCAAGATGCTGGGCTTCCAGGTATATGCCACCATCCTCAACTAAAATCACTTCTTACGCAACCCCAGAAGTGTGTACCACTACTGTCCCATGTTATCAAGGAGAGAATGAAGGCCCAGGGAAATTAAGTCATGTGCCCATGTGACACAGCCAGAAAGTAACAGGCAGGGCCTACTTGATACTCACGCAGGAGATGACCTCGAACCCAGGCTCAGGCTCATCATCAGGTGGTGGAGGAAGGTCAGGTGAGGAGGTTCCCTCAGGGTGTGGCTGCAGTGCTCCCCGGAAAAAGTTGGTCACTCGGGAGAAGCTGCTGAAGGTGGTGGAGTAGGGATCCTGGAGGAAGCGCTGGGCACAGGGACAAAGATTATCACAGGTCCCTCTGGGTCTTGTCCCACACCCACCCTGTTGGCCTGGTACAGAAGACACTCACAGACACCACGTTGGAGCTGTCCTGGTCAAAGAGCTGCAGGTGGTGAAAGGAGTTGGAGAGGGCAGCAGAGTCGTGAGGGAAGACAAGGTAGAGGCGGGAGTCCTGCGGGGAGCTGGCAGGTGGGAGGGGTGCACAGTGTCCTGTGCTGTCCAGGCACATGTTCGTTCATTTCAGCATCCCAGCAGCCCTTGGGGAACCCCTCATTTCAGGTGTGTTATTGCAGGGAGAGGTCAGAGATCAGAGCTGGACCTTGGGTGGGCACAGGACCCAGCGCTGGGCAATAGGGGTCTTGCACTTCCTGGCCTTGGCTGACTGACTCAGGGATGAGCCCATGAGAGACACCTGTAGGTTCTGTTGGCATGTGGTGGGAAGATGTTTCCATGCTAAGCCTGGGCTCCTGGGGGGCCCAGAGAATAACAGAAGCTCAAAGGGATGAGAAGCCACCTTCAGCGTCCCGGCCCAGCGCCTGACTGGAATCACACCCCTCTTGGGCCTCAGTTTTGTGTATGCCATTCAATTCCTTTTCTCTTCCTTTAAATCGGTTTGCATTATGTTTCATTCACAGCCCCAAGGGGTCAAGCTGAAGCTGCAGAGGGACAGCACCCAGTCCAAGGCCCAGTGCTGAGAGAAGGCTTACCTGGCCAACAGCAGGTAGCGGCTGAGGACGCGGAGCAGGGCTCGGGTGCCCCCGCGGTGGAAGTGCAGGGCAGGCAGTGAGCCTCCAGCCTGAGTCACCAGGACCAGGTAGGCCCAGCTGAGGCCTGGTTTGGACCGGCGGATGGACTTAAGCTCCCCCAGGCTCACCGAGAAGGCCCACGGGCCCCTGGTGGAGCTAGGCTCTGCACCTAGGGGGACAGCACTGTGTTGGAAGCAGTGTGGGAGGACAGAGGCAGCCAGGTCACCACAGCTGTCTCCTGAGGTCCCACCAGAAGTGGCTCCCATGTCCCAACTTCTGGGAACGAAGCCACTTCATATTTCTTAGGGAATAAAAGGGAATAAAATGGGAAAGAAGCCTGGTGGATATGTGCTTGTTCCAGAACCTTCTCAAAGTCCTCACAATCTTCAGGGTAAAGACCCTATTCCTCAACCTGCTACTTGAAGCCCCTCAGGTCTCTCCCAAGTCAGGTCCTTCCTGTGTCACTCCAGCCTCGTTTGCACTCCAGACCCCACGACCACAGCGAAAGGCCTGGAGCTCTCCCTAGACAGGCCCTGCGCTGCTTCCTCTGGCTGCTGGGAAAGGAGACTTCTGAGTGTCCCTCAGAGCCAAGCTCCTCTTCTCACCAGAGAGGCTGGACACTGCCCCTAGATGTCCTTCTGTAGCTGTAACTGGCTGCATCTGTCACACCCACCAGCCTGGAAACCTTCAGGGGTAGGACCCAAGGGGGTGCCTGAAGCCAATGCACTTCACTCTCCTGGGAGAGGAAGGTGGTGCCAGGTGACCATCTTGACCAAGCAACAAAACCTTTGCCACTGAGGGCAAGATGGGTTCCACCTGCCTCCCAAGAACACAAGTTGAGCCTACCTTCTGTGGGCTCTGAGTGATGAAGCCGTGGCCGCACAGTGCTGATGACGGCCCAGTCGGGTTCATAGCCTGGGTCAAAGGTAGGTTCCTCCTCAGAGGTGCAGGAATCACCCCCACTGGAGTCCTTGGGGAAAAAAAGAAGGAGAATGGGGTGCTATGGGTTCAGTTTCCAGATCTAAACCTGGAGTCTCCGCTACAAGGCAGTCCATTTGAACAGGGAGACAGGCATAAAGATGGTACAGCACTCGAACAAGGTCACCCAGCATAGCCAGGGAGTAAGCCAAGACTTAAACCCAGGTGTTCCCGTGCATGGAGGTGAATGCTACTAAGCAAGTACCCTGCAGTGGGACTGTGAAGCTGCAGTGCTTACAGGAAGCTGCTGGCACCCGTCACAGAACTGCACATCAAAACCATCATAAGATGCCAACCACAGGCTGGGGTGTGGCTCAGGGACAGAACACTTGCCTAGCATGCATGAGGCCCTGGGTTCCATCTTAGCGCACCACAAAAGAAAAAAAAAAAGAGAAAGAAAGAAGATACTGCTGGGCACTGTGCCGCACGCCTGTAATCCCCAGTACTTTGGGAGGCTGACACAGGAGAATTGCGAGTTCAAAGCCAGCCTCAGCAACAGTGAGGCACTAAGCAACTCAGTGAGACGCTGTCTCTACATAAAACACAAAATAGGGCTGGGGATGTGGCTCAGTGGTTGAGTTGAGTGTCCCTGAGTTCAATCTCTGGTACCAAAGGGAAAAAAAAAAAAAAAGATACCACTTCATACCCACCAGAAGTGCTGAATTAAACAGACGATAACAAACGCTGGCAAGGATGCAAAGAAAAGCACCTGCCTACACTGCTGGTGGGAGTGTAAAATGGTGCCACTGCTCTGGAAAGTGGTCAAAAGGTTAAACACAGAGTTACCATAATGAGCCAGCAATTCCATTCCTAGGTGTGAGCCCAAGAGAAAGGAAAACCTGTGTCCACACAAAAGCTCAGACATGGTCACAGCATATAATTCTCAATGGCCAAAAGGTGGAAACTACCAAATATCCATCAAACTCATGAAGAAGCAAAATGCTGCACATCCATGTGACATGAAGGCCAGATACTATTCAGCCTCACGAAGGAGGGCACAGGGCCACACTACAATGTGGATGGTCCTTGAAAGTATAAGTAAAGGATTGCATGATCCCACTTATATGAAATATCCCAAATACGCAAAGCTAAAGACAGAAGGTAGATCCACAATTACAAGGGGCTATGCAGAGAGAACGGTGTGACTGCCAGGAGGTACACAGTTTCTCTGGGGAATGATAAAATGTTTTGGAATTAGTGATGATGGTGAATCCATTGAACTACATGCTTTATTTATTATTTTTTTTAAATATTTTTTTAGTTGTTGATTGATCTTTATTTTATTCATTTATTATTTATACATTGTGCTGAGGATCGAACCCAGTGCCTCACGCATGCTAGGCAAGCGCTCTACCACTGAGCTACAGCCCCAGCCTCTGAACTACATGCTTTAAATTTGTCACTTTACTGCATGGGCTGGGGCTGTAGCTCAGCGGCAGAGCACTTGCCTAGCATGTGTGAGGTGCTGGATTTGAGCCTTAGCACCACATAAAAATAAATAATTTTTTTTCTTTACTGTAAATTAAAATGTTATGGTGAATTATATCTCAACAACGGAAAAATGTAGTTCACTCAGATTGTTATGAAAATAACAAAGTCCCCACTATAGGGGCTGGTACACAGTAAGAGTCATAAACGGTGGTTGCTCTTAATGGTGCCAGCTCAGGGGCTGCTGCGCAGATTCTGTGAAATGGTGCAGACGGGCTGTGCCAAGGGCCAAGTAGCGTGAAAGCCAGGAGTGCTGATGATAATCCATGAAAGTCAGGAAAGGGACAAAGTACGTAAGAACTGAGAAGGGAACAAGTGGATACAAGCCTCAGTGAGATGTTCTCTCTGCATGATGGCAGACCACAGCCAAGAAATGTCACATCTCTTCAAGCAACTGGAATCCACAGGCTCAGCTCTTCCCTCCCACCCTGGCAGGGCTCCCTCAAGAAGCAAAGGGTGTGGAGCAGGTGTCCTCACAGCCGCGGATCTCATGGTCCCCGTTCACTTCCCTTGAATGGGCATTTTCAGCCCAATTCACAAAGAGGAAATGGAGGAGCACAGAGATCCTAGTTCTTAGCCAGGCTCACACATGCCCCAGAGGTATGTCTAGGATGGTACCCAGGTCCCTCAATGCCTTCTGCTGCTCAGATCTAGAAAAGAGGAAGAAGTGGGATTCAATGGAACCCTACCTTCTTGGAGAAGAGGATTTGGGTGGAATCTCCAGCCTCCTCTACAGGAGCCCAGTGCAGAAGGACGTCGTTGTCCTGGGGGAAGTGAAGAGGAATTAGGGGGCTCTCCAAACCACCTCAAAGCTTTCAGTGCAGGTTCCGAAATAAGGAAGTCACCACCCTCAGCCTTTCACATCCTACCACCCATGCCTTCTGAAGGCCCTGCTCTCTTCCAGCCCACCTTCTCCACGACACGGATGACGCCAGCGATGAGCGAGTCCGGGTCCTGGTGCTTTTTTGCGCTGGTGTGTAGGTACACGCCTCCCTTCTCAAACACCACCTGCCGGTAGGAACCAGTGGGAGTAAAACCCCGCCAGGGCAGATGAGTGAAGGGGCGGCACCGGGAGGAAGCCAATGGGAGCGGGTCTGGGTGGAGCTAGTTCCAGGGGCGGGGCCTGAGTTTCGTGGAGGGGTTGTGGAGGGGTTGGGGAGGGTGTGACCAAGCCCAAAGACCCGCCCGGCGTTCGGGCGTGGGTGCACATTCCAAAGAGGGCGGGGCTAATAGGCAGGGTGTCCCTCCGGAGAGCCAAATGGACGGTGACAGCGCGTTTACAGGGGAAAGGTGTTTGATAAGGCTTTGCCTGGTTCCTATATCCTCTGCACGGCCAAGAGACCACCGGAAGGGGGTGATTTGTATAGACAGAAACGAAGGAATGGGTTCTGAGTGCTTACCCTGTAGCCGGATCCCTCCATAGCTGCCACAGAGGCCTCACTGCCCCGGCTTCCTTCTTTTCCGGGTCAATGTGGTGTCACATCCGGAAGGGACACTCTCCCCTCAAGTCCAGATGGTGGTAGCGCCCCTACTATTCTAGAGCAGGAGTGGGTGAAACCACCTTTCAGGATGGGTAGTTGAACTTGAACTGCAAGGGTCCGAGTCACATGGCACAGACGTTGAAGGTGGAGCTGTCAGAGCGTGCGCAGGCGCCGCGTCACCGCTCTCTCCACGGAGTAAACAAATGGGAGGGCCCAAGAGCTCCGCCCCCTAGCTCGAGTTCGCCCCAAAGCGTTCACTTGTTTTTCCATGTTGTATGCTGGCATCGAAGTCAAAGAGGTGCCATTTTGCTCAAGGGCACGGCCATAGCAGGTCGGCCGAGGCCATGTTAATGCGGGGCAGTCTCATCTCTCTGCGGGGCGCGACAGCGAGGTGTTGGAAAAGAGGAACAGATAAAGAAGGTGAGAGGACATATACACAAGACGTTCGGAGGGGCTCGGGATAACGGGCTGCAGCCGTAAATTCCCCCGGAAATGAAGCTGTCCCAGACGAATTCCTCCTGAGTCACCGTGGAAAGTGGGCTGAGCCGCCATCTTGAAGCTGGGCAAACCGAAGCAAGAAATGCTGCCATATTGGATCTTTGCCAGTCATGGTGCTGCAGGGGGGTAGGTTGGCGGGAGGGACATATACATTATGGAAAAATGAAGCCAGACTGGCTGCCATGTCGCTGATGGGCATTGTTTTCCTCCACTATTCTGTCTGCAGAAAAACTTGATTACGCGTGAGAGATGTCAGGTCGCTTGCCTGAGTTTATTGCAATCTTGTGTGAGCATCTGCAGCCAGCCATATTTCTTGGGGGCAAGTCGAAGTGGCCTAGGCTTGCGCGGAAACTTTTTTTTCACCGTCTAATTTATGGGCACTGTGCTGTTACTATTACCCTATTGGTCTAGATGAAGCATCTATGGTCGCCATTTTGGTCTCGGGCGGCCCGGAGGAGGGAGGAGGAGTGTGCGGAGTGGAGGAGGGGCAACTACACGGAAGTGACGCAGCGCCGCCATGCCTTTTGAGGGCGGCGACGGCGCCGGGCCGGCCATGCTGGCTACGGGCACGTGAGTGGAGGCGGCGTTGTGAACCGCAGTGTGGGGAGGATTTGGCGTTCCGGAGGCAGAGGGGGCGCTGGGAGGGCTAGCGGTTCACAGAAGGGGTACGGCCTGCATAGGTCAGAGGACAGAGGTCGTCCAGCGACCTTTGGCTGAATGCTGGAAAAGAGTCTTCCGTGGGAACTGTCATGTCTGACCTGAGGAAAATCCTAGACAACCTTATTTTCCGGTGTCCATACCCACAGGATCCTCATCTTGGCCTGTGGGCCATGCCATGGGGTCGAGGTGTCGCTCGGGGGGTTCGGGGCGCCCCTCATCCGTTCAAAGGCGGGACTTCCGGTCTTGGTCCCACCTGGGCGGGATTTCCTGTTTTTTTTCCTGAGAAGTGGGTCTTGCCTGGACCCCGGGCGTGGTGGGAAGGGGTCTGAGCTGCAGAGCCGGCCCCCGACGTTCGCCCTGCCCCAGCTACGGCGTGCATGCTCGCGTTCCTCACCTCTCCGGGCGAGGGTCGCTTCCAGCTTGACAGGTGTGGGGCTTCGCTAGCATCCCTCATGCTTCGGGGACTTGCCCTTTCTTCACCGCTTCCTGGAGTCAGTTCTCTCACTCTTCCTCTCCTTACCTTTCTTTCCTCCACACTCCATCTGAAGGGACCAGTCGCCTCGCCTCCCTCCTGTAGGGGACACGTCCCGTCCCCGATCTTAAACTCCACGGGGGCGGGGCTCCCGTGAGGCCACAGGACTCGCTCTAGGAGAGCGAGGCGGGGGGCTCCCAGCTCTTTGCTGCCCTGTTGGGGAGCAGTCCAGAGAGCCCCCAGGCCTTGGCAGAGAGGTGTAAGTCGCCCTGCTCCTTTTTGCCCCTGCCTCCTGTCTGAGGTGCAGGGACCTTCACAACACACTTAGCTTTCGTTTTCACACTGATCAGCCCTTTGGCCACCCCAGGGTCTAGTGCAGAGAGGTAGTTGGATCTTGATGTCCTCTTCTATTTCCTGCATGTCCACATGGGCAGGGGGCCCAGGGAAGTGAGATCCCAGGCTATGTCAGTCATTGTCAGGCCCTGTCTATGATTTTGAACCAGTCTGTCCCTGCTCTGAGCCAAGGTTTCCTTCATCAGATGAGAAGAACTTGAGTGCGTACAAGACACTGGGCACCTCCCAGTGCTTCAGGGCCTGGGGGTCTGGCAGACAGTGGCTTTAGCCCTCTTCTGCCTTGTCCAACTGTGCCTTCTGGCCAGTGTCTTAAGCTCACTGAGCCTCATTTCCCCATCTGGATGAGAAGATCATGAATCTTTCCTCCTAAAGCAGGCAGGATGGCAGGCAGGATTGAGCTCCCTGGACCCCATCCTAGTCTTGGCCCCAGCCCTGCTGTTTCTGGCTTTGTGACCCTGGTCAAGGTGCTGAATTTCCCTGAGCCTGAGTTTGCAACTGTGAAGTCAGGTGATACTGTCTCCCCTCCCCTTAGGGTGGGGAGTGAGATGAGAAGATTGATTCTCAGGCCCTGCCTGGCATATGGAAGGTGCTGGATAGACCTCCCTCCCACCAGAGTTGTGTACTCCCTGAACCCTGTTGGGGGTTATCAGTCCCTACCTAGGTGAGTTGGGAGGTGGTGAAGTGAGGGTGTGGAGTCCCTGCATCCACTAGGTATGCTGGCCTCTGTGGTCACAAATCACAAAGGGCCTGAAAGTTGAATTCAGATTCCTTGCATCCTTTCACTGTGACTCTGGTGGGCTTGAATCCCTCCAATCACAGCATACTTAATTATATCTCCAAGGAAGCTCCTCAGCTGCCCAGCAGCTGTGACTCACTGCTCTGGTTAACAAGGGGAAGAAAGAGGGGAGGGTGGCCCAGGGTCACATAGAAGGCTGGAGGTAGGGCAGGAAGTCCCCTGCCTTTGGCCCGTCCCACCGCTGTTGCCCAGGGCTACCTTGTCCTGGAGACAGATTCCTGCTTCCGGGAGCTTGTAGTCTGATGAGGGAGGCAGGCAGTGGTGCAGCTGTCACTAGCTCAGGTGACATGAGCTAGGATGGAGGGAGCCCAGGCATTGTGGGGGCTGAGGAGGACATAGTCCACTCTGGAACCAGGGAAGACTTAAGTGGCAAGACAGCATCTCGCAGGAAGTGCAAAGCTTTCCGTGGGTGATTTCCAGGCACAGAGAGCAGCCCGCTGCCTGTTTTTTGCCTTTATTC
Source organism: Xerus rutilus (assembly GCA_028644305.1). Classification (NCBI taxonomy): domain Eukaryota; kingdom Metazoa; phylum Chordata; class Mammalia; order Rodentia; family Sciuridae; genus Xerus; species Xerus rutilus. The sequence goes on from CM053414.1 coordinate 48,190,924, forward strand.
AACACCTGTGCCCATGGGACTCTGTCCTGGAACCAGACAGTCCTCTCCTGAGGGAAATGTGCTGTAGCAGGAGGTTGCTCAGATGCAGGAGCTCCAAGGAGGGGAACTGGCCCAATCCAGGGGTGAGGGAAGTTTCATCCACACAAGATGAGTGACCAGTTGGCCAAGATGAGGACCAGTGTTCCAGGTGTAGGGACTGCCTTGTCCTGGGAATTTGGCAAGCAGCAGGGTCAGCTCCTGGTGTAGAAGACCCTCTGAGCCTCGTGTTAGGTGCCTGGAGGCTGGGATGATGGTGCAGCTGGTTCAACAAATGCAGTGCCAGCCCGCCCCTGTGATTTACAATTTCCTAGAAGCCACTGGGGAAAGGAAACAGATGAAATTCACTTCCGCCATCTGTTTTATTTAGCCAGTATGTCTAAATGCCATCCTTTCAACATGGAATCCAGAGCGAGCGATGGCTACTGAGCAGTTCTGCCTTCTGCTGCTTCATGCTAAGTCTTCAAAACCTGGCATGGCTGTGACGCTCATAGCACCTCTCTGCCTGTAGCTGCCACATTCCAAGGACTCCTGACTCGCATGTGGGACAGGGCAGAGCCAAGAGGAGGCCCCGGGGCTGGGAAAGGATGGTGCAGGGCAGGAGGGAGGTGGTGTAGGGAGGTGGTGTGGGGCCCCGGGAAATCGCAGGTGCGCGGAAGCACTGAGCTCAGCTGGACAAGGTGTACAGAGGGGATGAGTGGCATCCAGGGGCAGGTGGACAGGCTAGATGGGGACAGTATGGGCACCTGAGCCTCATTCCTCTTTGTCCCACTTTGGCCCACAGGGCGCTGATGGCGTCGGGGCGGCCGGAGGAGCTGTGGGAGGCTGTGGTGGGGGCCGCTGAGCGCTTCCGGGCCCGCACAGGCACAGAGCTGGTGCTGCTGACTGCTGCGCCGCCACCACGCCCGGGGCCCTGTGCTTATGCTGCCCATGGCCGTGGGGCCCTGGCTGAGGCTGCCCGCCACTGCCTCCACGACATTGCCCAGGCCCATAGGGCAGCTGCTGCTGCTCGGCCCCCCGGCCCCCCACCAGAACCACAGCTGCCCAGCCCTGCCCCAAGCCCACCCCGGTCTGCCCTGGCCAGGGAGGACGAGGAGGATGATGAGGATGAGCCAACAGAGACAGAGACCTCTGGGGAGCGGCTGGGTGGCAGCGATAATGGAGGTAAGAAGGTGCCAGGCAGGGGCTGGGTGGTCTAGTCCCGGCCAGCTGCCTGCCATGGGCTTTCCAAGGAGGCTAAGGCCCTTGGAGGCTCTTGAGATTGCGTCTCCATGGAACGTCACACAGCAGGAAGCGCAGCAGCACAGCCAGCTTGGGGGGATTTGAAGGTTGGGTGCCTCCCGGAGGCTGGACCCCACACTAAGGTTCTGAGGTGTAATTGAGAGTGTGCAGGGGACTCAATAAATAGGAATTACTCTTGCTGTTGTCACCGATGCCTGGCCTCCTCCCACTGCTGGAGAAAACTGCAGAGTGGGAAGGCACAGACTAGAGCCAGGTGTTCTAGGTTGAAATCCTTGTGATTGTCACTTATTAGCTGTGGGACCTCAGGCAAGCGACATGTTTGTCAGAGCCTCTGGGTCTCATTTGGTCAAGCAGGTCTCATAATTGTGCCATATTTCTCTAAGCCTGTGTCTTGAGTCACATCGATTGTCCCAGGCAGATCTTGGAGGTTTCTCGTTCGCCACTTTTTTGCATCTGAGGGTGTGACGTGTTGACAGATGAGCTCTGCTCATAACCAGATAACGGGCACTGAGGGTTTGAGGCTGAGAGACTAGTAATTGCAGGAGCCCCAGAAGGCAGTGGCAGTGGCTGGAATTGGGGCACTTGTAGCAGGATAGGAACCTGACTGGCCAGGGCCTCTGACACCATCCACAGGGCTCTTTGTGATGGACGAGGATGCCACCCTCCAGGACCTGCCCCCCTTCTGCGAGTCAGACCCTGAGAGCACAGATGGTGAGTGTCCCCGCTGTCCACACCCAGGAACAGGGATGCAAACAGGGACAGAGGCTGAAGTCCCCCTTTCTCGCAGATGGCAGCCTGAGTGAGGAGACCCCAGCTGGCCCCCCAGCCTACTCAGTGCCCCCAGCCTCAGCGCTGCCCACACAGCAGTATGCCCGGTCTCTGCCTGTGTCGGTGCCTGTCTGGGCCTTCAAGGAGAAGAGGACAGAGGCGCGGTCGTCAGATGAGGAGAACGGGCCGGTGAGGGGCAGGTGGGGCCGGGGAGGAGGGGAGGGGCTCCGAGCCACCTGCTACAGGAGGCCCTCAGCTCTGATGCCCTTTTCACATGTGAGCCCACTAAGGTTCCCAGCCAGAGCCCTGCAGCTTTGGCACTGCATCTCGTGATACGTCCTAGAGTGCTGTAGGGAAGGCCACCTCTGCTCTGGGGCAGCTCCAGCTACTGAGCACTGAAACTCCTTGAAGCCAGGAGGAACTGAAGCACTGAGCACGCGTGGCCTCCCTGCGGTCTGGGTCTGTGAGGGACAGAGCTGGGCCTGAAGCACAGCTTCCTTCAGAGGAGCTTCAAGGAAGAAGGCCTGGGTGCCCATTGTCCCCCTCAAGGCTCAGTGTGTTTACTTGCAGATCAGTGATGCAAATGGTGACTGCCCGCAGGCTGTAGAAGGTCTCAGTGAGGCATCAGGTGCCACTTGGCAGCTTATGGTCAGTCACACAGCTAACTGATTGAACCTCCAAGGCCTCCCAGGTGCTAGGCCCTAGGCTGGCCTCTTCATGGGCTCCTGGCCAGCTAGTGCCTGTGCCCTCTCCCAGCCTATTGGAGGGCTTTCAATGGAGGAGCACTAGGTGGATAAGAGTCCTTTCTGTGACCACTTTTTTTTTTTTTTTTGGTACCGGGGATTGAACTCGGGCACTCGACCACTGAGCCACATCCCCAGCCCTATTTTGTGTTTTATGTAGAGACAGGGTCTCACTGAGTTGCTTAGTGCCTCGCCGTTGCTGAGGCCGGCTTTGAACTCGCAATTCTCCTGTCTCAGCCTCCCTAAGTGCTGGGATGACAGGCGGCGCCACTGGCTGGCTCTTTCTGTGACCACTTGGTAGTTCAACTTCCCCGCTGTCTCTGAGCTGATCATCTAATTTCAGCTCTTACAGGGGCCTGTTAGCCCATCTCTCAGAAGGGAAGACTGAGGCCTAGGAAGGTGAAGTCTCTTGTGTACAGAGGTCTGATTGGAACATGACAGGGCCTTTAGCCGAAATCGGACCTGAGACCCCTCCCCTGCAGTGGAACAGGCAGCTGTGGTGGCACACAAGCCAAGATGGGGTGCGGGAGAGGCCAGGAAGGCTGCCTGATGAAGAAGGGCATGGCTGGCATCGCAGGGCACAAGCGGGAGGGCCGGGACGGGCTGAGAGTGGGCCTGGTGCTCAGGGTGCACGCGCTGAATGCCGGAGCTCTGGGCGGATGCCGCGGACCTTGAGGACGCTGACCCATCCTGCTCACGTCTCCACAGCCTTCCTCGCCCGACCTCGACCGCATCGCCGCGAGCATGCGCGCATTGGTGCTGCGGGAGGCCGAGGACACGCAGGTCTTCGGGGACCTGCCACGGCCGCGACTCAACACCAGCGACTTCCAGAAGCTGAAGCGGAAATACTGAGGCCTCAGAGGGAGCTTCCCGGGCCCGCGTCCGCCCCGCCCACACTACGCCCCCGCCGCTGGCCAATCCCAGCCCGAGGCGGGACGGCCTCCCCGGGAGCCCGCGGCCCCAGGAGGAACCCACTCAGCCAATTCCCGCCTCCCTTCCAGCCCTCGACCTCCCGCGCGCAGGAGCGGGATCCGGCCAGTCTCCGCTCAGGGTCGGTCGCCCACTTCTCTGCCCAGCGACAGATTCCTTGATTGGTTCGCTCAGTCGGGGGCGTGGCCGGTCCTAAATACTCCCGGGGTCAGCGACGGTGGTTTTCCCTCCCGGCACTGACCGTCCCCTGAAGGAGCATAGCCAGGCCCAGGACTAAGTGGTGGCGCTGACCTGAGCCTGGCGAACGGGTCGCTCTTCCCTTTGCCGTGGGCTCGGTCAGTCTCCCGAGAGCCGCCCCGCCCTTCCTGGACTCTCCCGCCTAATTGGCTCCGGCCTCTGGGGGCGTGGCTAAGCCCTCCGGCGCCCAGAACTGACCTGCGGTTCTCAATTTGTGGCTTTACACTACAGGGGTTGGGGTCGTTTTTGCCCCTAGTCTTGACAATTGCGGCCTGGACACCTCACCTCATTGATTCCATCCCACAGACCTGCCAATCGAAGCCCGTCCTTGCATCCAGGACGGAACCAGCTCCCGCTCCTTCCCCCACCCCCACAGGTGCCTTAAAGGGCCCTCGTCCACCAGAGGTGGAGGGCAGGGGGCCTCACTCTCCGGCCCTGGTGTGGGGGAGAGAGTTGGGGAGGGGGGTCGGAAGTTGGGAGGGGCGCTCTGAGATTAAAGAGTTTTACCTCTACAAGTGCGTAAAGTGTCTTGGATGTTCTACCATTTTCCGAAGCCAAAGAGCAGCATTTCATTGGTTCTCAGTGCAAAGCTGAAGGTTGGAATTATTGTCCCGGTTTTATTTTTATTTTTGGTACTGGAGATTGAACTCAGGGGCACTCGACCACTGAGCCACATCCCCAGCCCTATTTTGTGTTTTATGTAGAGACAGGGTCTCACTGAGTTGCTTAGCGCCTCGCCATTGCTGAGGCTGGTTTTGAACTCGTGATTCTCCTGTCTCAGCCTCCCAAAGTGCTGGGATTACAGGCTTGCGCCACCGCGCCCGGCTTGTCCCGATTTTAATATGTAAGAAAACGGCTATTCACGGGGTTGAGAAGACCGTTCCAGTCTGACTATAGAACCCCAGTCTTCAACCAGAGAAATGGAAAAACCGAGCTCTGTTTATGTACTATGACTTGAAACGCATTTAAATAAAAAAAGAAGAACCCCAGTCTTCAGGAGAATGAGGGATAGAACCGTAATGGCCCTTAATTAATCGGTCTCTGGAGAGCGTGCAAAGGTTCCCAAGCAAAGCCAGGAATATTCACCTGGGAGTTTCCCACCATAACAAGGCAGCTGGCCATTAGATAGCGGGTGGAACCTGGTTCGAAATTAGGACTAGGTTCGGCAGGGCTTGGTGGAGCACACATGTAATCCCAGCGATTCAGGATTAGCAAACTCAAGGCCAGCCTGAGCGATTCAGCGAGAACCTGACACAAAATAAAAAAGGGCTGGGAAGGGTGGCTCGGTGACAGAGCGCCTCTGGATTCAATCCCTAGTACCACAAACCAAAAAAAAAAAAAATAGGACTAGGTAAAAATGAAATCTTCATCCCCCACCGTCAGACTACCACCTAAGAAATACTAACAATGGAAACGACTTAAAACGGACTTACTGTCGCTCACTTTTATGAGCTATTAACCTATATCAACTCTATTAGCCCCACGAAGTGGGAACATTATTATCTCCACTCTATAGATAAGAATTTGACTGCAGTGTCGAGGGTAAAACAAAAGTAGGACAGATGACAAAGGGGGCATGGATTTCTTCTACTGACAATGATGATCAAATCGGAAAGCTTCCTCCTGTTTTAACTTTCTCCAGCAAAGAGGATTAAAATAAGAGGTTAAAGGGTAAAGGAGAGGATCCACACAGCCTAATGGTCTGAGCCTCGCGATGCAGGAAGAGGGATGAAGAGCAGAGCTGCAAAAAGACCCTAAGAAGCCGGGCGCGGTGGTGCCCGCCTGTAATCCCAGCAGCTCGGGAGGCTGTGGCAGGAGGATCGCGAGTTCAAAGCCAGCCTCAGCAAAAAACGAGGTGCTAAGCAACTCGGCGAGACCCTGTCTCATACAAAATAGGACTGGGGATGTGGCTCAGTTGCTGGAGTGCCCGAGTGCAATCCCTCTTACCAAATTAAAAAAAACAAAAAAGATCCTAAGAAGCCAGGAGCTGGGATGGGGGCGGGGCTTCTCCCAGGGCGGTAGCCCCGCCCCCTCCGTCAGCTAGTCATTTCCGTTCGCCGGAAGCTGAGAGGCGCCCGCTGGGTAGCGGGCAGAGCGCTTCGGGCAGAGCGCTTCGGGCAGGGCATTCCTGGTGACAGCAGCGGGCACGGGTGAGAGTGGGGAGTGCGCGCGACTCTCTCGGCCTTTGCCGGGAGAGGTGGGACCTTCACTCACCGGGGGTTGGGGCCGGCGTTGTCGCCTGGGAAGCGACACAAGCCCGAGGACAGCGAGAGGGTGGGATTTCCGAAGCCGGTAAGGGAAGGAGGCGGGACTTCCTGTAGTTCACTAGGACGACCTGTCGCTCAGACCCGCGCACCTGCTTCCCCTAGGTCGGCACCAGTATGGCCGAGGTGGAGGTCCAGGGCCGCCTGTGGCTGGAGAGCCCCGCTGGGGGAGCGCCTCCCATATTCCTGCCTTCGAACCGGCAGGCCCTGGTCCTGGGCCGGGGACCCCTGACTCGGATTACGGACCGGAAGTGCTCCAGAAACCAAGGTGGGGGCGGGCTTGAGCTGGAAGGGGTGTGGCCTGCTTGAGAGGCGGGAATGTGGTGCTAAGGAAAGGTGGACAGTTACCCCACCGAGGGACGCTTGGCTGCTAGGCAAAATTGCGTGGTGCGTCCAACCCAGAGGTTGATTGGTGCCTTCTGGGGAGCACAGGAAGAGAGGTTGTACCTGACCTTGGGGGAGAGGCTGTGGAGCCCACCCCGGGAGAATTACCAGTGGGCACAGGAGGCTGCTCTCAGGCCATTTGAAGATTTAAAACTGGCCACCACCTTTGTGAAGAGAGAAGTGAGCTTGCGAAGAAAAGTAAAAGTAGGGTGGACGGTAACAGGGCAAGCCCAGGACCTGCATCTAGCCACGCTTTGTTAAGAAAGAGGCCAATCCTACATATACAAGCATCTCCCCTGTTTCTAGACGACGATTAGTGTCACGGGCAATCCTAGAGACTCTGGCTATGGGAGCCAGTCCCACTGAGAAATAAACTGTCTCCTACTCCCTCCAGAATGGATGCTGTAACTCCATTCTGTGGCCTGAAACTGGCCATAGTCCCCAGTATGAGGGGACCCTTCACACAAGGATGTAAATTCTGACTCCACCCCCTCATCCCTTAGTGGAGCTGATTGCAGACCCTGAGACCCGGACAGTGGCTGTGAAACAGGTACCAGTGCTTCAGCAACGGGCAGCAATATCTGGGGGTGGGACCTGGAGAGGAGTGGCAAACTGGCAGGGGACAGAACCATTAGAAAACTGGCCGGGAGAAGGGGGTGTACCAGCCAGTAAAAAAGTGTTGCCAGCTTCATTAGGGTACCCATTTATCTCCCTTCTATTGGGCAAGACTGGAAGCTTGTAACCTCTCCCAAGTCCTGTTTGGTGCTACACAGTAAAGAGGTGGGGGTTAAGGGTCTGATTGATTGGTGGGGCAAAGCAAGTCCTGCCCAAGGATATGTTGCTGGAGAAGGCTGTCTTTTCCCAGAGTGTGGAGCTGGTCCCAGCCCCTCCCTCTTTCTCTGCAGCTGGGCGTTAACCCTTCAACTGCTGGGACCCAGGAGTTGAAGCCAGGGTTGGAGGGCTCTCTGGGGGTGGGGGACACACTATATTTGGTCAATGGCCTCCACCCGCTGACCCTGCGCTGGGAAGAGACCCATACACCAGGATCCCAGCCAGATACTCCACCTGGCACCCCTCCGGTAGCTTCAGATGAAGAGCAGAAGGAGGAGAATGCTACGCAGCAGAAAAAGCGCATCCGGAAGTCATCCCCGGGCTGGGAGAACTTGGAGAAGCTGCTAGTGTTCACAGCACCTGGAGTGAAGCCTCGGGGCAAGGTGGGGGCTTCAGCCTTGGGGGAAATGTGTGTTGGCCCCTGCTGCCCCTTTAGTAGCCACCCAGGAATCAGCCACAATGGCCGTAGCCAGGTCAGCAGGGCTCTTCAGACTGCACTTCGATGTGGTCAAGGCCACACTGAGTCTATATCTCACCTCTGAAATGATGACTCCCCAAAAAGTTTGTGCCCTGGTCACCGACAGGCAGTTAACACCCCAAAAAAGCTTTGCTCCTGTTTTTTTTCCCCCCCTGTGGTTATTAATCTCCAAGATGTAGAAGCCCAAGGGAGGAGAGTGGGTAACATACTAATCTTCATTTTAATTCTAGAAATGCAAAGGTGGGGTGGACACAGCAGTGATGAGACAGTAAGGATGTCAGGTGCTGCGAGCAGAGGTGTCTGTGCCTCATTCCTGCTGGGCCACGTCCTTACAGAAAACCTGCAGACTCAGTTTCCCCATCTCCCTGCAGCACAGTGTTACTGTGACTCATTCTGTAAGTGAAGAGACAGGTGTCACAGTGCTGCCCTTCCTCTGTTCTTGGTGACACCAGGTGGCTGCCTTTGATTTGGATGGGACCCTCATCACCACCCGCTCTGGGAAAGTGTTTCCCACTGGCCCCAGTGACTGGAGGTGAGGACGGGCAAAGGGAAGGAGGGAGTGGAGTTGGGAGTCCCCTTCAGGCCCCAGGTCACTTGTCCACTTCCCACCCACTCTAGGGTCTTGTACCTAGAGATTCCACGCAAGCTGCAGGAGTTGGAAGCAGAGGGCTACAAGGTGTGTACCTTTGTGAGTGAGCACTACAGGGTGTCTGATGAGGAGCCCCTAGTGACGTTATCTGCTCCCTAGCTGGTGATCTTCACCAACCAGATGGGCATCGGCCGAGGAAAACTGCCAGCAGAGGAGTTCAAGGCCAAAGTGGAAGCTGTGGTAGAGAAGCTGGGGGTTCCCTTCCAGGTATGACTAGGATGGAGGCTAGATCCTGGCTAGGGGGACAAAGACCCTCAGGTGGGGAGAGAGACCCACAGAGTCCCTGGGATGTGTGAGACAGAGGCCTCTGCTGGGGTGACGCCCTGAGCAGCCCGTCATGAGCTACATATCCCAGGGCATGGGCAGTTCTCTGGGGCTTGGTACCACCCAGTGGGTGTTCTTGGAAGAGCTGAGGATGGTGTGCAACCCCTGCCCCACCACAGGTGCTGGTGGCCACGCACGCAGGCCTGTATCGGAAGCCGGTGACTGGCATGTGGAACCATCTGCAGGAGCAGGTGAGCTGTACCTGTCCTTTCCCTTGCTGCAGTCCCTCACTCCTGGGGCTTGGTCTTTGATGGAGCCGAGTGAGAACTGTGCCCTCTGCTCAGCTGTCACATCCTAGGTGCTGATATTTGAGTCAGTACTGTCAAGGTCTGAAAGTCAGAGGTTGCACCAGGGGTAGCGGTGCGCACCTGTGATTCAAGCTACTGGGGAGCGGAGACAGGAGGATAAGTTTGAGCCAGTCTGGGCAACTTAAGGAGACTCTGCCTCAAAATATAAAGTAAGCTGGGCACGGTCGCAGGAGGAATGCAAGTCAAAGCAGCCTCAGCACCAGCGAGGCCCTAAGCAACTCGCTGAGACCCTGTCTCCACATAAAATGCAAAATGGGCTGGGATGTGGCTCAGGGGTCGAGTGCCCGAGTTCAATTCCTGGCACTCCCTCTCCTCCCCGCCAAAAAAATATAAAAGGGCTGAGGATGTGGCTCAGTTGGAGAACACCTGCCTAGCATGTTTGAGTCCCTGGGTTCCAACCCCAATACCACCCAAAAAAAAAAAAAAATCAGTGGTTGAGAAATTGCTCATTGTTCATTCGTGGTTTGTTCTGAAGCCCACTAACATCCTGAGCTGAGAATACGGGGGAGCAGTACTGGCATGCCTGGGCCAGCAATACTCGCAGACTTCTGATGGCAGCCAGCTGCACACACACACTGGGGTGTAAAATAGCAAGTAGGATGTGGTTGTCACTGCCGTGGCCAGGGAGGACCTCTCTGAGAAGGGGACATTTGAGTAAATGTCTAAAGGAGGTAAGGGAGGTAGCCATATGGATATGCCAGATTTCTGGGGAAGTGGTTCTGGCCAGAGTGACAGCTGGTGTGCCTTGTGTATTCACCAGTGAGAGGGCAGGGCCTTGCCTCAGGGGCCACAGGAGCAGAGTGGGAACATGTGCCCTCTGGCAGCTGTGTGAGGAATAGGTGGGGATGGGGGCCAGGCAGCCACTGAACATCAGTTCTGGCCAGACGGTTGAGGTGGTGAGTTGTGCAAGTGCCAGGATGGTGAGGACTTGAAAGGTTTGCAGTCTGGCCTGACGCAGGGCACAGACCAAGTGGAGTGGCCCCAGGGAGCCCTTTAGTGCCGAGGGGCAGTTAAGATGGGCTTCTGTCTGTCTCTCCAGGCAAATGAAGGCGTGCCCATCTCCGTGAGAGACAGCATCTTCGTGGGAGGTAAGGGCTTGGGGCTGCTGCGGGTGGGCCTGGACCCATCTCTCCAAATGTACTGGTGGTAAAGGGTCTTCTGGGTTCCAGATGCAGCAGGCCGCCCAGCCAACTGGGCCCCTGGCCGGAAGAAGAAAGATTTTTCCTGTGCTGACAGACTGGTGAGCACCGCCCCCTCCCTGAGCCCCTGCGCTCCCCACCTCTGCCTGACCTCTGCCTTTGCCCCAGTTTTCGCTCAACCTTGGTCTGCCCTTCGCCACCCCGGAGGAGTTCTTCCTTAAATGGCCCGCTGCAGGCTTCGACCTCCCAGCATTTGACCCGGTGAGGCCCAAGGAGTAAGAGGGGGGAGCAGGCTGGGGAGTGAGGGTCTCGAGCCTCTTGTCCCACCCCTTCTAGAGGACTGTCCCTGGCTCAGGGCCTCTCTACCTCCCAGAGTCCAGCTCCCTCTTGAGCTCCGACCCAGAGGTGATTGTCGCCGTGGGATTCCCTGGTGGTGAGCTGTCCTGATCCTCATCTTTGGATGCCTTAAGTGTCCTCCTGGGTACCCACTGATAGTGATCTTGTGCCCCTCAGCTGGGAAGTCCACCTTCCTCAAGAAACATCTCGTGTCAGCTGGATATGTTCATGTGAACAGGGTGAGGCCGCCATGGCACCACCCCACCTGTGAGGTCCCTGGGTCACCCCAACCCAACCTTCAGGGTGGTTCCCAGCCCCTACCTCCCTCCTGCAGCTCTGGTTCTCTGCCCTGCCCCCACCACGACCCCCTCCATTTTCTATTCCCTGTTGGACAATCCTTGCTTGTGACCTGTTCTCCCCTATCCGCAGGACACACTGGGCTCCTGGCAGCGCTGTGTGAGCATGTGTGAGGCAGCTCTGAAGCAGAAGAAACGGGTGGTGATTGACAACACAAACCCAGACGCCCCAACCAGAGCCAGGTACTTGGCCCCATGGGAAGTCTCCAGTAGGGCAGGCAAGGGCCTAGTGACAGCACTTTCCTGGCCTTAACAGGTATGTCCAGTGTGCCAGGGACGCGGGTGTCCCCTGCCGCTGTTTCCTCTTCACCACCACACTGGAGCAGGCTCGCCACAACAACCGGGTGAGCCAGTACCCCTCCAGTCTGTACTTCCCACCAGTCCTCCTGCCCTGCCATGCCTCCTGACCTGTCCCTTACCACCACACCCGAAACCATCCCCTAGCAGTTCCGAGAGATGACTGGCTCCTCTCACGCACCAGTGTCAGACGTCGTCATGTTCAGCTACAGGTATCTCTGGTTAGTGGGCACTGGGCGGTGGGCCCTGGCCTCCCCTCACCACCCTGTCTGCCACTAGGAAGCAGTTCGAGGCTCCTACGCTGGCGGAAGGCTTCTCTGCAATCCTGGAGATCCCATTCCGGCTACAGCTGGAAGCGCAACTAGAGCGACTGTACCGGCAGTTCTCCGAGGGCTGAGTTGCCCCGCCCCATTCCCTTGCCCACACCTGGCAATAAATGCTATTTTTCTCCAAGCTTGGCCAGCATTTTGCTGGGAGGAAGGGTGGTCGTCTTGGCGGTTTGTCACCAGGCCTAGGCCAGCCCCCCACCCCAGGTTTCCATTTGACCTTTTAACAGATGGAGGCTTTAGGAACATTTTCAGGTAACAGAAAAGGGGGGACCTGGACTGGCTCAGGATGGCCCTCTGCCCATCTCATGTTCCATTCTGAGATGTTCTGCACCAACTATACCACCCACCTTGGGCTATGGAAGGGATTTAGGTGTGTGTCACTGGGCTCATATGAGCAGATCAGACAAAGCCAAGTAAAGACATGGGAAGGTAGGGCACTGACTGGGCCCCTCTAGCTGGCCAGAGCTTGGTTCAAGATGGCTCATGAGGGACGCAGCGGCAGCACGCTTGCCTAGCACACATAAGGCCCTGGATTCAAATCCCAGTACTTCATAAGGAGAAAATCCAGGGCTCAGGTTCCGTGGCACTGGACTTGAATGCAGGGGATGTGGGCCTTGGACCTACCTGGGCCAAGCAGATTTCCCTCCAGCTATGGGAGACAAAAACACCCTTGGCCTATGCTTTCTTACAGCTAAGTGAAGCTGTGGGACTCCAGGGGCAACCAGGAGCACCAGGTGCTGGCAGTGCAGAGGACCAACACACCTTCATGCTTCTGACACAAAGGCCCCAGGAGACGAGGCCACAAAAAAACCTTTCCCCACTTATCACAGCTGGGGAAGAGCCCATGCCAGGTAACTTGGGAGCTCCACACTGAGCCCCCCTTTCCCTCCCATCTTGAGCAACAGGGATCTCAAAGAGCAACTCCTGAACAGCAGCCACAGCTTTTCCTAGCAACCTGCCAAGGACATATACTCCCAGGCCCCTATCCAACACCATCAGCAGCTCAAGGGCTAAGCCAGTCCTGGGGACATGTATAAGCACTCAGGTGAGGACTGCTGCCAGGACAGGGGCTCCGGCTCCCGCCATGGTGTCTGACATTGCCACACACGGGCTTGCACCTGCAGCAGGAGGGCTGCCCAGCACCTGGACAGTGAGCTGAGGTAACAGGTGGATTTTTAAAAGACTTTATTGGGGAAACGCAAAGGGGTGGGGACTGTCCTTGGAGACCTCAGGACGCTGTCCTCCATGTTGCTGGGCAGTTGCAGTCCCAGGGGCCCCAGCACAGAAGCATCTGACCTGGGGGCAGGGGATATAGTGGAAGTGCTGGACACAGCAGCCCCAGGAACTGTGGGAAGAGCCCTCACAATGCCTAGGCCGGGAAGCTGCTGCCCCACGACCCAATTCCCTGCCAAGGTGGGGCTAGTCTTCTCAGGTGGCCAGACCACTGGGGACTGGAGTACTGCTCTTTCTGGTCCCTCCCAGGCCAGGGTCACCCTGCTTCTTCCCAACACCCCAGGCAAATCTGAGGAGATCCATCTGCACTGAAGAGAGTCACCACTCACCAGTCTCTTCAGGGGCCTCATCTGTGACTCCTGAAGGGCCCGGCCTGGGGAGGGGCACTACCCTCCCATCTGCAGAGGAAGTGAAAGGAGAGTCAGCAACCAGGAGGGCAGGGTGGAAGGCAGGCGCTGGGCCAGCCTTACCCCTCGCTGCTGCTGCTCCTGCTCCAGATTCCGCTGGAGGACCTGCTGTTGGTTGGCTATGACACGCCGGATGCCATTGACAAAGTTGCTCTGGTCGTGGGGGATGAGGCCGATGAAGATCTTCTTCTCCGAGGAGTACAGGAGCATGAGCACGCGGATCTCGCATGAGGCTTTATAGGAAAAGTGCACGCAGCCAGCCTGGCAGGCGCAGGGAGCGTGTCACAGGCCGGTCCTGCACGCTCCTCCCATGGACTGCCTCCCTCAGCCCCAAGCGGTTGCCACCACACTGCCAGCCCAGTGCTGCCTGTGCCCTGCCTTGCAGCCCCACTGGGACAACAAGGAGACCAAGGCCAAGAGCAATGAGTGGACCAGAACCCACAGGCCTCCATGGAATGGCCCGGCAGTCTGCGGGTAACAAGCGCTGCTGAAGCTCAAGGGGCTGCCCCACCCGAGGCCTCCAAAGAGCTCATCAGGACAGACAAGTGGCACTAAGCACAGTGCCTCCACCTCCTGCAAGCCCCGCTTCCTACCAGAGGAAAGGGAAGCAAAGCTGCTGGAGATGGTGCCGAAGTCCCACCGTGGTCAAGCTTCCATGACCACTGGTTTCAAGCAGGCTTAGGACACTGACATGGCTGACCAAGGGTTCCTCATGGCTGTCCCTGATGGATCTCACTGGATGCTACACAGGAAGTCACCCCTCCCACCTTACAGAGGTAAAACGGAGACCAAGAAAGAGAAGGACTCATAGGCCCCCCTAAAGCCGAAAGGACTGGACAGCCTCAGCCCTGTGCACTGCCTCAAGGGACTGGCGTGAGGGTCCCAAGAGGAAATTCTTAAGGAGCTCCTGTGCAGGAGCTGTGCCTGTGCCCACCAGAGCCACTGGAGGGGAGGGGCCTAGGAGAACATGGGGCCTACAGGATTTCCCAAGAGAACTGCAAACCTATACAGCCGTGACTTCAAGTGCACAGTTTCATGGCTATCGTTCATTACAGACTAATGTAGAGGTAAATACGATGGTGACTTGTGAACAGGTGTCATCCAGGCATGGCAAGTACCCAGAAGGGAGACATCCTTGGCTGAGGGTTCAGAAGCATAGAAGGCCAACTCCTCGCCTCTGATGGGGAAACAGGTCCAGAGAAAGGAGAAGACTCAGCTGAAACCCAGTGGACAAGACAATCCCAAGTGCTTTGGACCTGGGCTAGAGGCAGACTGACTTCCTGTCTGGGAAGGAGCCTCTGGCAAGGGCATAAGCTCAGAGCCCCAGTTTTCCCATTGGAAAACTTGAGGAGGGGGAGTGCAAGGAAGATCACAGGTGCTGAGATCACAACTAAGTGCTCAGTGATGCTTAGTGACACCCGGTCCCTAGGATGCAGCATCAGAGAGGTGGGCCTGAAATCCATACCAGCTGCCCACCTGTGCAACAGAATCGGGACAGCTCAGAGTTCCAGAACATTTGTCTGGAGCAGCACAGGTGCCTATGCAGGGGATGTGCCCCCTCCTTTGTGCACAGCCATTCTGGCTGGCTCTATGAAAAGCTACACTCATTCATTCATTCATTCATTCATGTTTGTCTCCAAACCCAGGACCAGCCTCTTCCTCCTACCCCAGAGGCAAGACTTCCCCTGAGGCTCCAAGCTGTTGCTTGGTGGCCTCTGCCTGTGCAGGCCCCACTCACGAAGCCGTTGTCCATGATCCGGCACAGGCTCTTCAGCGTCTCCAGGTCCTTGGTGAAGTGGAACTGCACCAGGCGGGAGTTCCGAAACAGTGGCACCAAAGTGGTCTGTGGGGAAGCCAAGGGACTGGCTCCATGGGCCATTTGCTCTGGTTACCCACCTCCTGTGCCAGTCTGCTCTCCTGTGTGCCTTTCACCAGCTCAGAAAAATGTCACCTCTGCCAATGCTGGGAACCCAAGAGTCCCGCCCTCCCCCTCCTCCTCGCCCAGCCCTGCCCCACAGGTTCAAGTCTGTCTGCTTCACCATCCTTGGCAGCTACAACCTGATCCAGGCCACCTCTACCCTGCCCCTCATTTCCCTCACAGCATCCTGCACCAAGTCTGGACCTCACTCAACAAAAGCCACTGGCGGTCCCCACCCACCCAGCTCTGCACGCCCCTACTCCACCTGCTGGGCAGGCTGCACAACCCAGGGCCTCTGCCAGTGCTGTACTTCCTCCTCTGGCCTGTCTTGCTGCTCCAGCTGGCAACTCCAGAGCTGCCACCTTGGGGAAGTGCCCTTGCTGTCCCCCGCAGCCCTGATGTCTAGGCTAGTTGCTGTCACGAGCACACAAATCAAGAACGTGCCCTCCAACTCACCAGCAGCTGCTGCGGGATGAGCTGCATGTATAGCTTCCGCGGCCACTGCTCAGTCCTCCTGTGGGCACAAGGATGGGTCAGCAGTCTGTCTTGCTAGGAAGTAGTCTCTGCTCCCAAGTCTAACACTCACAAGATCTCTCCTTGGTTCACGTAGACGTGGGATGGCAGCCACCTCTTGGACCGACTGTTGGGCTCAGGCCTAGGCTTTGGGGACAGAGAAAGAGAGGAGCCTCAGGGGTGGGACACCAAATGCCAGCAAGCCCTTGAAGCCCACAGTCAGTGAGATACACTGGTCCCAGGGTCCCCAGTCTGCCAGGGCTCACCTCCTGCCACTCCATGACACCACTCCATGCCAGGAACTTGTTGTTGACAATCTGGACAGGGCCTGAGTGGACTCCACCAGGTCCCACCACCTGTGGGAGAAAAAGGCAGGGTGGGCCACGTGCCATGAGAGGCTCTGCTGTAGAGGAGTACCCCAGAGAAGGCTCCCTGGACACTGTACCACTGTCCCAGGACTCCTGAGCCTTCCTGCTGCCCTGGCCTGCCAGCTCCAGCCCTGCGCATCCTCCCACCTCAGTCTCGGGGCTGGCCTTGCCCCTTGCCTGTTGAATGCCTCTTCATGACTCCCAGGGATCCTGAGACAAGTCTCATTCCCTCACCTGGTGTACGAAGCCCACAGAGCCTATAATTTGTTGTAAACACTGGTACACTTCTGGTAGCACTATCAGCAATGAACAGGCACGAACCGGGACATCACCCCCAGAGCCTTTCAGCCTCACACTCCCCCTCCCTAAGGTAAGCCTGCCAGACCTCATACTGCCTCCCTGCTCCAGAGCCTCTTCTGCTGCCAACACCCACCCTCCATCGTCCCTCCAACCCCTCAAAGCCTCACTGACAAGCCATTCGTCCCACTGATCCCTGATGGAAATGAGCCACCAACTCCTCGGAGCTCCCCTAATGCTCTAGCTGCCACATCATGCTCTGCCCACTTGAGTGCAGCTGACCATGTCCACCAAGTGGAGGCCAGGCTGCACTTGGCTGGCACACCTGACCTGTTTGCGGGTAGTGATGACCTGCCGTATGGCATTGACGAAGCCGCTCTGGTCATAGGGGATGAGGCCCATGAAGATCTTCTTCTTGGATGAGTACAGGAGCATGAGCACGCGCACCTCGCAGGGGGAGATGTGGGGGAAAAGCATGCAGCCCGCCTGGGGGAGAGGCCAGCAGGTCAGGAACCCCAGGCACTGCTGAGGAGCCACTCGCCCCTCAACGCTACCCACAGACTGGGAGAGGAGCGCAGGTCACCCAAGTCCAGGCCATGGTCTTCCTGCAGGGCTTGCAGTTACAGTACGCCTTTCCAAGAACATGGGCCGCATCTCAGCATCTCCCCTACCCTGCAGTGACTCAGGCTTGGGTGGCACAGGCATCAGGCCAGGCTGCTGGTGCAAACCCAGCCCTGCTACCTCCTTGCTGTGTGCTCAGGCAGGCTACCTCCTGTTCCAAGACCTCAGTTCCCCCATTTGTAATAGTTAACGACAGTGCACGCACCAAGTGCTACATGAATGTTCATTACATAAGTTTCTAGAGCCTCATCAATGGCAGGCAGGAGGATGAGCCTGACAGAGACGTCCCACATGTGTCTGGAGAAAGGAAATCTACGCCAACCTCACTGGCCTACCTCCTAAAACACCTGGCCATGCTACCTGCCTAACTTCTGTTTATTGGGGAGGTGGGGGTATAAGGGATTCCACCTAGGGCTTTGCACATGCTAGGTAAACACTACTCTTTTATTTGGGGGTAGGGTCTCACTAAGTCACTGAGGCTGGTCTCACTTGTGACCCCTCCCCCACCTCACTGAGGTTACAGGTACACCCCAGCACAACCAGCAACCTACCCTCTTGATCCTGGGCTCAGTGTAGTGGCAACCTGCTTAGGGACCATCCCAGGTCACACTGTGTAGGCTATGTGCAGATGCTCATTTATTTCCCTGCAGACTGGGTCCTGGGGACCAACACGTCTGCCCTCAGTAGGTACTGAGTGAAAGGGACCTGCTGGTAGGAGACTTCATACCAGTCACAAGCCCTAGTGTGTCTAGGTCCTGAGGGAAAGGGGAGCCACCTGGACAGAAGGGTCTTGGCACACGTGGCATTTCTGGAGAAGATGGCACAGAATGGGAGGGGGCCAACTATTCAAAGGGAAACAGGGACTAGGGATGAGCCCAGAGCCACGTATCTACTCTGGGTATCATGAGTAGATGACTCACCCTGCCCCAGAGCCCACCTTCCACAGCCAGACAACTCTCAAGGGGCCAGAAGCTATTGCCAAAACCACGTCCCAAAGGGGACATTTTGGCCCACAACTCCAAGGGGACTCACTTTCTGACCTGCCTTGTGTCTAAACCCCAAACCCTTTGGCAGTCTTACCAGCTCACATTTACTGAGCACTCGAGTCACTATATACAAACATTCCATCCTCCTGGAGACCCCGTGGAGTAAGGGCTACTAGTAGTCCCATTTTTTTTTCTTCAGTGCTAGGGACTGAACTCAGGGCCTTGTGCATGCTAAATCATTCTACCACTAAGCCACATCCCCAGCTCTGGTAGTCCCATTTTAGAGAAGAAAAAACTAAGCCCCAACACACTGTGCTAGTTTGCTCCTGTTCCCCAACCACACCCATTTACCAAGTTCTTAGCATCTTCTGGGCCCCAACACGACCAGCCCAGGTCCCTCTACTTACTCCCATCCCAATGGCAAGTTCTCAGGGCCTGAGATAGACTCAAAGGGGCAGTTTCTGTTCTCTTGGCCTTACTAAGAATTCCTAAAGAGACTGAAAACAGCAGCCAGACATGGAAGCATACGCCTGTACTTTCATCAACTCGGCAAGCTGAGGCAGGAAGATCCCAAGTGCAAGCCCAGCCTCAAAAACTTAGTGAGACACTCAGTAATTTAGTGAAAGCCTATGTCAAGACGGGATGAGCCAGGCATGGTGGTGCAGGCCTGTAATCCCAGCACTTTGGGAGGCTGAGACGGGAGAATTGCGAGTTCAAAGCCAGCCTCAGGAAGGGCGAGGCGCTAAGCAACTCAGTGAGACCCTGTCTCTACATAAAACACAAAATAGGGCTGGGGATGTGGCTCAGTGGTCGAGTGCCCCTGAGTTCAATCCCCGGTACCAAAAAAAAAAAGACTGGGGAAGTATCTCAGTGGTAAAGCACTCTGGGGTTCAATCCCCAATACCACAAAAAAAGAGACTGAGACACATGCAAGGGAACAACTACCTCAGGTCCCTGCCTGGGGCTATGGGTGGAGATCGCCGAACTCACCACACACGACAGCTGCCCACCCTGCTGCCCGACTCACAAAGCCGTTGCCCATGACGCGGCAGAGCCCCTTGAGCGAGTCGCAGTCTCTGTTGGTGAAGTGGAACTGTGCCAGCTGGGAGTTGCGAAACAGGGGGCCCAGTGTAGTCTGGGGGCAACAAGGGGACAGCTGAGTCACCGTCAGGGCACCAGGGCAGGAACCCTGGGGGTAGACTGGGTGGGCGGGGAGAGTCTCACCAGCAGCTGCTGCGGGATCAGCTGCATGATCAACTTCTGTGGCCACTGGTCCGTCTCCCTGCAGGAAGGGGCAGGTCAGGGAGCGCCTTCTGGCCATGAGCCCACCCAGTCCCCTGTCCAGGCACTCACAGGTTCTCGCCCTGGTTCACATAGGCCTGGCAGGGCAGGGCCCGTTTCAACTTTGCGGTAGAGTCAGAGTAGGGTCTGCGTTTCTGTGGGAGCGAGGATGGGGGTTGTAGGACACAGCCTAGAGGCCCAGGCCAGCTCCCGCCCATGGGGACTGGTGGGACCCTAGGCTAACCCGAAGACTCCAATACACCTGACCAAGACTTGCTTACCTCCTGCCACTCCAGGACGCCGCTCCAGGCCAGCAGTTTATTGCTGAGCCGGTGTTCACTTACAGCCAGACCCCCAAGGGAGAGGCCAGGAGAGGAAGGCCCAATGGGACCCAGAGCCCCGAAGACCCGAGCACCTTCCTGTGGCAGAGAGGGGTGAGGAAGCTCAGACTGGGAGATCTTTAAGGACAGGCTATGTGAGGACGTCCCAGTGTTCCAATTCCCTGCTAGACACTCCAGGGCCCATCCAAACCCCTTGCTCTAGTGGTCAACATCCCTCAAGGTTAACTCCATGTCCTTTTCCTTCCCTCCGTCTCCCACAGCCCACTGGTCACATGACACTGGTCCAAATGGGTCCTGAAAGCCATCAGACTGTTCCCCCTCCAGCCTCTGCTCAGCTGTGCTCTCAGTCTGGAACGCCATTCTACCCCTTTAGAGATGCCACCACTCTGTAGCCTGAACAATCTGTCAGAACCCAACTCAATACCCAGCTGTCTGGGGGTTTCCTATACCTGGCAGGGCCTGCTGGCAGCCCTTACATGTATAACCAACCTGGGCAGGCTGTCCTGCACACTGGCTGGTCCTGTCCCTCCAATACTCAGAACCCTTCTAGGACTACCTGTCACCCTCAAGAGGAAGTCCAAACTCCATTGCCAGCTTGTGCCAACCTTTCCAGGCACAGGGTAGCCTTTCTTGCTGACCCCAAGGAGGCAATACCAAGAAATACATGGAGGAACAGGGCTATTCAGGGAAAGCGGGGAGGCATTTGGAAGAGGGAGCAGTCACACACCAGAATGCTTGTAAACAGACGGCACAATACAGCCACACCGAGGTACAAGTTCTTCTAACAGGGCATTCTCCAAACATTCTCTTTTTAAAACCAAACACATCAAAGCAAACAAGGGAAAGCTTTAGAAACAGTTGGGAGCAGGAAACCTGTGAAAATCTCAGTAGTAGATAGCAAGCAAAATTATAAAGGTGGTTACCTTTCATTTATCTAGTCACTAATGAGTATCTTCCACATTCCTTGTAAAGCACACAGAGATGTTTTTATTATAGAATAATGACAAGCAGGAAAATCCTTATTTTAGCAGGGCTTAAGATGAATAAAAACATGAGCAGGCATGCTGTCCATCTGGACAGGTGAGTCTGGGATTTGGGCAAACATACAAGATCAAGAAGAAAACCAGAAGCCGGGCGCGGTGGCTCACGCTTGTAATCCCAGCACTTAGGGAGGCTGAGACAGGAGGATTGCGAGTTCAAAGCCAGCCTCAGCAACAGCGAGGCGCTAAGCCACTCAGTAAGACCCTGTCTCTACATAAAACACAAAATAGGGCTGGGGATGTGGCTCAGTGGTCGAGTGCCCTTGAGTTCAATCTCCAGTACCAAAAAAAAAAAGAAGAAAACCAGAGAGACCCAGGGATATACACTGAAAAAGGAAAAAAAAAAAAAGAAAAAAAAAGGAGGGAGGGGGAGAATACTAGACAACATTCCAGCATAAGAAGGCAGTGGTGGGGGCTAGGGTTATGGCACAGTGGTAGTGTGCCTGCCTAACTGGCCTGAGGCACTGGGTTCGATCCTCAGCACCACATAAAAATAAAATAAAGACATTCTGTCCAGCCGGGCGCGGTGGCTCACGCCTGTAATCCCAGCACTTAGGGAGGCTGAGACAGGAGGATCGCGAGTTCAAAGCCAGCCTCAGCATCGGCGAGGCACTAAGCAACTCAGTGAGACCCTGTCTCTACATAAAACACAAAATAGGGCTGAGGATGTGGCTGAGTGGTCGAGTGCCCCTGAGTTCAGTCCCTGGTGCAAAAAAAAAAAGACATTCTGTCCACGTACAACTAAAAAATAAATATTAAAAAAAAAAAAAAAAGGCAGTGGTGTGCTTAAGGCTGGAGTATGTCCAGGACAGAGAACAGGTGATGGAGGCCCAAGTTTGCAGGTACCTACCTGGGAGGCTCAGCACCTGAGCAAAGGTAGGTAAAACACAGCTGCAGGAGTACTGGGAGATGAGGGTGTATTTACGACACATAAAGCCCAGGAATTACGGTGTGCTTGAATCCGGGCTACTTAAACTGTATACATATTCTGTTAAGAGCCCAGTGTTAGCCGGGCGCGGTGGCTCACGCTTGTAATCCCAGCACTTAGGGAGGCTGAGACAGGAGAATCGAGAGTTCAAAGCCAGCCTCAGGAAGGGCGAGGCGCTAAGCAACTCAGTGAGACCCTGTCTCTACATAAAACACAAAATAGGGCTGGGGATGTGGCTCAGTGGTCGAGTGCCTCTGAGTTCAATCCCCAGCACCAAAAAAAAAAAAAAAAGAGCCCAGTGTTAAGATCCAGCAACATACTTAAGGTCTGCTTGTCTACAGGGTTAGCCTGAGCACTTAGAACCTGGTATGTTTGGACCTGGAGTCACATACAGCGAGTAAGACCAGCATGTTCGCCTGAACCCTATTTCCATCTGCAACTTCAGGATGAGCATATGGAGGTAGGAGGATCACTGTTACGGTCTGGACTGAAGGCAAACCCAAAGGAAATCTCACATCTAGGCAAGTGTGAGCAAAATTGTGCTGATTTGCTGTTTACTGCACAGGGTAGCTCTGTTGGGATTTTGAGAGAAGTTTAAAGCTTTCCAATGCATGTTTGAGGATCCAGGAAGCAATTTTGAACAACTAGATGGTGAACAACTTCCTTCAGGCAGCAGGAAGGCAGTGAAAGGTGTAAACTGGAAGATGATCAGAGTCTAAGCATCTATGTTTCAGACCCACAGGAGAATGTTTGAGGCTCGAGTGAAGCTGCCTGAGCTCTCCGTCATGGGCAACCTCTGGGCAGAGTGTTACTAAGTGAGCAGGAGTACAAGCGTAGGCGAAGTCTCACATCTGGGCAAGTGTGTGCACGGTTTGACTGCGTGTGAAAAGCCATGATGTGCAGTTTTACCGCCTCCAAGTAAACCTTTTTACGGTTTTTTTAAAAAGTGTGCGCAGGTTTCGGGTGTGGGGAAGCATGTGCAGCCTAAAATATCTCCAGAGTTGAATGTTTACCTTTAAGGTCCGGGCTCACTGCAATCCATAAAGGCATCCCGTATCTGGGCGTGGGTGCAAATTCTAGGTGCGCATGCCACAGGCATCTTTCGGGCACGGGGGAGAACGCCCCCAGCTGCAATATCTGGGTGCGCGTGTGCAAAACGCTGCCCCCACCCCTACTCGTCGCCGTCGCCCAGCCCCCTCACGCATTTTCAGATTTCCAGCCCGAAGAGGGACCAACTTTCCAATTGGAAAAACAGCCGCGGGCGCCATCCGCCCGCCCCCCACCCCGCGTTTAAATCGGGCCGCGGAGTCAGCAGTAATTTGAGCCCGCCCCGCCCCCGTACCCCACCCCCACCGCAGCAGAAACGCGTAACAAAGGGGAGAGCCCGGCGTGTACCACAGGGGGTTCCACGGGGGAACCCGGCCCCGGGCGGGCCCATCCTTCAGGCCACTGGGGAGACCCCAAGGAGGCGGCGGCCTCGGACAAAGGCGTGATCTCGGGGGAGGGGCCGGCGGGGGCGGGGTCGTGGAAGGCTCTGGAAACAGGGCGGGGGGCTCACCATGGGAGGGGCCGAGCGGGCCCGGATCCGCGGTGGCTGCGGGCCTCGAGGGCTGGCCGGCCAGGAGCGCGAGCGGACCGCACGCACCACGAGGGGCCGCGGGGGGCGGCCGCGACCCCCAAGGGGTCCCCCAACGCCAGAGCGGTGCGGGGCGCGGCGCGGACGGACCATGGCGGACGCGGGCCGAGCGGGCTGACGGCTGCCACGGGCCACACGAGGGGCTGCGGGTTCCACCGACTGAGGGGCGCGGGCGCGCGGCTTCAGGGGAGACGGGCTGAGCCGTACCAAGCGCGGGGGACGCGCTGCCAGAGGGGTCGCCGCGGCCAAACCACTGCAGCAAGCGGGGGAGCTCGGCGCGTACCAACGGCGTCCGCGAGGGGGCGTGGTCGGGCCGTACCAAAAAGGGCTGGGGGAACCTTTGGGAAAGGTTTGTGAGAAGAATGGCAATAGGAAGATTCTTTGGGCCGCTCCAGCGCGGGGGGAGGAGCTCCGAGGTACTGGAAACAACTGGCGGGGGGCGTGGCGGGAGCCAAGCGTCGCACCAAAGGGGGTGACACGAGGATGCCTAGTCAGCCCCCTTTTGGGGGTCGGGGGACCTCACAGCCCGGGGGCCGCTACCAAGAGGCCCGAGGGCGCGGGCGGCACCGCGCAGGAGGGGAAGGCGTAAGGCTTGTAGGGGTGACGTGGCTAGGTGGGTAGGGGACCACAACTCCCGGCGGACCCCGTGCAATGTGGGCGGGGCTGCGCGCCCAGGTTCCACCCCCTGCACCGCCCCCAAGCTGCTGCCACTCACGTCTCCCAGGGTTTCGTTCAGTCCCTCGCGCTCCACTAAAATGAAGTGCGTAGTCACTTATTAATCACCGTGTACGATTTCTTGCTTCAGTCTCTAGTCCCCAAGTGTGACAGTGTCCAACCTTAGAGTGATTATGAGGATCAAGTGAATTTAATAAAGTGTTAGGATCAGTGCTTGGCCCAGTCACTACTCTTACCTTTTGTTTAAGAAGAAAAAGAAAAACTAGACCACCCTAAAATAAATAGGAAGCCAATTTTAAAAAAGAAGAAAAAAAGCCTACTATTAGTACCCTGGCTGTTTCTGTGCTGGGCGGTGAGTATACTGGGACGATCAAATTACACCAGGTCCCTGGCTAGCCTGTGATCCACTGGGGAAAATTTAACAAGGGAAGTTAGAAAAGACCGTTAGCAGCCGGCAATTCCAGATAAGATGGAGGAGTGTGCTCAGCGAGGGCACAGCAAAGACAGACAAGTGCGGCCGGAGCAGAGTGAAAGGAAAGGAGAACTGGTACTTTGGGAGTGTTCTGTGGGACAGTGGAAAGTATTTGGGTTCTAACCTCTGCTGGAAGCCCACCAAAAGATTTTTAGCAAGGAGCAGGAGTCTCACATTGTAAACAAATCATTCATACAATGCACAGAATCACCCTATAATATTCTCCATAAGACTACAGAAGCTGGGCACGGTGGCATGCGCCTGTAATCCCAGAGGCTTGGGAGGCTGAGGCAGTAGGATCACAAGTTCAAAGCCAGCCTCAGCAACTTAACAAGGCTCTAAGCAACTCAGCAAGACCCTGGCTCTAAATAAAATATAAGAAAGAGCTGGGGATGTGAACCCTGGGTTCAATCCCTGGTACCAAAAAAAAAAATACTACAGAAGCAGCACGGATCCATAGCTCTGAAGGCAGATGGTAGGGTGAATAAAGTGGAGTACACAGGTGTGAAATGGAGATTTTGTTTATTCTTTTTTTTTTAATATTTTTTAGTTGTAGATGGACACAACATCTTTAATTATTAATTTTTATGTGGTGCTGAGGATCGAACCCAGGGCCTCAAGCATGCGAGGCAAGCGCTCTACCACTGAGCCACAACCCCAGCCCCAGAGATTTTGTTTATTCTTACCACGTGCAAGTATTATCTACTGAAGAATAACTTTTGGAAGATTTAACTTTTAATTTTTTTTAAAGGATCCTTCTGGCTGTTGTCTGGAAAATAACAGTGAAAACAGGAAAACTGAGAGGCTGTGGTAATGCTCTGAGCAAGAGGCACCGACAGGATGCGTGAAGGCAGGAGGGCTGCCGCGGAGGGGGTCGGCTTCACAACTGATTTTCAAGCTGGAGCCCAAAGGATTTGTGCAGAGAGAGTGAGAGAGAAGGTTGAAGATCGAGGTTTTGGCTTGCATGGGAGTGCCACTAACTGAAGTGAGGAAGGAAATTAGTGTAGACAGGGGTCTGGCTATAGAAAACAACGGTCCTCAGTGTTTGAACGGGTGAGGAACACGTATGCTGTACGTGGATGGAGACTGCTCTCTCCAACCCTGGAACCAGGGCCATGTGGAGCAACTAGCAAAGGAGACAGGAGTGGCCGGTGAATGGGGAGAACAGCTGGGCCAGGTCAGGCCCTGCCCCACTAAGCCTCCTGCCCAAGGGCTTCACAGGAATTGCTTGAGCCCAGAATACGACCTAGTTTGTGGCAAAAGGTAAGTCGGTGTTCCTTGACAGACAGCAAGTTAGATATGAACAGGTAACTCCATAGCAAGGAGGAGAGAAAACAGACAAGAGCTTCTAAATCCTCATTCTTCCCCATTCTCATTGGTCCAAGCCATCAGGATCTCTTACCTGGATAACATTTCCTAACTTTTGTCACTTTAACACTCACTCCTTTAATCAAAATCTTCAGTGGCTTCCCAGTAGCTTTAAAAATTAATTAATCCAAACTCCTGGCCATGTCCCCTGCTACCCTCTCTAGATCATCTCTTGATCTCTTCTCCATCCTTTCTGTTCTCTGTCTAGTTAACACTTCCTTTCCCTTCAGACTGCATCAGGACACGCTTGGGAATGAGTGCCCAGGACTGTACACAGAGAGAGAGCTATCCCAGGATATACTCCAGGGTGACCAAACTGGAAACTCGGGTCAAAAGGTGAGATGAAAAGGTAGGCTGAAATGCTATCAGTAATACTGCAGTAAAGCTCTCTGAAACCATGTCACCTCCCCAGTCCACCAATTTGAAATAAACTCTCCATTTCGTCCGTAAAACCTGGGTACATGCTGTCGGACCACTATTATGACTAAGCAGTTTTGCTCTCATCTGTCAGAGTACCTACCTCCTGGGAGGTAGTTGTTCCCAAACCTGTTTATGCCAATTGTTCTTAAGTTAATAATTTAACCCACTATCATATATTAATGTAAGAGTTGTCTGTATGCAAACCAGGTACATTGGAAAGAATGAAGATGAGTTGCTAGAAAGAAAAAAATGCTGCCAAAGTAAGTGTAAGCAAAGCAACTCAAAGTGATTTAATGGATAAGCTACCTAAAAACATAACAAGGACTGGCCCTCAGTTTGCTTCATAAGTGTGTTCTGGCTCTCAAGTCACTTAAAGACTTAATTAAAAATGAGATCACTCCTTGTGGTTTGTAAGCATAGTAAAATACAAGAATATAATGCTGTATGCTAACTGGGAGACCAATATTGAAAGAAGAGGTCTTTGTTCTAAATGGAGCTGAATGTCTGTTTAAATGGTCTTGATTAAAATAAAATATGAAAGTGTTAAGATGGTAAATCGTGCTACTTGCCACATATTGCTAGCTCTCTACTTGCCCAGAAATTGAACCCACTGTGGTTGAGCAGGATAATGTATGGGCAGAAATGACATACGTACACCTGTAATCCGGGCTACCTGAGAGGCAGGAAGATAGCAAATTCAAGGTCAGCCTGGGCAATTTATGGAGACCCTGTTTCCAAATAAAAATTTTAGAAAGGGCTGTGAGTGTAGCTCAGTGGTAAAGCACTTGCCTAGCCTACATGAGGCCCTGGGTTTAATCCCAGCTCAAGGCCAGCCTCAGCAACAGCGAAGCTCTGAGCAACTCAGGGAGACCCTGTCTCTACATAAAATACAAAATAGGGCTGGGGATGTGGCTCAGTGGTCGAGTGCCCCTGAGTTCAATCCCTGGTACCAAAAATAAATAAATAAATAAAAAGAGCTGTGGATGTAGTTAAGAAAACAAACAAAACAAAAACAAAAACAACCAAAAAACCCACCTTGACATATGTGAACTCAGCCTGGCACCAAGCTGACACTTAATGCAGTGTGAGAGAAAATCCACCCTTGCCACAGCCACTGCAACTTAGGTGTTACTGCGCAACACCGGGCCTGGCCCAACATGGGCATGTCCTTTACAAATAATCCTGTTTTACCCAGCATTTGTTCAAAGTGAGCTGCCAGTCTGAGTTTACTAAAAGGATGAACTGGGAGTACATGGAGGAAGAATGTTCATCACGACAGACAAGACATGAAGACACTTGGACAAAAACACTTTATACTGAGAAATAGCAGGAGGAGAATTTCTGTCTTGGATCACTTTTTTTTTTTCTTTTTTTTTTTTTTAATATTTATTTTTTAGTTGTAGGCAGACAGAATATTTTATTTGTACGTGGTGCTGAGGATTGAACCCAGTGCCTCACGCATGCTAGGCGAGCACACTACCACTGTGCCACAACCCCAGCCCTTGGATCACTTTTTCATTTTCTTTTTTTTTTTTTTGGTACTGGGGATTGAACTCAGGGACACTCGACGACTGAGCCACATCCCCAGCCCTATTTTGTGTTTTATGTAGAGACAGGGTCTCACTGAGTTGCTTAGCACCTGGCCCTTGCTGAGGCTGGCTTTGAACTTGCGATTCTCCTGTCTCAGCCTCCCTAAGTGCTGGGATTACAGGCTTGAGCCACCGCGCCCGGCTCACTTTTTCATTTTCATTTGCAACTACAAATGATGTATGATTAAAAAAAAAAAAGGTCTGCTTGATACATGCTCCCCAAGCTCTGCTTATTCTACCTCCAACTTTCTCATCAGAATTTGTGATTAGTCTGGGTGCTCCTGAGGAAGACCACGGCCACCTGGCAGCTGTATCCCAAAAGCCCAGCACAGAGCAGCAACTGGACAACTAGCTGCTGGGTAGGTGGTGACACAGCCCAGAGGGCCCAAGGAGAGCGCCATGACCTCCATGCCTGCCTAGATATGCACTGGACTGAGAACACCTCCCCACAGGGCTGGGGCTGCAGCTTGGTGGGAAGTGCCTGCCTGCCATGTGGAGGCCCTGAGTTCCATCCCCAGCACCACTCAAAACAAAACACACCCCACAGAGCCAGTGTGCCCTCTGCCACCAGCTTCTCATCCTGGGCCTGAGGAACCCACTCGCCCAGCTTCCCTGAGAGCTTATTCAGGAATGACCTGAAGAGACCTCACAGTAGGAGCATGACATCATTGGTCCCAAGGCAGTTAAGGGCAGGGTGCCTCCCATGGCTTTGCTCTGTTGCCCGTGTTCCCAGTGACCCTTGGAATGGAGGGATGACTGGTTACTGGGTGAAGGCCTAGAGGCTGGAGGGTGGAACCTGCCCCAGCTCAGTCAGGGGCCAGGGAGGGGGAGAGCTCTGTCTGCCTTCTCCCCTCACCGTGAGCCTTTGCTTACCTTCCCCCTCACTTGGCCAGCCCTTCCCTCCAGCTGTACCTCTCAAAAGAATGACCCATAGCTGGGCGCTGTGACACACGCCTGTAATCCCAGCACCTTGGGAGGCTGAGACAGGAGGATCGCGAGTTCAAAGCCAGCCTCAGCAATGGCGAGGCGCTAAGCAACTCAGTGAGACCCTGTCTCTACACAAAACAAAATAGGGCTGGGGATGTGGCTCAGTGGTCGAGTGGCCCTGAGTTCAATCCCCAGTACCAAAAAAAAAAAAAAAAAAAAGCATGACCCATAATGGCAGACAGTTACATTTACTAACCAGGAAACTGAATTCTCATTCATTTCTCAAAAGGGTCCTTCAAGTTCAGCTCACTAGAAACAGACTTTCACCTCAGGTTCATTAAGTCACTGGGCCACTTTCCGCCAACTCGAGAGGGCATGACCCCAACATTGCCGTAACTTGGGACACTGTGGTTTTATTTATTTATTTATTTTTAATATTGTTTAGTTGTCCATTGACCTTTATTTTGTTATATGTGATGCTGAAGATGGAACCCAGTGCCTCCCACACACTAGGCAAGTGCTCTACCACTGAGCCCCCGCCCCAGCCCCAACACTGGTTTTAAATGAATGAACTGCAAATCTATGACCTCTGACCTTACTGGGCCCTGCTATTACATCCTGGAGCCTGTGTTTTTCTGATTACCTGCTGTTCTCTCTCTCTTCTTTCTTTCTTAGTTTTAGTACAGGGGATTGAACTCAGGGCACTTAACCACTGAACCACACACATTCCTAGCCCACCTTACCTTTTTTTTTCTCCCAAGACAGTGTCTCACTAAGCTGCTGAGGCTGGCTTTGAACCTGCAATCCTCTTGCCTCAGCCTCCAGAGCCAGTGGGATCACAGGTGTGCACCACCATGCCAGGTTTACCTGCTGTTCTCTAGATGTGTTCAGGCCCTCAACTGTACAACAGTAATACGTGTCAGTGAGCTGCTGCTGTGCCTGCAATGCCTCAGTTTGTTTTTTTTTTTTTTTGGTACCGGGGATTGAACTCAGGGACACTCGACCACTGAGCCACATCCCCAGCCCTATTTTTGTTTTATGTAGAGACAGGGTCTCACCGAGTTGCTTAGCGCCTCGCCCTTGCTGAGGCTGGCTTTGAACTCGCGATTCTCCTGTCTCAGCCTCCCAAAGTGCTGAGATTACAAGCGTGAGCCACCGCGCTCGGCTTGCAATGCCTCAGTTTTAAAAAATATTCTTGGAAAATCAATAATAGTTAATAATTCTTTTTCTTTCTTTCTTTTTTTTTTCAGTACTAGGGATGGCACCCAGGGCCTCGCACATGCTAGGCAACCTGCAACCCCAACTCTGAGCTATATCCACAGCTCTTTTTATTTTTTATTTTATTTTCTTGGTACTGGGGATTGAGCTCAGGAGTACTCAACCATTGAGCCACATCCTCAGCCCTATTTTGTGTTTTATTTGAAGACAGGGTCTTGCTGAGTTGCTTAGCATCTTGCTGTTGTTGAGGCTGGCCTCGAACTTACGATTCTCCTGTCTCAGCCTCCCTAAGTGCTGGGATTACAGGCGTGCGCCACCGCACTCGGCTCTTTTTATTTTATACTCAGACAGGGTCTCACTAAGTTGCTGAGACTGGTCTTTTAATTTATAATCCTCCTCCAGCCTCAGCCTTTTTTTTTTTTTTTTGGTAGCGGGGATTGAACTCAGGGGCACTTGACCACTGAGCCACACCCCCAGCCCTGTTTTGTGTTTTATGTAGAGACAGTTGCTCAGCACCTCGCCATTGCTGAGGCTGGCTTTGAACTCACGATTCTCTTGTAATGCCAGCCTCCCTAAGTGCTGGGATTACAGGCATGCGCCACCACGCCCAGCTCTGCCTCAGCCTTTGAAGCAGCTGGGATTACAGGCATGAGCCATTGTGCTGGGGGCTAGTTAATATTTCTTAAAAACACCTCATACCTGAACTCACTGAATCCTTACACGAGGCCATTATACTGATGATTATAATCATTACCCTCATTTGAAAGGGGAAACCAAAGCTCAGGAGGCAAAAGCCTGAGCTTACAGACTGAGGAGACAGCATGGAGGGGGCAGGGCCAGGTTTTATCTGAACATCAGCAGAAGGTGCAGGGACCCACTTAGTGGAAAAAATGTGGGGCACGAGCAGTGAACACCCTCACCTTTCATTCTGACCCGCCTGTGACCGTCCGTGCAGGGCTGGGACATCCCCACTTGTCACTGCAGCCCTCACAGCTGCCCCTCAGCCACCCCACTCTCCAGCACACGCTGCGAAGTGCTCCCAGGCTGCAAGACCCAGACCCAGGGGCCCCACTCCTCACATCAGGGGCAAGGAGTGCCAAGCCTGCCATGCACTGCCTGTCCCCTTTGGCTGCCACACCAGGTGACCATGTGAAAAACAGAAAAACAGATTGGTACAGTTGTTGATGGTCAGCAGGGAAACGCCTTATGGAAGGGGTGATGTGTCAGTTCTGTCTCCGTTTAAAATAGGTACCGAGGGCTGGGGATATAGCTCAGTGGCAGTGCGCTTTGCCTAGCAGGCACAAGGCCTGAGTTCAATCCCCAGCACCACCAAAAAGAAAACAAAATAAGCACTGGAAGGGCACAGTGGCGCATGCCTGTAACCTCAGTGACTTGGGAGGCTGAGGCAGGAGGACTGCAAGCTCAAGGCCAGCCTCAGCAGCTTAGTGAGACCCTGTCTAAAAATAAAAAATTAAAAGGGCTGGGCATGTGGCTCAGTCATTAAGCGCTCCTGGGTTCAATTCCCAGTACCAAAAAAAAAAAAAAGGCACCACAAAAGATCAGGAACATTCGCAATGGACAGCCACAGGGGGCTGATTAAGAAAATGGCACATGCAGGGCATAGTGGTGTTCACCTCAGCCCTAGCTACGTGGGAGGCTGAGGCAGGAGAATCATGTGAGCCCAGTCCAAGACCAGCCTGGGCAACACAGTGAGGCCCCATCTCAGAGAAAGAGAAAGGAGGGAGGGTGGAAAAGAAAAGGGTGCACACACAGGAGAGACCTCTCTGCAGCCCTGGAGGTGGGCGGAGGGCTTCTGTTCTGGAACAGACCTCAAGATACATTAGATAAAAAAAAAGCTGGAGAACAAAGCAGGCTGCCTCAGGAACGCCAGAAAATGCACATACTTCTCTATTGGCTTCTCCCTGTGTCTCTGAAAGGACGCAGAAGGAATCACTAAGTGATTTCTAGAAGGAGCTGGGAGAGAGTGAGCATCAGGTTAGTTTCTGGAACCAAAGTATGAACCATTTTGAAAACTTCTGTGCAAAAAATAAACTCAATAGTTGAAGCCATATAAATAAAATTGGCATATGCATTTGAAATACTGCTGAGGAGTGTGTTCCGCAGGGACGCCTGCTCACGTGAGCACACCACACGCACTCACACTCACACTCCTCCTCTGGAGCAGTCTGGAAGACTGAGGAGCTGCGCAGCTCCCCAGCTGCCCACGAATGGTGTGGCAGGCGTCTGGGAGATGGCCGCCTCCTGGGATCCCCCCGACCGAGATGACTGTGCTTTTGTGTCACCCTCTCAGCTCGAGAGGGGGCTGCATCTAGTGATTTATAATGCACAGAACGTGGGATAGGCAACGGGCTGGCACTTCCAAGATTAAGGTTCAAAAAGACTGCAGTTCCATCACAGGCACCCTCTGTCCTGTCTAGAGAAGCCGGTCACCACGTCCTGAGCTGCCTTAGAAGAGGCTTGATAATGGTAAGAGACTGAAGACCCTGGCCCTCAGCAAACATGGAACTGGACACCTGGCCCATAGCAAGTATGAGCCAACAAATGCCTGTTCTACGCCAACGGTTTATCGACAGACAACTTACGCAAGTAAGCTGGTTTGTACGCTTGCAATACACCCATTCAGTGGACTGTTTATGGTAACCATGGAAAACAAGACACAGCCACAGGAAATGAATGATGTGGACAGGTGGCCATGACTTAGGTGGGCCAGGTGGGAGGGGAAACTGAAGAACAACATGTAGACTGACATCACTTACGTAAAACAATTAAGCTATCAGCCGAGGGAGGTGGCGGTACTCCTGTAATCCCAGCGACTCAGGAGGCTCTGAGGCAGGAGGATGACAAGTTTGAGGCCAGCTTCGGCAACTTAGCAAGACCCTATCTCAAAATTAAAAAAAAAGAAAAAAAAAGAAATTAAAGAAGCTGGGGATGTAGCTTGGTGGTAGAGTGGCTCTGGTTTCAATCCCCAGTACCACACACATACACAAAATTACTACCAATGTGTCTATAATTGCATGCATGTAAATTCAATTTCATATTGATATGTCTCCCTTTGGGGAGGAAAATGAACCCTCTCCCTGCAATGCTGGGGATGAAACCCAAGGCCTCAAGCATGCCAAGCCCAGCTCTACCACTGAGCTGTGTCCCAAGTCTTGTTTTTTTTAGTATTTATTTTTTAGTTGTAGGTGGACAGAATATCTTTTTTTTATGTGGTGCTGAGGATCGAACCAGTGCCTCATGCGTGCCAGGCAAGCACGTTACCACTGCGCCATAACCCCAGCCCCGTCTTTTTTGTTTTTGAGACAGTCTTTCTAAATTGCTGAGGCTAGCCTCAAATTTAGGATCCTCCTGCCTCAGCCTCCCAAATCTCTGGGATTCATGTACACCACCATACCTGGCTGTAAGTTAATATATTTTTAAAAACACAAGACTATGAAAACATGTTAGAGGCTTTTATGTACCTCAAAACAAATACTCCTACCTGCTCTTCTTTTTTTTTTTTTTTTTTTTTTTGTGGTACTGGGGATTGAACTCAGGGGCACTCGACCACTGAACCACATCCCCAGCCCTATTTTGTGTTTTATGTAGAGACAGGGTCTCACTGAGTTGCTCGCTTAGCGCCTCGCCATTGCTGAGGCTGGCTTTGAACTCGCGATTCTCCTGTCTCAGCCTCCCTAAGTGCTGGGGTTACAGGCTTGAGCCACCGCGCCCGGCTCTACCTGCTCTTCTTAGGTGTGATTTTTCCTCATGGTTTTTCTTTGGCGACAGTGAATAGGTATTTTCATTCACCAAAGACAGACTTAAAACGATTAATGTGCCAATATTTTACCATTTTTACCTCAAAACTGTTTCATTTTCAATCATGCTCTGCCACTTGCCAGATCCGCCCCCTTTGGGAGTTTTCCTGAGTCCCCAGCCTTGTCTCCAGCCACAGGCACATGATCCACAAGAATATTGGGCAGACTGGCTAAACAGAAGTGTTCGACCAGTCATGCGCTCGGCTCTAACCTTCACAGGCTCAACAGTGGTTTCTCCTTCTTTCTCTGAAGGCTGCTGATCAAACCCAGGGTGTGGCACATGCTAGGCAAGCACTCTGCCACTCTACCATCCCCAGCCTTTTTAAAATTTAATTTTGAGACAGGGTCTTGGTAAGTTGCCCACCTGGTCTCAAATTTGCCATCCTCCTGCCTCAGCCCCCCAAGTTGCTGGGATCACAGGCCTGCCGCCACACCCAGCTGCACACTGAGGATTTCTACAAATTCCGGCATGCTGCAGACAGTTTGCCCCATGTTTTGCTTCCAGGAGTGATTCCGGCCAGTGTCAACAGGTGCCACCAGCTCTCCTGTCAGGGACTGGGGCAGGCCAGAAAATTTGTTCCTTGTGATTATTCTAGGGGATAGTCACAAATTGATATATGGGAAAAGTAAGGTTCAGAGAACAGGGACCGACCGCAGGTCTGAGTCAGCGGGTGCAGAAGCTGTTCCATTTCTTCTGCACTTACACAGCTTAAGGCCTCCTTGGGTTTTGAGAAATGCGTCCCCCACAGACCTGGCGCCTCAGTGCTGGCTGGTTTTCAGCAGCACAGGAAGCTCCCAGGCTCACTGACAACTGCCCTGTGACATGGGAGATGAGTTCTCCACGTGGATCTGCTCTGCAGGTGTTCCTCTGCCTCACTTGAGTGTCCAGGGTGCCATCAGGCCATAATAGTCCCTGGGGTTCATCTTAGGGTTAAGGTCAGTAAGGCCCCACCAGCCAGAGATGGCCAAACTGGCGACCAGAAACATTTTTTTGGTACTGGGGATTGAACTCAGGGGCACTCGACCACTGAGCCACCTCCTCAGCCCTATTTTGTGTTTTATGTAGAGACAGGGTCTCACTGAGTTGCTTAGTGCCTCGCCCTTGCTGAGGCTGGCTTTGAACTCATGATTCTCCTGTCAGCCTCCCAAAGTGCTGGGATTACAGGCAAGCGCCACCGCACCCAGCAGGAAATATTTCTTTTTGACCAAGTTGTTTTGGATCCAAACCCAGGTTTCCCTGCAGGATTCCACCCCCCTTTTCCCCTTCCAGCAGCTTCTGACACAACAGATCACTCCCTTCTCAGACCTCTTGGCTTCCACAGCCCCCTGCCTGGTTCTCCTGTCTTCTGGCTCCCTGCCCACCCTTACACGTGGGTCTCTCTCAGGGTTCTGCCCTTGTCCCGGGGTCGTCTTCTTCCAGAGGTCACAAAATGGTGGCCCTATGGTCTCATGAGACCCACAAACAGATTTTGTTTGGTCCTCACAGTGTTTTTGTTTTTAATTTGAAGGCCATTAGGCAGGGCAAGCACTCTCCAGGTTCGCCACAGTCCCCATCATTCCCTATTGCCTCACACCCGTTCGCGTCACACATTTTCATCACCTGCCTGGTCCCTTAAGTCATCTGAGTTTTCAAACCCCTACTACACAGGCTGCCTGGGAAATCTCACCACCTTCGCGACCACCTTCGCATCTTCGGCTATCAGAGTGGCTCCTACTCCGTCTTTCTTATGCATCAGAATCAGCTCGGGAGCTTGCATCAAACGTGGGTTCCCAGCCCCCTCGAGGCCCCAGCTTCGATCCAATGGCTCGAGCAGGGAGCAGGGACGGGAAGCTCAAATGCCTCCAGGGCCAGGCGGGCCACAGAAATGAGTGAACTCGGCAGGCATAAGAAAAGTCGATGGCCAGAAATATAATCAAATTGGATCTTTACTGAACTATGGTGAAGGCATGGAACATAATACAAACATGTATGATACTGGAGTTTATATTCTAAATTCAAAATTGAAAAAATACAAATTGAAAAATAGAAATATTCAATTATTAAAATTTTTTTCTCTTTCGTTATTCTTTTGCTCCTTTGAGCTGAGGCTGGGAGGCTGACATCTTCCCATCCACACGAAGATGTCAGCGTCAGGCGAGGATGGCACAGTGGGGCAGGCAGTTGGGAATTCAACCTTGAACCCTTCAACTGGAAGCGGTAGTTTGATTCAGGTTCATAACGGAAACACTTGGCTATTCACACATGTGGGTACCTCAAATATGGATATCTGGGTCAACTACCGGACAGTGGCAGAATCTCCCAATCTTCCAAAACAACTGCATCTAGGAACCAGGGCCCATCGCAAGGCAGTTTAGAAACTCCTACTGATGGTCTTCACTCCCGCGATCCACACCAACCAACAAACGCAAACCAGACGGTGTTAATTCATTTTCACGAAGTGTGGATGCAGGAAGCCTCTGGGGACTTGGTCTCTGACCCCACAATCTGGGTGGATGCAGTCCGGGCCATCTCTTTCCAGAAACCAACTGCAGCAAAGGAAAAGGCGCCAAATTATTCTTTGCCAATGGCTTCCCCATTTTGGCAGGACTGGGCCAGTACAATCATACATTCATTCAAGGAGTGGTTTGTGAATGTTTCTGTAGAGATGTATTCAGTGTTCAAAGAGTTGTAACCTTGACCGGAAGTCTCTCACTGACCTTATCAGGAGAACCAAGGTGTGGCTTCTGTGTCATCTGAAATGAACCCAGGTGATGAACTTCAGCAGTGGGGGTTTCTTCCACACCCAGGTTGTGGCGATCCTGTGAAGCACACTGGGTCAAGCCTCCGTGAACTTGCCTGTGGCCAAAGCACAGGGTCTCAGTGTCAGGGCTCTGCGGGGAGCTCCATGCAGCTTCTCAGGACTACTCAACGCCTGGCGACTGAGGCGAGGACCTGACCTCCATGTCCTCACCCAATGCTGCCACTTTGCATCAAGGCGCCTGGACACATCCCCCTTGTGACACATCACTACAGCTGCCTGTAGCTGTGCTTAAGAATTCTGACCAGTACATATGAAACTCTTCACCTCTCATTACACAAAAAGTAAGCTGTCCCCCAGCATCGGGCCTGCCTCGGCTCCATGTCACAGACTTCTTCGGTCACATCAAAATTCTCCACACCACAAATAAATAAAGCTAACTGGATGGTAAAAGTTTATGAGCAGCGATAGAAAAAGGCCACAGTTGATTTGACTCTTTCAGGCAACTGGACTTGTAAAGCCTTTTGATTTATCTTCAGTTCACTGTGTGACACAAATGCCCGTCAGCCTCGAGAAACAGTTGAGACAGTGGTGATTCTGTCAGGACGCCATTCCGCTCGTTATAAACTCACGGTCAGCTGCAGGACTTAGTGCCCAGGTCATTCTTTTCACGTCATCTCAGGACTGCTCACGGCAGCCGTCTGCTCCTACTCTTCACTCTCCAAAGCAAACCCTACTGACACTTGAGTCCCTTTTTTAGTTCGCTGAGGATTGCGTCTCGGGTCTGTTCTGTGTACTGGTCGAAGCTCTTACTGTGCCTTGACTTGTAATGGCGTTTCAGGTTGTACTCTTTCAACACAGACATGATTTTTTTGCATATTAAACACGTAGGCATGCTCTTCACTTCCACAAAGAAATAGTCTCGTTCCCATTTTTCTCGAAACACGTGGCCCTCTCCTTCTCTCTTTCGTTTTGCCGCTTTTGATAGAGACATGGGTACAAGAAAGATTTCACTTTTCTCTGAACACTACCACAGAACCACCACAGTGCCAGCCCAGTGACAAAGGCAGTGCCCTGCTGCCTCCTGGTGGGGGATAAGAGGGAGTGGTGGGGACTGTGGCGAACTGGAGAGCACACGCCCCACTGAAAGGGGCAGCTCCAGCCAGCTATTGCCGGTCAGAAGGGTGGGCCCCGGGGTGCCAGATCTTCCAACTTATCAAGAGGAGCCAAGACTGCGGATCATGTGAGAGAGAGTGTGTGTGAGTGAGAGCGAGTGAGTGTGTGTGTGAGAGCATGAGAATTGTCCCGATTTTTACAACTAACTCATAAGAAAAAAAGTGCCACATATGCTAACACAGGGAAGGCCAAGCAAAACTCATCTGCAGAGTGGCCCCAGGGCCACCAGATTGCAACCCCTCTCCTGGGACAAGCCTGTAACTGCCTTGCTAACCAGCATCCCAAAGCTGAGCAGGTGTGGTCCACGTGTGGACCACACTTGGAACAATTCACGTCTAGAGTCTGACAACAGCCAACTCACCCTCTGCACCCCGGGGAGACAGCCTGCGCCCCGACCCACCTGCATCCAGCTATCCAGACATCTGACATTCTTCAAGACTCTCGCCTCACCAAGTCTCAACCCTGTTCCCTGCAGGTCTTCCCCAGGAAACTCAGGGAGGGCCCCACCTGCCTCCTCCATAAGCACAGCAGGCTGGTCTGACTGGGGCCCAGGGCCTGCCCTCTCTTCACTGCAACCTTACCCACTCCTGTGGCTCCAACCAAGCACACATTGTCCTCTAAAGACACATCCTGAGCTGCCACCATGGCATCTGTCACTTGACATCCCTTGGACTACTGGGACTCGCCACCTGCCATCACGCAGGCCTGGCCCTGAGAGCTGACCTTAACCCTACCCCACTCCCTTGGCTTCAACCCTCCTGGCCTCCTGGCCTCCCCTAACATGCTCTGTAGCCCAGCAGGATCTCTCTGACCACAAGGTTCACCCAGACTTGCCCCTGGCTCACAATCTCTCATGGTCTGGTGTCCCCAAGACAAACCTCAAGCTGTCCAGCTTGGAATCTGAGGCTCCTGATCCGTCACACGCCTAGCGCTGCAGCTCCCCCCCCCCACTTCAATCCAGAAGCATCCACCGTCTGGCTCTGCCCTTGCTTCCTCCTGCCGCCATGTGTCCCTTTCTGCTAGTCTCATACCTACGTCCTTACTGGCCTTGCTAACTGCTGTTTCTCTTTCCAGACTCCAAGGGGTCCTGGCTAGGTCAGATGCCCTCCTGGTCTCCTGCGGTGTCCTCTACAACCTCCCCGAGAGCACACAGTGCCGAGTGCTGCCTGCCTGCCTCGTGTCTCCCCCAGAACCCGGCTGCACCAGGAGACCTGGCTTCATCCAGCCCAGGGCCCAGGAAAGTCTGCTGAAATGAGAACAAGGACAGAAAGGTCTCCCCAGGTCTCTTCCTGCCCAGTCCTGGGGGATGTCAGTGACGGGAGCCGGGGTGTGTGTTAAAAGGAACTTTATTGGGTGTTGGGGGTTCAGATGAGATCCATGAGGATGTCGTCCTCCATGACGCTGGGCTGCAGGCCCGGTTGGGGAACCGGGCCCCGGGGACCCCCGCTCAGCAGCATCTGACCTGGGGGGCAGTGGGGAAGGGACTGCATCTCCCAGTAGACCCTGGGCCACGGAGGGCCCTGGGCCTGCTTCCTCCCTCCTCCTTTGGGAACCCAAGGCACTAAAGTTTCTAGGAAGTCCTGGGGGACCAATCAGAGGCACCTTCTGACCCCATCTGGTTGCAAATACACTGTTTCCCGTGGGCTGTTAGGAGCCCTTCCCCTAAACTACTTCTCCTGCCCCAAGATTCTGTTTCCAGCACCCCCAGGACCATGGAAGAAGATCAAGGGAAGAGTTCCCCTCCCGCTAGGGCCTTTGTCCCATAAGCTATACTTTCCAGTTGCCCTCAGGGCCCCCAAGGGCCACAGGGTATTGGCGCTCTTGCACAGGGTATGCTGGGACACTCAGTCCAGACCCCTGCCCTCCCCCGGAACCCCCTTACCTGGCAGTGGTGCCCGTGGGGGAAGCTGTGTGGGCCAGGACTGGGTGGGTGGTGGGTGCAGGAGTGGTGGCCCCAGCTGGGGCTGCCCCAGGCTCTGATGCGGTGGGGGCAGCAGCGCAGGAGCCCCTGGTGGCTGGAGGTGGTGGAGGGAGGCCTGGGGTGGGGGCACCCCAGTCTGGGGCTAGGGGAACACAGAGTGGCTCAGAGGCCCCTGGAGGGGAGCTGCCACCCCCCACCGTCCTGCCTCTGCCCAAGAGGCTGCCTGGAGGAACCCAGCCTGCAGGCAGGAGGTCTTCCTACCCAGGAGGTGTCCTGCTGGGAGCCCTCTTGGTCTCCACTCAGACCCTGACCAAAGCCAAACACCCTCCTCCCAGATGAATGCCCAAAACCACTGGGGCCAGGATCTACAGACCCGGGCTACGTCCACCCACAAATCTCACCGGAGGTGGGTTGAGGAGGAGGCTCCGTAGCTGAGGGTTGGCCCCAGGGTTCTGGGGTCGAAGAATGGGTCCAGGAGGGGGTGGGCCAGGGGCTGCTCCAGAAGGGCCTTGTGGAGCCCCTGGGGGGGCCTGGGTGGTACCCTGGGGCTGGGGCTGCCCTGTGGCTCCAGAGGCCCCCACAGTGCCCTGAGGCTGGGGCTGAGGTGGGCGGAGCTGGAGCTGGTGGCAAGAGAGATGGGAATGAGGGAGAAAGAAGGGCAAAGTCCCCAGACCCTTGGCCTGGGAATCAATGATATCCTCTGGAGCCATCCTACCCCCCTGACCCCATCAGCCCTGTCCTCACCAGATTCTGCGAGGGCCTCGCTTGGTCCTCCAGAATGGGGCCCAGACCAGGGGGTGCCTGCTGTCCCCCCATCTGCATGAGGAAGAGAGGGGGCAGATCAGTGAGTGGGAAGGAGGGCTCCTGACCCCAAGCTGGGGAAGATCTAAGCACATAAGGAGGTGGAACATTCTCTTGGGTCATTGAAATCTGAAAGTGGATCACACACTCCCAGGTCCCTAAGAGGGCGCCGTGCACCAGGGGTCGATGTGGACATGGACGATGAGAGGACTGCCAGGAAAGGTGAGGGTGTGCTGGAACTTGGGGGGCCACGCCTTGGCAAAAGGACCACGCGAGTCCTAGAACCCGAGCAGGATGCCAGGTGGAGACGCTGCTCACCCCTCGCTGCTGCTCCAGCTTCTGCTGCTGGACCTGCTTGTGGTTGGTGATGACCTGCCGGATGCCATTGACGAAGCCGCTCTGGTCATAGGGGATGAGGCCCATGAAGATCTTCTTCTTGGACGAGTACAGGAGCATGAGCACGCGCACCTCGCAGGGGGCCGTGTGGGGGAAGTGCACGCAGCCCGCCTGCAGACAGAGGCTCTTCAGGACCCCTCGACCCCGGGAGGCAGCATCCCATTCCTCCCCATTCTAGAAGGCGCCAGAAGCCCCACAGGCAAGGGGTAGTGAGGTTTCTAGCATGAGTCTGAGGAGAGGCCTGCTTTGGGGTGACTCCAAAGAGGACTTAAGGAGTGAGCGGGGTCCCCAGAGGGCAGAGCAAGACTGGGGCTCCTGTCAAGTGCCAAGGGAGCCATGAAAGAAAGGACCCGGATACAGGGTAGGATCCAGCACTCTGACCTTGACCCAGCCACCACATGTCTCATTTCCTTGGCCACAAAACGCCAGGGCCGCCTCCTCACAGGACCGCTGGAAGGAGGCCCAGCGATGAGTGATGGGCTGGAGGCGTGTTACGGTAAAGGCAGACCAAAGAGAGCGCAGCGGGCGGTCACACTGCT
This sequence comes from Xerus rutilus, assembly GCA_028644305.1. Taxonomy (NCBI): domain Eukaryota; kingdom Metazoa; phylum Chordata; class Mammalia; order Rodentia; family Sciuridae; genus Xerus; species Xerus rutilus. Next base: position 48,232,202 of record CM053414.1, read on the forward strand.
CTGTCTTGGTATCTGCCGGGGCGAGCGGCACGGACATCTCAGGGACATCTGGTACACATCAAGCTCCCTGCCCACGGCTCAGCCCACAGCCAACACTCCTGTCCCCAGCGCAGGCAATCACACTGTGTTCACAGCTCTCAGGGAGGAGCTGGCCTTGAGCAGCCTCAGCCTCCTCCTGAGGCAGGCCGCCCGCTCCTGCCTGCCTACCGGGCGGCCACAGGTCCCCCCTCCCCACAGAGCCCAGTGCTGTTCAGGGAAACAACGTGCCCATCCCGCCAGCCTCCTCTGCAACTGGGGGTCCGGCCCCAGAGATGGACAGGAGGCCTGCCAAGGCGTCTAGAACAGTGTCTGTTTCCTGACGAATGGGAAGTGCACAGCCGATGGCTCCTCCCCTTGCCTGCCTTCACCAAGTACACAGGGCGCCTGGAAATGAGAACAACCTGTGACCATGAGGGAGGGGCCAAGAGCACCACAGAAGCCCTGGTCCTGGTGTCACAGAGCTGCGAAACTAACCCTTACAGCTGCCCACCTCTGAGGGTCCTATTCTGTGACAAAAATAAACACTCGCTTAGAATACTCCCTCCAAAAACCCAGTTGCCACACTGAGGAAGACTAAGCCACACACTTGAGCCACATGCAGATGAGCTAATTGATGGTCCTAGAAAACAGCCAGGCCCACGTCAGTGGGCCAGTCTGAACACCCAGCCCAGTGAAGCCTCTAGATGATCACAGTCTCAGCTGCCATAGGATGGCAACCATGTGAAGAGTCCCAAGCCCAACAACAGAGACATGAAAGATAACTGTTCATGAGCCAATCATCTATTTCTTGGGAATGTACCCAGCTCTCAGGAACAACATCTTTATGGTGTGTTTGTTTGTTTTTGTACGGGGGGTGGAACTCAGGGACACTTGGCCACTGAGCCACATCCCCAGCCCTATTTCACATTTTATTTAGAGACAGGGTCTCACTGAGTTGCTTAGCACCTCGTCGTTGCTGAGGCTGGCTTTGAACTCGCAATTCTCCTCTCTCAGCCTCCCAAAGTGCTGGATTACAAGCCTGTGCCACTGTGCCTGGCTCATGGTTTCTTTTTGTGTGTGTGGTACTATGTATTGAAGCCAGTGGATTGCTTTGGTTTTTTCATTTTGAGATGGCTCTCACTCACTGCCGAGGCTAGCCTAGAACTTGGAAACCTCCTGCCTCAACCTCCCAGGTCACTAGGATTATAGGAATGTATCTCCACACTTGGAACCTTCATGGTTTCTGAGAAGTTTCCATGAGGTAGTTCATCTAAATGCCTGGCTCCTGGAACAGTGACAGTCTGTAGGAAGTCCCTGGATTTGCTCCTATGCAGAGCCCCTCCTCCGTGTTAGGAGGTGAACTGTGTGCTCCAAAAAGACTTGCTGAAGTCCGAATCCTCTAGCACCTCTGAAGGTGACCCTACTTGGAAACAGGTTTGTTTTTTTTTTGTGGTACTGGGGATTGAACTCAGGGGCACTCGACCACTGAGCCACATCCCCAGCCCTATTTTGTGTTTTATGTAGAGACAGGGTCTCACTGAGTTGCTTAGCGCCTCACCATGGCTGAGGCTGGCTTTGAACTCGCGATTCTCCTGTCTCAGCCTCCCTAAGTGCTGGTACAGGCTTGAGCCATCGCGCCCGGCTTGGAAACAGGTGTTTTGCAGATGCAACAAGATGAGGTCATGAGGTAGTGGACCCTAATCCAATATGGCTGGTGTCCTGATAAGAAGAGGACCACAGGACTGAGGGGTGCAGCTAAGTGATAAAGCACTTGCCAAACATGCATGAGGCCTTGGGTTCAATCCTTAAAATGACAAAAAAAAAAAAAGAGGGGCTGGGATTGTGGCTCAGTGGTAGAGCGCTTGCCTCGCATGTCGGAGGCACTGGGTTTGATCCGCAGCACCGCATATAAATAAATGAATAAATAAAGGTCAATCAACAACTTAAAAAAAATTTAAAAAAAAAAAAAGAGGAGGACACAAACACACTTTAAAGCCATGTGAACTGTGAAGACGGGCCTGACGCAAAAAAGACAGAATGGTGCTGCCTGAAGCCAGGGGTTCCCAGCTGCAGGAGGCGGGCGAGAGGCCCCTAGAGCCTGCAGAGGGCACGGCTCGCCCTCCCCTCATCTCCAGCTTCTGGTTTCCAAAACCACAAGAGAACAAGTTGGTGTTCTAAGTCCCTCACTTTGGGGACATCTGCTATAGCAGCAAGAGGAACCGAGCATACCCAGCAAGCCTGTCAGAATTGATGGCATCCTCCTAACTGCTCCTGTCACCCCACGGTCACACTGTCACTATGGGATGCACCTCAATCTAGTGTATGATATAATTATGATAAAGGTTAAGAGTCTGGAAGAGGAAGAGCCCAAGCTCACTAAGCCCATCAACCCTCAAAAGTGGCTGCAGGCTGGGGTACACTCAGTGGTAGAGCGTGTGCCTACCCAGTACAAGGTCTGGGTTCCATCCCCAGCACCAAAAAAAGGGAAAAGCTCCCGGGCCTGGCACCCTGAGGGTTCCTGTCAAAGGCCAGAAGCTGGCCAGGGAAGTCAGGGCTCAACCACTCTGCCCAGGACTCACAAAGCCATTGCCCATGATGCGGTAGAGGCCTTTGAGGGACTCCAGGTCCTTGTTGGTGAAATGGAACTGGACCATCCTTGAGTTCCGGAACAGAGGGCCCAGGGTGGTCTAGGGGACAGAGAAGTCATTGCGTGGGGAGTGAGGAGGGGACAAGGAGGCAGGGAAGGGATGGGAAACAGAGGACAGGGTGGGTGCCAACCGACAGGCTGGGCAGCCCCCTCCCCAGCCACTCACCAGCAGCTGCTGGGGGATGAGCTGCATGATCAGCTTCTGAGGCCACTGCTCAGTCTTCCTAGGGGCAAGGCCAGACAGGGGTCAGGAGGGTGTAAACCCCAGTCCCGCCCCACCACCAATAGCCACCTACAGATTCTCTCCATGGTTCACGTAGACCTGGCAGGGCAGGGACCGCGTCAGCTTGGCGTTGGCATCCACTGAGGCCGGCTTGGGTTTCTGGGGGAGAAGGATGAGTCACAATAGAAAGGGCCCTTCTGCGCCACCCTGGTAGTTCCAAAGCTCAAGCTGTCCCTGCCAAGCACTGCACTCTGCTCCACCCAGTCCATGCTCCTCTAGCCTCTAAATCCCACAAATGTTGGGGCTCTTCCTCTGGCCCGAACCCACAATCCATTTTCCTGCAAGGTCACACTCACTGCCTGGGCATCTCTCTGGACCCAGATCCTAGGCTCTCCTGGGTCCTGCACCTCATCACAACCCTTAAACTCCCCCAGTTCTGAACTCTGAGCCACAAATCCTATATTCCCTTGGAACTCCCCTCTGGCCCACAGGTCCCCCGACCCGACCCTCAGTCCCACATGCACAATGGACTTGCAAGTCCACTCACCTCCTGCCACTCGAGGACCCCACTCCAGGCCAGAAGCTTATTAGAGACTGACTGCTGCCCACCAAGGGCTGTAGCCCCAAGCTGGGCCGGGGAAGGGCCACTTACCCCACCTGGGGCCACGGTACCTGCCTGCAAGTAGGAAAAGAGGGCCATGAGTGGGGCCGGACCATCTCCTAGGAGGGGCCATCCTAACAGGGACAGGAAGGAGAGTGGGACAAAGGTCTCATCCTCCACACATGCCCAACAGTGCTCGGCCATAGATGCTCCACCATAGATGCTCCACCCTGTGGGACACGAGGTCTTTAGAGTCCCGCGATGCCTGGCCTCCTCAGAACAGCTCTGACACACATGAAACCACAAGCCTTGGGATACTCCCCCAACTTCATGCCTCAGCCACGTCGCACGTGACCCTCGAACCCCAGCGGCCCCAAGCCACAAGGCTACGCCCCTGGATGCTGTTCAGGAAGGCGAACACTCCTCTCGCCATCTTCACCCTGGGCTGTCAAGAGGAGGAATGGCAAAGAAGGCACATGGCACCTACCATGGATGGTGCCCCAGGCTGTGCAGGAGGGGCCAGGCCAGGGCCCGGAGCCACAGTGGAGACCAGACTGGGCTGGGAAGCAGGAGGCGGCTTGGGAGCACCAGGAGCCCCTGGGGGCAGCGGAGGGGCTGGGGCCTGGCTGAAGGGGGGCCCCACTCCTGAGGCAGCTTGCTGAAGAGGGTTGATGGGCGAGACTGTGGGAGAAACCAAGGGAGCAAGTAAGGAACAGAGGTGCAGAGAAGGGCCTGCCAGCCCCCATCCCCATCCTCACCCCACTACTCACAGCGCGGGCCCAGCCCAGCCTTCTGGTTCTTAGCAGCCTCCACTGCATTCTGGGCCGCCACCTGAGCTGCACTCAGATTCCCAGGAACCTGGGAGCAGAGGGAAGGGGGCCAGTGAGGACCAGGCACACCCAGTCCTTGCAGGCCAACAGCCCCACAGAGCGCACTACCCCAGCTCCGCTGTCTTGGGAGCTCAGGACTTCCATCACCAGCCCCAACAATCTCCCCTCTCCATGTCCCAGGCTTGTCCCATCCCACAAGCCCCACCATTCAATTAGGTCTCTCCCATGAGGCCCTGGCTCCTGCAAGGCCCCAGGAGCAGGCCTGTCCTGGCAATATCCCTACCTGATACTGCGGTGGGACGGGGGGTAGGGACTGCTGGGGCGCCGCAGACAGCGAGGCACCCGAGGGCGCAGCGGGAGGCAGAGGGACCGGCTGCTTGGGCTGGAGAGGGCCTGGGGCTGAGCCACCCCCAACTGAGAGAAGGATGCAGGACCAGGCCCCCGAGAGAAGCAGTTGGAGGTGAAGAGAGGGGAGAAAAATCCCAAATCTCAGTCAGAGCAAGCTGGGAGAACACCCCACGCCCCCGCCCTGCCACCCCGGGCCTCACCAGGCAGCACCAGCCCTCGAACCAGCACCATGTGCCTCGGATCTTGGCTCACGTCTGTCGGAGGCTGCAGGGGTTCCAGCAGGGCTGGAGGAGCCGCCTTCTCAAACAGGAGCCGCAGGGCAGGCAGCTTCCGGGGAGACACGATGGAGAAGTGGATCCCGCGCTGTAGGAAAAGTGATGGGTCAGGACAGCGCCCATGCTACCATACCATGGTGCCTGGATGATCTGGCTCTAGAACCATTAATTCCCATCGGGCTACGGAGATATGATATTAGCTGCCCCAGAGGACTATGGGCTATAATTCTTCCAACAAGCCTAAGTAAACAGCTGGCCAAAAAGTGCCCAACTGTTCTGAGTCCAGACTCCAACCCTGTTCCCTCAGCCCTGGGGATCCAGGCTCAGCCCTGGGGATCCAGGCTCAGCCCTCCTCCCTCAGCCCAGGGGTCCTCACCTCCCCAATTTGCTGGACGAGGCTCTCAGTCGTGTACCCCGAGTATGTGGTGCTCTCCACAGCAGGCAGCAGATATGGGGGTGAGTTGCAGATAAGGAGACATACTCGGTGTGTCTGGCCACTGCCAGGGACAAGACAAGACATGAGCAGGCCACAACAGGGGTCCTCAGAAGGGACCTAGACCTAGCACCAGCCAAGATTCATACACTCCACCCACAAGAAACCAAAAGTAATGCCACTTCACAACTGATGGTACTGTGGCCCCTAGAGGTTAGAGGACTCTCTAAGACACCCAGTAGAAAGGATAGGTAGGAGGGAGACCCAGAGTGAGGCCTCCTCTTGATAAGGGGACACATTTCCTGCCTCCTTCCTCCCCAGGGTAAGGCTAGAGGTGGAGTCACAAGACATGCTACGAACAGGTGAGGAGAGACTGACAGGGCCCACACACACAGGGACTCACATCTGCTCCCGCATCTTCTTGAAGTCGTCAAATAGCTGCAGGGCTGTGCTGAGGCCTTCAGCAATGAGGCTACAGCTCTCTCCACCCCCACCCATGAACCTGCAGGGTACCAGGCAGTCAGCGTCAGGGTGCCCTCGACATCCGAAGCTGCCACCACCCCGGCCCACACTGGACTGTGCTCCCTGGGTGATGGGACACAGCTCTCTGCTCTATCCCTGGTGCTGGTGGGGACCCAGGCTGAGGAGGACAGGGGACACCTCATTTCTTAATTATGAGACCTGGGAAGGAGACTTTCAGAATAGGGAATAGCAAAGCACCCAGGTCACCACACCTGGGCCCCTCTGCTGCGTCCCAGTCCCAGTGTGACTAACCGGTCACCCTCCTGGCGTCTCTTCCACTCTAGGCCATCTGCCCCATCAGTAAAACAGCCCTGGCTGTGCCTCTCCTTCCCAACCGAGGGAGGGGCTTCCTGTCCACCTAGAGGTACAGGTTAAAACGTGTCTCCGCAATGACAGGCTGAGGTCCTAACCCACAGTGCCTCAGCATGTGACCTTATTGGAAACAGGGCTTTTTTGTTCTGTTTTACAGTGCTGGCGATGGAACCCAGGGTCTCATCCATATTAGGCCAGGGCTCTGCCACTGAGCTACATCCTCACCCTGGAAAAAGGGCGGTATTGGAGGGAAGTGAGGATCATTAGGGGACCCTAATCCAGTATGACTAGCGTCTATGGAAAGGGAAACATTGGACAAAGACACACAGAGAGACAACGGGCAGCCGTAGGAGGAGGAGGTACAAAGACTAGACGACACTGAAGCAAGACAAGAGATGCCTATGGGCACCGGAAGCTGAACGTAGCCAGGCAGGACCCTGCCCTACAGATTTCAGAGGGAACATGGTCCTGGTGGCATTTTGATCTTGACTTCCACCTTTTAGGGCCCCGAGACATTCCATCCCAGTGCTCTCCTTTGGCAGCCTAAGTAACTAAACACACTCAAGTTCCCCAAGCACCTAGTCAGCAGATGCATCCCCAGAGTCTGCCCCCATGTTGGGGGTGGCCCAAGGCAGCATCCCACCCCGCACAGCTGCTGCAGCCACCATTCTTCAGGCTGAGTGTGCCTCAGGGGACACGTGGAGACCAGAGGGCATCCTCCCCTGAACTGCAGTCTCAACAGCCGCGTCTGCTCCCGTGTTTGCCACAGGCAGGGACAGGGTCTGAAGCTTCTCTTCTCCCCAGCCCTGTCCACCACAGTTTGGCACATGGAGGCCTCTGGGATATGTATGCTAAATAAACAAATGGTTGCCCAGCCACCAGCCCATCAAAGCTGGATCAGTTCCAAGCCCTCAGCCAGCACCTAGAGCCCTGCGTGCCCAGCACCGCCCAGCACCCCCTCTCCACATCCTCTGCTTGTGAAACCACAGAACCTCTCACACTCCCAGGTCTCCACATCTGCTCCCCCTGCGCCACACCCCCGACTCTGGCCTAATGGAAACCTAACCCATCTATTCTGTGACACCCAGCCCAGCGTGCTGTCCTCCCTGCCTGCTACCTCCATCACATTACAAGTCACCTGATACTATGGCTGCCGCTCTTCCCTCCATAGCCACCCCCTGGCAAATTTGGCCTGTGCAGCCCTCAGTGAGGGAGTCCAAGTCATGTGAGCCATCTCTACAAAATGCACTCCAGATGACACAGGATTTGGGAACCTGCTGAATGGACAATCCTACCAGCAGCCTGCAGAGCAAGGCAGGCCTGTTATTCTCACCCAGCTTCACAGGCTGCTTTCTTTCCAGTCTCACGTGGCCTGGGGGATCCTGGGGTCCAGGTCTAGGTCCCTCCTCCCCATCTGAGAGCCCTCAGCCTCCACTGTTGCTCCTTCCCATCCACTCCCCGGCCTCCTCTTCCTCAACTGCAAGGCTGTTTTCCACAGGGATTTTAAGGCAACAGAGCAGGGGTGGACCCCACTGAATGAACCAACCCTAGATACAGCTTGCTGCCTGGCTTCCTGCCATGCAAGAATCAAACCACAGGGATAGGCACAGTCACACCTCTAATTCTAGTGACTAGGAGGCCCAGGCAGGAGGATCACAAGTTCAAGGCTAGCCTTATCAACTTAGCAAGTCCCTGTCTCAAAATAAAAAATAAAAAGGGGCTGGGGTTATAGCTCAGTGGCAGAGCCTAGCATGTGTGAAGCACTGGGTTTGATCCTCAGCATAATAAATAAATAAATAAATAAATAGAGTTATTGTGTTTGTCTACAACTAAAATGTTTTTTTTTTTTTTTTGGTACTGGGGATTGAACTCAGGGGCACTCGACCACTGAGCCACATTCCCAGCCCTATTTTGTGTTTTATGTAGAGACAGGGTCTCACTGAGTTGCTTAGTGCCTCGCCGTTGCTGAGGCTGCCTTTGAACTCGCAATTCTTCTGTCTCAGCCTCCCAAAGTGCTGGGATTACAGGTATGCACCACTATGCTGGGCAAAAGCATTTAAAAAATAAAATCAAAAACAAAAAGGAAGCTGGGCTCAGTGGTATATGCCTACTATAATCCTAGCATTTTGGGAGGCTGAGAAAGAAAAGAAAAGGGCTGGGATGTAGTGAAGCACCACTGGGTTCCCAGTACCAAACAAAAAGAGCCTGGCGCGGTGGCTCACGCTTATAATCCCAGCACTTAGGGAGGCTGAGCCAGGAGGATCGCGAGTTCAAAGCCAGCCTCAGCAACGGCGAGGCACTAAGCAACTCAGTGAGACCCTGTCTCTACATAAAACACAGAATAGGGCTGAGGATGTGGCTCAGTGGTCGAGTGCCCCTGAGTTCAATCCCTGGTACCAAAAAATAAAAGAAAGAAAGAAATCAAACCATAACTTTGGGGGAGCCTTTCTGAGATTTGACCCAAGTGCCTTGCCTGGGGCTGGGGGATGGGGAGCAACGTTTCATGCATGTGGAATCTCTTTTTGGGTGACAAAAATGTTTTGGAATGAGACAGAGGCAATACTGGCACAACACTGTAATGGGCCCAAATGCTGCCAAATCACACACTTTTAGATGTTTTTGTTTTTTGGATACTAGGGATTGAACTCAGGGTGCTTAACCACTGAGCCACATCCCCGGCTCTTTTTTATATTTTTTATTTAGAGACACACCCTCGCTGAGTTGCTGAGGCTGCCTTTGAACTTGAGATTTTCCTGCCTCAGCCTCTGAGTCGTTAAGATTACAGGCATGTGCCACCACACCTGGCTAAAACCTGCTTTTTCTTTTTTTTTTTTGGTACTGGGGATTGAACTCAGGGGTACTCGACCACTGAGCCACATCCCCAGGCCTATTTTGTGTTTTATGTAGAGACAGGGTCTCACTGAGTTGCTTAGTGTCTCGCCGTTGCTGGCTTTTTTTTTTTTTTTTTTTTTTTTTTTGGTACTGGGGATTGAACTCAGGGGCACTCGACCACTGAGCCACGTCCCCAGCCCTTTTTTTGTGTGTTTTTATGTAGAGACAGGGTCTCACTGAGTTGCTTAGCGCCTCGCCATTGCTGAGGCTGGCTTTGAACTCGCGATTCTCCTGTCTCAGCCTCTCTAAGTGCTGGGATTACAGGCTTGAGCCACCGCGCACGGCTACTAAAACCTGCTTTTTCTTATTGAACATTGAGAATAAATCATGTTACCAGCCCCCAAAGAGACTGCCCAACAAATGAGAGAAACGTGAAAACGGGGAGCGAAACTAAACCACGGCCAGCTGTGAAATATGGCTTACATGTTGTTAAGTTCACGATGGATCTTATTCCCGAGTAATTCCAAACAGAAAACAGAAACAGAGGCTGAGGGTGTAACTTCGTGGTAGAGCCCAAGTTCAATACCCAGCACCAAAAAAACTAAAAATAAAGCCAACGCGGAGCACAGTGGCGCACGCCTGTAATCCCAGCAGCTCAGGAGGCTGAAGCAGAAGGATCGCAGGTTTAAAGCCGGCCTCAGCAAGTCAGCAAGGCGCTGGGCAGCTCAGTGAGACCCCGCATCTAAATAAAATAATATAAAAAAGGGCTGGGTTGCGGCTCAGTGGTTAAGTGCCTCTAGGTTCAATTCCAGTACCAAAATAATAATAATAATAATAATAATAATAATAATAATAATAATAATAATAAAGCCAGCATGGTGGTACATGCCTATAATCCCAGGAACTCTGGAGGCTGAGGCAGCAGGAGTCCAAGTTTGAGGTCAGCCTCTGCAATTTAGCAAGTCTGTCTCAAAAAATGAAAACTAAAAAAGCTGGGGATATAATATAGCTCAACGGTAGAGCCTCTCTGGATTCAATCCTTAATATCACAAAAAAACAAAAAAACATGAGTTCCACAGGAGCCAGGGCCTGGCCTGTCTGTGCCTACTGATAACTCCTCAGTGCCCTGCGTGCCACAAGCATCTGTTAAATGAATGAACAAGTGAACTGTCATAAGGCTACAGGGAAAACACTCAGGTCTATTTTCCTTCTACCTCTATTTTTTCTGACTCTAGGTCAGATTTTTTTCGTAGGAGACGGAAAAAGCTATCCCCTTACAAGGAGGGAAAGGTAACATCAGAAAGTAATTTTCCCAAAGCAAGGACATTTGAGAACTTTCACTGCACGCCTTGTTCCTTCAGTATCAGACATGCCAGGAGAAGGTTTGATATCTCCCAGTGGGAACAAAATGGGCTGAATTTCTTGTGATGCCTGTTCCGGACCCGCCTGGAAAGTCACAGAAAATAAGTTCAGTTGATTACATAGGACTTGATCAAAACAGTGGCCATTGGAAACATTAAAAAATGGCCTAAGGGGCTGCAGTTGTAGCTCAGTGGTAACACGCTTGCCTAGCATGTATGAGGCACTAGGTTCAATCCTTAGCACCACATAAAAATAAACTAATTAAATAAAGGTTAAAAAAAAAAACTTTTAAAAAATGGCTTGCTGGGCACGGTGGCTCACGCCTGTAATCCCAGCACTTAGGGAGGCTGAGACAGGAGAATCGCGAGTTCAAAGCCAGCCTCAGCAATGGTGAGGCGCTAAGCAACTCAGTGAGACCCTGTCTCTACATAAAACACAAAATAGGGCTGGGGATGTGGCTCAGTGGTCGAGTGCCCCTGAGTTCAATCTCCAGTACTAAGTAACTAACTAACTAAATAGATAGATAGATAGATAGATAGATAAAGGCTTAAGCCAGTTGGGCATGGTGGCACATGCCTGAAATCCAGCAACTCAGGAGGCTGAGGCAGGAGGATTTCAAGTTCAAGGCCAGCTTCCAAAAGTTAGTATGAGGTGATCTCAAAATGAAAAATAAAAAGGGCTGGTGGGGTGCAATGGAGCACACCTGTAATCCCAGAGTCTCAGAAAGCTGAGACAGGAGGATAAGGAGTTCAAAGCTAGGGCTGGAGATATAGCTCAGCTGGTGGACTGCTTGCCTCATGTGCACAGGGTCCTGGGTTCGATCCCCAGCACTACAAAAAAAAAAAAAAAAAAGAGTTCAAAGCCAGCCTCAGCAAAAGTGAGGCTCTAAGTAACTCAGTGAGACCCTGTCTAGATAAAATACAAAATAGGGCTGTGGCTCAGTGGTAGAGTGCTTGCCTAGCACATGTGAGGCCCTGTGTTTGATCCTCAGCACCACATAAAAATAAGGGTATTGTGTCCATTACAATTAAAAAAAAATTTTTTAAAGGGAGGGGCTGGGTATGGGTGAAGAGTCTCTGAGTTCAATTCTCAGTATTGAATAAGATGATGATGATGATAATAATAATGGCTTAAAATGTTTACCTGCTGATCAGGGCCTGCTACCGTAAGAACAATTCTACTTGGTTCTAGGTACAGTGCATTCTGCGTGAAGCAGCGTGGACATGTGATCAAGGCATTCAGACAGCAGCTCCCACTTGCCAATGCCCTTGGGGTTTTCTTTCTTTCTTATCTTGCACAGAGTCTCAATAGGTTGCCCAGGCTGGCCTTGAACTTGGGATCCTCCCCTCCTCCCTTAGCTTCCTGAGTCACTGGGATCTCAGGCATGAGCCACCATGCCCAGAGAATTTTCTTCTTTTTTTTAAATATATATATGGTTGTTGATGGATCTTTATTTTATTCATTATACATATGCGGTGCTGAGAATCAAACCCAGTGCCTCACACATGCTAGGCAAGCGCTCTACCACTGAGCCACAACCCCAGCCCCAGAGAATTTTCTAATACAGGAATTTGACTGCTTTTCCTAATATTCCACACTTGTGGAAGGTTTGATTTCTTGGTGATTAACCTGCCTGTAGGTTTTACTCCCTCATTTACTCAGTCAAGGTCTGCTAAGGTCTTGTGGGTGCAAGATCAAAGCAAATAAGAGAAACACTCAGGGACATTCATAGTCCAGAGGCATGTGGCTACAGGGGAACACAGGAGGGATCCAGGGATGAAAGAGGGAGCAATCCACTGCTTGCAAAAATCAAGAATGGGTCCTCCCCCAAGGAGACATTTAAGCTGTAGTCTGGAAGGTGATGTGGAAATTTCCTGGGGTCATCAGTAAGCTGCTTACTGTGGGCATTCACTCACTGACTCTTTCAACAAAGTTTTCCTGAGGGCTCCAGTGCTGGGAGCTCAGGGTCCCAGGGACTGCAGAAGCCTCAACCTGAACTTGATCCTCAAGGAGCCCCCAAGTAGCTTATTCAAGACTTAACACAATCTAGCCCAGTGTTTCCCAACTGGGTAGGATTATGCCCCCAGGGGACACTTAATGCCTGGAGACATTTTTGGTTATCACAGCTTTGGAAGGAATGCTACTGGCATCTACCTAACAGGGAGTAGCTAGGGATGGTGCTGAACATCCTGGGGGGACTGTGTAACTCAGGGGCAGAGCACCTGCCTGGCATGCTCAAGGCCCTGGGTTCCATCCCAGCACCACAAAACAACAAAGGCTCAGCAACCCAGGCAGGTTCCAGCTACTCAGGTAGCAAGACACTTACTGCGTGTAGGCCATGTGCAGGGCAGTTGTGAGCTCATGTAATTGCCAAAACATCCTATGGGGTTGTGGCAGCGTGCCCCCAAGAGGGTCCCCAAAGATCCTGACTCCTAGCTTCACAACCATGGGTGTCCCCCTTTCCACATGAAATAAGAGATACTTGTCTACCAAACAGAAGTTGGCAGAAGAGATGATATGTGTGACTTATGAGACTTATTAAGGGGTGTAGCAGCTTCCTCTTTGCTCTCTGTACTGAATCGCTCAAAGTGAGGAAAGTCAGGTGCTCCAATAGGCAAGTCAAGCAGCCTGGTGGAAAAGACTTGTGACTAACAGCCAGCAAGGAACTAAGGTCTCCAGCCAAGAGCCACAGAACCATGGCTGTTGGAAGTGGATCTCCTGCCCAGCCTAACCTTGGGATGATTCCAACACCATGAAAGACTCCAGGCTAAACTTTCTAACTAAGCCACTGGTGAATTCCTCACTCAAACATGGCATAGCATAAGAGAATGATTATTTCTATTTTTATTTTCCTTTTCTTTTTTCTTTATTCTTTCTTTTGCTTTTTTGGTACTAGGGATTGAACTCAGGGGCACTCGACCACTGAGCCACACCTCCAGCCCTATTTTGTGTTTTATGTAGAGACAGGGTCTCACTGAGTTGCTTAGCGCCTCGCCATTGCTGAGGCTGGCTTTGAACTCGCGATCCTCCTGTCTCAGCCTCCCTAAGTGTTGGGATTACAGGCTTGAGCCACTGCGCCCAGCTTTTTTTTTTTTTTTGGATATAGGAATTAAACCCAGGGGCGCTTAACCACTGAGGCACATGTCCATCCCTTTTATGTTTTACTTTGAGACAGTCTCACTAAGTTGCCAAGAGGTTGGCTTTGAACTTGTGATCCTCCTGTCTCAGCTTCCTGAGTCTCTGGGATTGAAGGCATGCAACACTGGCAATAATTTCTAGTTTTATAAATCATTAGGTTGCAGGTAACTAGTTTGCAGCAATAGATAATTAATAGAATAAAGAAATAATGCAAGTATTATCAACATCCTCACATACAAAATGAGCACACAGGAGCCATGGACTTTGAGTTGTGCAGGGAAGTAGCTATGATGTCACTGCGGCTATCTGACTCCAGTTAGCAACATGAACTATCAAACTCCAACCCAAACCACAGTACAGTCTCTTCCACGTACCCATCTGAAGGACAGGAGGGGACAGGAAGGGAACAAAAGGCAGGGAATCACATATGGAGTGCACGGCAGCTGTGGGGCTCACCCTCCTGAATGGGAAGTTCTCTCTGTGCCTAAACTGAACAACCACATTGCTGAGCTCTTCCAGGGCTCAGTCCTCCTCCCACAGCCCAGGAGTCCAGGCCCTAAACAAGTGATTTATGGGCTAAAACACATCAACCCTCAAAGTGTTTTCAATCACCCTATGTAAAAGAATGGCTCCTGCCGGGTGCAGTGACGCACACCTGTAATCCCAGCACTTAGGGAGGCTGAGACAGGAGAATCGCGAGTTCAAAGCCAGCCTCAGCAATGGGGAGGCGCTAAGCAACTCAGTGAGACCCTGTCTCTACATAAAACACAAAATAGGGCTGGGGATGTGGCTCAGTGGTCAAGTGTCCCTGAGTTCAATCCCTGATACCAAAGAAAAAAAAAGAAAGGCTCCTGCAGGTCTGGCCCAAAATATCATTTTCATAGTCCCCAAAGGACCCTAACCCATCACAATAAGGGGGAAAAGCTCACTTAATGCCATCCAGCCAGGTGACAAACTCATAGGCGCTGCTCGTGGGTGCGTGACACTGCACGTAAGACTCTGGAGCGCAGTCCACAGTGTTGAAAACCACGAGGCTGTACTGGGTCCCTCCATACTGGGAGGGAAAGGCAGAGAAAAGTTTAATCTGGGAACCCAGCTCCTTTTCCCTCAGAAAAAATTAACGATCTCAGCTTCTTTCTCTTCCCTCAGACTCAGGAATCCAGAACCCAGCCCTCCACCCCCAGACCCAGGGGTCCTGGCTCTCAATGCTCCTCCCTCAGACCCCAGGACTCCAGGCTGCAGCCTCAGACTCAGGAATCCACACGCCAGCCCTCCTCCCTCAGACCCAGGATCCAAACCCCAACCCCCCTCCCTCAGACCCAGGGATCCAGACCGCAGCCCTCCTCCCTCAGACCCCGGGATCCAGACCTCAGCCCTCCTCCCTCAGACCCAGGGATCCAGACCCCAGCCCTCCTCCCTCAGACCCAGGGATCCAGACCCCAGCCCTCCTCCCTCAGACTCAGGGGTCCGAACCCTTCCCTCCTCGCTCTAACCCGGGGGTCCAGGCCCCAACCCTCTTTCCTCAGACCTGGAAGTCCAGACCCAGCCCTCCTCCCTCTGACCCGGGAGTCCTAGTTCCCAGCCCTCCTCCCTCAGGCCCAGGGGTCCAGGCCCAGCCGCAGCCCGTCCCTCTTCTCCTCCTCCCAAGACTCACGTCTCCCCCGAAGTCCGTCTCCGCCGGAGGGCCACCATTAAAATACCTGCGAGGACCGGAGAGTAAAGGCCGGTCAGGCAAGAGGCTGTGGAAAACTCAAGCCAGAGAGCGGGGCTGAGTCCCCAGACCACACTCACTCGATAGCCGGGAGCAGGTAGTGCTTACGAAGCCCTTCGAAGTAGGGCCCCAGGTTGGCTGTGCCCTCGATCACAAACACCACGTCGGCCACGAGGCCCCCGGCGCGGGCCGGGCCCTCCGACCCGGGCACCATACCCCGACCAGCAACCGCCACGGTCGCCGAAGCCACCCCGGGATGAGCGGAAGTGCGCCGGGGTTGCGCGCGCACCCTCCCGGGACCGCTGGCTGCCGCGAATGATGCTCCGGCGGCCATGTTTGTGCCGGGCACCCAGGGCGTGTTTGTTTTATCTCCATCCTTGTTTACACCCACAGCGTGAGAGACTCACGCAGGACATAGAGAGCTGCTCAGAGGGCCTCATGGGAAGATTGAATTATTGTCAGGACTGTCGAGAGCGAAATGAATTGAAAGCGGCACGCCGGCCGCCATCTTTGAGCCGGGAACCTCTTTTGACTGGTCTGGAGGGAGGCAGGAGACCTGGTTGCTAAGCAACCCGAACGCTGCCGGTGTTTTCTAACCTAGGGATTAAGTTTCTGGTTCTGTTCTTTCTGGCAAGGGAAGAGTGGGGGAAGGACGCGTGAAGGGCCCAATCACGTCGTCCGAGATGAGGTTACTAGGCAACGTTTTAAGGTTGCGGTCAACTTGGAAGCCAGTGCAGCTGTTGTCCCTTGAAAAGAAGCTGAACTCCAACCCCAGTGGAGGTTGCTAGGCAACACCACAGTTGTTTTCTGGAAGAGAAGCCAGGAACTGGCACAGAACGTAAATACATGCCAAGTGGAATATTAATGTATCATGTGAAACTCTATAAGACTATCAGAAGGAAAAAGAAATGCATTGCATAATCCTGAAAACTGGAATAGTCTTTGTCTTCATTACAGCAGAAATACAAAAGCTTAATAAAATTTGCCTGTCAGACTCCAAAAACCGAGTTGAAAAATATACAATAAACTGGAAAAATTTTGTAACATATAGATGCACAGAAATTCACTCTGCAAACAAACATTACTCTTCCACAATTTATGAAAATAGAATGAAAAAATTTTAAATGTAAAGGATGCTCAGGGAGTCCCCTCCCACATACAATACACATTAAAAATTTTTTTAAATAGAATTTTTAATGTTTCCAGTGAAAAGAAATCACAAATTAGGTGATGGATATTTCACTTAGGCTGCTCTGGTCATTACACATTATATACATGTATTGAAATGTCGCACTGTGGCCCAAAAACATACAATTGTGTCAGGAAATTTAAAATTAAATTAAAATTTTTAAATAAGGGCTGGGGATGTAACTCAGTGGTGGAGCCTTGCCTAGCATGTGAGGCCCTGCACCCCATTCCTAGCACTACAAAAATGGATAATAATAAAATGAAAAATATAGCACAGAGCAGGTGCAGTGGTACACGGCTATAATCCCAGCGGTTTGGGAGGCTAAGACAGAAGGATCCTGAGTTCAAAGACAGCCTCAGCAAAAAAGAGACACTAAGCAATTCAATGAGACCCTGTCTCTAAATAAAATACGAAATAAGGCTGGGCATATGGCTCAGCGGTTGCCTGTGAGTTCAATCCCCAGTTTCCCCCTAAAAAAGAAAAAAAATATATATATATATATATTTATGTCTAGATAAATATATATATATATTTATATTTACATATATAGTGCCCCTACCACCAGGTGCAATTCCTAGTACAGGAAAAAGGAGGAGGAAGAGGAAAAGGAGGAGGAGGAAGAGGAGAAGAATGGGTGAAAGTTCACATGTTAATTTGCAGCCTCACACATTGTTCAGTGGCAGTCGAAGTCAAAATAATTTGCTCTGACACAATTGTAACAGTGGTCCCTTCACCTTCTGAATATAGACCTCTCTCATTGCTCTAAGGTTTTTTTTTTAGAAAAATGTTTTTTCTTTCTTCTCGGCTCTCCCCCTCCCTAACAAGATTAGGAAGACAGTGTTCTCTTTTCTTCCTGGAATTAACTGCCCTTGAACACACCCACTACCGGAAGGAGATACCTGCTGGGCATCTGGGGAGTGAATTTCTCCCAAATTAACAAGTGAATCTTAACGCACTGTCGGGGTGCCCTGGGACCCCCTACCAGAGCACACCTGGAATGTAAAGCCTTCCTTTAAGGTCCTCCTGTCCCTCCTGATCCAGAGTCACAGACTTTGGTACAGGAGTCCTCTGTGTTTCTCCTTTGCTAGCAAAGCAATAAACGTTCCTTTTGAGCGAGATGCAGTGGCGCACGCCTGTAATCCCAGCACTTTGGGAGGCTGACACAGGAAAATCGCGAGTTCAAAGCCAGCCTCAGCAACAGCGAGGCGCTAAGCAACTCAGTGAGACCCTGTCTCTACATAAAACACAAAATAGGGCTGGGGACGTGGCTCAGTGGTTGAGAGCCCCTGAGTTCAATCCCTAGTACAAAAAAAAAAAAAAAAAATAGAACTACTGCCAAGCTGATGCAGGAGAGGACGTGATAGCATAAAAATCCATTTTGGTGTGCCAGTTTAGGAGTTTATAGATGGTTCTGGGTAGGGCATGAAGCAAAATGTATGTAAAATAGACACTGAAAAAGTATCAAGGCTCTGGCCTTCCTACGACTTCCATCCAGTTTCACCCCCACTTTGTTTTCAACCCCTGAGACAAAGGAGTTGGCTGGAGATGTTCCCACACTTGAGCCTCAAGGTCTTTTACCTTTGAAACAGGCCTCCTAAGTGCCCATGAACATGTCTACAGATTAGCCTCCAGGTGTGGTTCCTGTGCTTAAGTAAGACTGACCATTGATATTCTTATTCAGTAATTTTTTGTTGTTGTTGTTACCAGGGATTGAACTCAGGGGCACTCGACCACTGAGCCACATCCCCAGCCCTATTTTGTGTTTTATGTAGAGACAGGGTCTCACTGAGTTGCTTAGCGCCTCGCCGTTGCTGAGGCTGGCTTTGAACTGGCATTTCTCTTGTCTCAGCCTCCCTAAGTGCTGGGATTACAGGTGTGCGCTATGGCGCTGGACTAGCATCAAAGTATTTTGATATCAAAACAGTATCACATGGGCGCTTGAAGAACATTATCTTGAGAAACAAATACTGGGAGAAAGGCTCAGTTCCCCTCCCCTCTGTCAGCCTTTCTTCAGGAAACCTAATTAACCCTGCAGCTCTCCCTTTTGGGTTGTAAATAACAATCTCTAGGAGTCAGATGACTCTTTTTTAAAATGTAAACACCGCTGTCAGGAGGCTTTAGACACAAGCCTAGAGATTTATCAGATGCTTGTGAAAAGAGCGGGTTTCTCTCAAGGCCTTTTGCTTCTGTAAACATGTTTCCCACTAGAAACCCCCATGGAAGGCCTTCTGTCATGTAGACTAGAAATTTTATGGCACCAAATAGCTTATAAGTGTTGTGAGAAACCATGGCCGAGAGCCCAGAATTTGTAGTTTGTTTTCCTCTGGCCCTGCAGACGTAAAGTTTGGAGATCTCCCCGGGTGCCGTGGTGCATGCCTATAATCCCTGCACTTTGGGAGCCTGAGACCAGAGAATCACCAAGTTCAGAGCCAGCCTCAGCAACGGCGAGGCGCTAAGCGACTCAGTGAGACCCTGTCTCTACATAAAACACAAAATAGGGCTGGGGATGTGGCTCAGTGGTCGAGTGGCCCTGAGTTCAATCCCCAGTACCAAAAAAAACCCAACAAGCTCTTTCTCAGTATCGTCTAATACTAAGTCCATAATCAAATGTTCCCAATTATCTCAAAATGTCTTTTTATAATTGTTCTATTTAAATCAGTATCCAAATTCCAAATATATATATATATATATAATTTTTTAATTAGGACTGTAAATGGAGACCACAGAAACCAATGTCCATGGGACTAGACACTCCCTCCAAGTGACACAATAGGAATGGACCTGACCCCCACCTTCCTCACGCACACACCCAGGGTTCCCACCTAATGCAACCTGCTTTTCTGAAAATTAAGCCCAGGGGAACTTTGCCACCAAGCCACATCTCCAGCCCAGTTTATTTATTTTTATTTTTTTGCTACTGGGTATTGAACTCAGGGGCACTCGACCACTGAGCCACACCCCCAGCCCTATTTTATGTTCTATTTAGAGACAGGGTGTCACTGAGTTGTTTAGTGCCTTGCCGTTGCTGAGGCTGGCTTTTTTTTTTATATATATATATTTATTTTTTAGTTGTAGGTGGACAGAATATCTTTATTTTATTTTTATGTGATGCTGAGGATTGAACCCAGTGCCTCACGCATGCTAGGCGAGCACGCTACCACCGTGCCATAACCCTAGTCCCTGAGGCTGACTTTGAACTCACGATCCTCCTGTCTCAGCCTCCCTAAGTGCTGGGATTACAGGCTTGCGCCACCGCACCCAGCTTTATTTTTATTTTTTTAAAAATTTTTTTAGTTTGTCAATGAACCTCTATTTTTAATTTATATGTGGTGCTGAGAATTGAACACAGTGCCTTACACATGCTAAGCAAGCGCTCTATCACTGTGCTACAACCCCAGCCCTCCTGTTTATTTTTGGAGTCATTCTTCACTAAATTGCTGAAGCTGGCCTTGAACTTGTGATCCTCCTGGATGAGATAAGAGTTTATAACACTAAGGGCTGCAAAAAAAAAGATTCCAAAGTGCTGGAAATCTTAGGTTCATATTGTATCACAAAGCGCAAAAATGCTGGGAAAATAGAGGAAGTTGTCTTAGTTATCTTGTGCTATGTAGCAGATCATTCCAAAGCTCAATGTGCAACACAGTAACATTGCTTCAAGGTTTCTGTAGACCCGGTGTCCAGCCATGGCTTAACTGGGTCCTGTGCTTCGGGGGCTCTTCTAGGGTGTAGCTGAAATGATGACCAGGGTTGCAATCATCCCTACACTCAAACAGAACAAACCACATTCACTCACACAGTTGTTGGCTACCAGCCGGAGGCCAACCTTGATTCTGTTAGGGTAGCGGCCAGACAGACACGGACACCTCATACAGCCAAGAAAATCCTTTATTCAGGGGAGTGGGCGCCCGGGCAAAGAAAAGAGGGAAAAAAAAGAGAAAGAGGGGACACGTGGGAGGGATTTTATAGAGCCCGCTACAAAACCGCGTGGCGAGCTAGGGATTGGTCACTTTAAAATTGGGGGCAGGTAAGCAGTGGCGGCCTTCTCTTTGATATGCTAACCTGAAC